>CAJNDT010001303.1:0-57500 GCA_905221615.1 Symbiodinium sp. CCMP2592
AACCCTAAATACCCCAAGCAAATACCCAACCCTAAACCCTAGACCCAGGATACCCAACCCTAAACCCTTAACCCGACATACCCAAAATCCTAAACCCAAATACCCAACTCTAAGCCCCAAATAGCCAACCCTAAACCCTAAATACAACCTCCACTCCTCGCACAAGTCTGACCTTCTGAGACCTCAGCGATCGAAGCTGATCCTCCCACTTTGGGGCTGCCGGGGTTTAAGGGTTTGGAGATTTAGAGCTCAGGTTCAATGGCGGTTTATGAGCTTAGCGGTTTAAAGGGCTTAGGATTTGTAGGGTTTAAGGGTTTGGGGATTTAGGGCTGAGGGTCTGTCGAGGATTTGTAGGGCTTGAGGGTTTAGGGTTGAGGGGTTTGAGCCCGAAACCTTTTGGTGGTTCAGGCTCCAGGGTCTGTCGGGGACTAGTGGTTTAGAGGTTTAGGACTTGTAGGACTGCCTGGGTCTACTGGCTTAGGGTCCTCTGGGTAGTTGTCAGAATTATGGCCCCCTTTTGGACAATAATTTTGACAACCACCCATATGCTTCAGAGGTTGTTTCCGGGGTTTGGGGGGGCCCATACATACTGTTGATGATATAAGTCCTGCATTACCTTAAGGACCCTAAACTGTGGGAATTATGGTATATTCCTCGTTATGGGTAATGCAGAAATTTATATATTCAACCAGAGGTTCACGGGATTTTGGGGGGGCTCATCCATAGGGTTCGTAGGGTGTTATTTAAAGGGTCATGGGACTTAGTAACTAGGGTTATAAATAAGGTAACTATACTTATAACTCCAATTAGGGGACTTATAACCCCACTTACTAAGTCCCCTGATCCTCCAAGTAGTACCCTAAACCCGAAACCCTATAGATCCCTTTAAGGAACCCTCTAGAACCCTTTAAGGAGCCCTTTAAGAACCCTTACTAAGTCCCCTGATCCTCCAAGTAGGGTCTATAGAAGTTGCGGGCTTATGGGGCTCCAGGGGCTGACACGGCTCATAGGGCTGCAGTGTTTATGGGGCTTAAAGCTTTAAGGGTTTCAGGGTTTCGTAAGGCCTGTAGAGGTTTAGGGTGAAGGGTTTGATACGATTTCTGCTTACAGGATCATACAGATTTCGATCTTCACGGCCTCAAAAACAAACCTAATTGAGGGCTTATAGTGCTTAAGTAATTAAGGTTGAAGGGTTTTCGGCTGAGGGTTTCGGAGTGCTTTCTGCATCCAACTTGTCAGCACCCGCATGAGCCCACAAAGACCAACACTCGCTACTTTCAGGCGTGGTGCACAGCGCTGAAACCCCGGTTGACCAGCCTCCACTTCAGCGGTGTGACGGCGCTCCGTGGCCAAGTTGGCCTGTCAGAATGCAAGCTGCACTGAGTGTGATTGGTAACTTGAGCACCGAATACACAAACACTGCACGCCTAAACCCGAAATTCCGCATTAACCCTGAGGCCAAACCACAAACCCCTAAACTCTGAAACCCAACCCCGAATTCCTAAACCCTTAACCCGATGAACCTTGATCGTTTTGACATTTATTGCTTCTCGTCGGGCGGTTTCAAGCATTCAGAAGTACTTCGTGGCAATTCCCTCAAACCTTAAACCCTGCACCCAAGCCCTCAAGCCCCAAACGTTAAACCGTTAAACCTCATTAAACCCTAACCCTAAACCTCCAAACTCCCAAACACCTAAACTCTAAACCCTAAACCTCCAAACACCTAAACTCCAAACCCCAAACTCCTACGGCCGTTCGTCTTGGCAGTGGCCTGCAATCGCTCCAACTCCTGCGCCAAGTCTGTGTGGCGCTCCGACAACTTGCAGGCCTCCCAGGCAGCACTTAAACGATCATGGGACTTAGTAACTAGGGTTATAAGTAAGGTAACTATTCTTATATTTAATTATAACCCCAACTAGGGGACTTATATCCTTACTTACTAAGTCCCCTGATCCTCCAAGCAGCATGTGGGCATGAAGCTTCCTTTCTGTTTAGGATCTACCTGGAGCCTAAAGAACCTACCTTTTTAGGGCTCCCTATTATGATCTCTTTACATAAGTCCTTTAAAAGGTAGGTTTTGTTGGGATCTAGGTAAGGCTTCTTGAATTTACGGCTGGGGGTTTACGATTTGGAGTTTCTTGACGCGCATAAGGGATTTAGGGTTTAGGGCCTCCGCAAACACCCTAAACCCTAAACCCTAAACCTCTGATTGGGAGCCTCTAAAGGATCCTTTATGCGGGACGTGGAAGGGTTGAGGGCTTAGTGCGTCTAGGGAGCTTAGGTGGTTTAGGGGTTTAGTTTCTGAGGGAGTCCCAAAGCACCATTTGGGATTGAGGCCTCCTGTACCGGATCAAGAAAGGAAGTGCAAGGAGGATAGGGCTGAAAGTGAATTTAGGATTAGGGGTGCTTTAGGGGTCCGTAGGGATACATCTGCTCCAACCATACAAAAACAACAAACCCTAAACTCCCTGAAATGGCCCTAAAACCCCTAAACCCCTAAACTTTGAAGCCCAAACTCTCTAAACCCCCTGCATGCCCTAAAAGCCACAAACCCCCGAACCCGAAACTCCCTAACCACCCTAAAACGACCCAACCCTTAACAGGCCTACTAGATTCCGTAAAGGATCCCAAAACGAGACCGTTCAGGCCTTACTTGGGATTCCTGGGTTCCGGATACTCTAAATTGACCGTTGAGGCTTGTGATGTGAGGTCCTGTAAGGTTTGGAGATTAGGTTTTAAGGTCTAGTCTAGGGTTTGTGGTTTAGAGTCTAGGACTCTAGGATTTATCTTCTTCGGGATGGCTTAAGGGATCTTTAAGGAAGCTGCGCACTAACCCCGAAACCCCATACCCTTAACCCCTAGTCACCAGTCTCTAAACCGTAAAGAGAAACACTGTAACACCTAATAATGGGCTTCTAGGGACCCTACAAAAAAACGGGTTTCGGTAGTTTCAAGCAGCCCTAAAGCCCTAAACCCTAAAGCAATACACGATAGGGGCCTTCATAATTAGAAGGGGGCTTTGGGGCCCATTCTGCTAGAATCATGTTAAGGAACTCCCCAATATGGTATAGGTAATGATTTGGGTACGGGCGCACCGGGCGCCACTCTGCGCTCGTACTTAGAAGGCGACGCTGTGGTTTCAGCACGGCTTCTGCAAAAAACAGGTTTGTAGGACATGACGGAAACTATTGCATTTTTACTGACGATTAGCAATATCATCAGCAGCACTATCCGCATCATCGTCGTCTTAATATCAACATCAGCATCAGTATAATCTTAATCACGTCATCATTGTCATGACCAACATCATTTCCACTGTAAATGAGACTTTTAACCATCATTGCCTATCATAATAGTCATCATCACAATGATCATGGTCATGCACATAATCTTCGTCGTTACCGTCATCAACACTTTTACCATCTCAAGCATATTCATCATCATGACGACCGTCAACATTTCCCTTACCAACATCATTATCATCGTCATTAAGACTTTTATCACTATTTTTCATCATATGCATCCTCATCATAATGGTATACAATGATCATGACCATGATCACACTCATCATCGCTGCCGGCTCGCAAATGCGCAGTCGAGAGGATATGCGACTGCCGGACGCAAATAAAGCGCTCCCGCCCATCCCCCCCTACCGCCCCAGTCCTGAACAGCAAACAAAAACTGTACATGTGCTGTAAAAACACTAAAACCGCTGAAGTCGCGTGGGGCCCTATGCGCCCGCTACCAAATATATATTGGCCCTTACTGATCGACTGCCAGCTTTGCTCTCCAAGCCTCTTTGACATCCGCATCGTAGGCATCCTTCCGATGCGACAAGAGACATCCGAGTGATCGGCACTTGGGGGACCTACAATCACAAGACGCTGCCATCGATTTCGATTCTGCCCCCATTTAAACCCTAAAGAGGATAAACAATACGCTGAAGCTCATACCTGTATATGGGTGGTGGTCAAAATTAGGGTCCCTTTTTGGGTCCTTATTATAATGCGGCACCTAATATTTAGGGTACCCAAAAGAGGGACCATAATTTTGACAACCACCCACCTGCATATCTGCTATCAACTTCAAAACACTAAAGCGTCACTATAAGGATTATATTGGGGCCCTATTATATTCCTATTAATACCACTATTACAGGGTGGGGGCCCCTTCTAATGTATATCTGGTATCCTCTCTCCTTCAATAACCGGGCCCAAGAAAGTTTAAACTTTCTAAGACAGACCAAATATTCAAGGCCAAAAAAAGTTTAAAGTTCCCCCATTGGCTATCTAAGTATCAACTTCAAAACACTAAACCCCGAAACCCTACTATAGACCCCTTTAAGGAACCCCTTATAGATCCCTTTAGAGGAACTACCCATATCTGCTATCAACTTCAAAACATGAAAGCGTCGCCAGAGCTCCTGGAGCTCCCGGCTCTGGCGTCCACCGGCTAGAGCCGCTTCTTGCCGTTGCACCTGTGTGTGTGTGTGTGTGTACTTAGAGGACCAGGGCTCCTTAAAGGGATGTATATAGGGTTCCTTAAAGGGATCTACAGGGTTTAGGGTTTAGGGTGCTACTTGGAGGATCAGGGGACTTAGTAAGTAAGGCTATAAGTCCCTTGATTGGGGTTATAAGTAATTATAAGTATAGTTTCCTTACCCATAGGCTCCAAAGTAGTTCCTTTTGGCGGTTCATATATAGAATTCTATAAGGTAGTTCCAAAAAGGAACTACTTTGGGGCCTATGGGTAGCCAAGTAGGTGTATGTGCATGTGACTGTCGAACCTTGACGACAGAGCAACCCGTAAAACAGGGTGAACACAATAAATAAAGCGACACACATGAAGCTCTCCACAACATTCAGGAAAGCTGCATTTATTTCGGGCGTATGCCACACCTATGTACTAATACAAGCATCACACTACAACCACCAGTTCGTCAATACATGTTCGATGCTGAACCACATGCTACACATTGATGCCTGTGCGGCCAAACTCACACATCACGGCATGTCAGTACATACATACAATAGCATGCAGCGAATGCCAGAACAGGCGATAAGACATGTAAATGTAATTACTCTGGAAGTTCCGGATAAGTATATATAGTCAGATGCGACAGTGTACCGGTGATGGTGACGCAGTAGTGCACAGTCATGGAGTGAACAAGGCAATGCCAAAAGATCGGAACAACTGAACGTAGTAGTCACTAGCACAGACAGTGAAATCAATACAGCAAATGAGCACCGGGTCAGACCTAAGATTAGGGGGCCAGGCTATGAGTCATGTGCCACGCCCGAGGCGTCCTTGGGGGTCAAACACATGTGGGTGTGCATGCAGAGGTTGGGCTTGGGGTTTAATATCTGGGAGAACGCTGATACCAACGCTAGAGTACCCTTGCTTGAAGGCTCATGGGACTTGGTAAGTAAGGTTATAAGTAGGTTATAATTAGGATAACCCCAGTTAGGGGACTTATAACCCCAATTATAACCTACTTACTAAGTCCCATGATCCTCTAAGTGTTGAATGCTAGCAGTCATCCCCCGGCAACGGAAGGGCCGACAAGCACGGCGCCAACAGACAAAGGGTTGAAGTAAAATAGGGTCGCGACAATCACAACAAAGATTTCGTCCAAAGTGAATTCTCAGAAGGAGCCCACAAAAAGAGCATTCCTGTTCCTGTTCCTGTCCCAAAAATGCAACTCACAAAACAGGAAGAGCATTGGTAATTATTCTGGAGTCCATGCCCGGGTCCTCAGGCTTACAAGGAACTCCAGAAAGTTGGAATATGGTTTCATGGTAGGATACCTTATAATTTACCATAGAAAGGTTAGGATAATCATGTTCCAACTTTCTGGCTTCTACCTTATAAGGAGTAAAGTATGGTGTTGTGGCATAGCAATACATGCTCAGGGTTAAGCATCTAATGGGTTTGCTAAGCATCTTCAGAAAAACAGCTGTGCCTGCTTCTCAGCGAGATGCACCAATCCGGCCTGGAGAAGAAATCGACAATTTGCGGATCTCTTAAAATTTAGGGTTTCGAGTTTAGAAGATATCAATGATCTGGAACTCTTACATGCGCATGTCTGCACGCTGAAAGGAGGGAGCAGCTCGGACTGCTAAAAACTGCCCTACCAATGAAATCTTCAGGTCACAGCTATAATCTGGGTTTACGGTTTCGGGTTTAAGGGTTTAGGGCTTCGGGTTTAGGGGTTTAGGGGGTCTCAATCTGCTCAAGTTGGAATGTCGTGTGCTTTAAGCAGCAGAATTCCACACGAACCTGCAGCGACTCTGCATCGGTGCGGTGCTGTTGAAGCCTGCCGCAGTAGGGCAGGGATGCAACATGGTTGGAGAGTCAGTGGCCTTAGTAAGTGAGGTTACAAGTTCTCTCATTGGGATGTTCAGGAGTACGGAAGCTACAGTTACAATACATGCAACCCTAGCTACTCAGTCCCATGATCCTCTATAATATAGGATTGTTCGCTTGTGTTGGCATCGTGCGAATTCCGGACAGGGAGTCTCTTAGCTTCAGACAAGTATTGCTACAGAATTTATCACGACTGTTGCAGCGAAATCTCGATAATCTCGACTTGACGTCGAAGCCTATAATCACAGCCATCAGGGTGATGATACGGATGATAAGGTTCATGAAGCATCTTACCCATGCTAAGAATGGTCGTTCGGGCATTCATCCTAGCTATGGACGTCCACAAGCGTGATAGCGATGACAATGACCCTACTCGCAATATGGATAATTTCGATGACGATATTGAGTCTCGCAGTGCGCATGGCAGCAATGGTAAAGCTGGTTGCGTAGAACTAGGCCGGTACTAGTAAGGACCTGTTGCGCAAAAGCAGCCATGAGCGTGATAGAACATGCAGTTAGTGCAGACTCCAATTCGTCAAAGTGCTAGCTGCTGGCACGGAATGACCACAAAAGGCCCATGGCTTGTGGTGCCAACCTACTTGTCGGGTATCATGGGGAAGTAAAGGTTAACCTTTTTGGTTATACAGGGATTATATAGGGACTATACTGCCCAAAAAAAGGATAAAGGTTACCTACGCTACTACTAGGCCAATTACAAGGTTGCACACGGTTGCCCAAGATGAAGCAAGAGTGTTGCTCAGTTTGGCCGTGACACTTGAATCATTCGACAGATTGGTCATGCTGAGGGTTGCAACACTGTCTTCGCATGAACGGAGCAGGAACAAAAGCAGGAGTAAGTGCAGGAGCAGGGGCCGGGTCGGAGAAGTAGTAGCAGTAGATTAGTAGCAGTAGCAGTGGATGATCATGAGCAGCAGCTAGTGTCCGCTTTCTTTCTCCTCAGACGACTCTGAGGACATCGCCGAGCCGCAGCGCAGCAAAGGCTGCGGTGAGGGCTTGAAACGGAAAGGGAAAGATGCTGGGATGCTACTGACTGAATGAGTAACTCCTTTCTTTAACAACTTTAGTAGGAACTGGAATTGCTTCGATGATGTCTACTGCGAACAGATCCATGCGGACAAGTAGAAGATTGTGGTTCCGGGGGGGATGCTGTCTCAGGCTCCCTTCCTGCATTGCCCTCAGGGATCTTAAAGAATGTAGTGGAGCGCGAGAGCCCGCAAGCTCTTCATCCGGCGGGCTCCCTTGAAATCCGTGCGCTTGAACGAAGCTGCTGGCGGGGCCAAAAGCCCTCCTACAAGCAGTCAGGTTTAGAATTTAAAGCTTAGAGTTTACAGTTTAAGGCAGCCTAGGGTCTTTCTTGGGCTTAGGGTATAGTATAGTCTAAAGCTTTCAGCTCAATTAGAGTTTAAGGCAGTCTAAGCTCTCAAGGATTTACGGCTGAGGGTTTATGTAGGGCTTAGGAGCTGGAAGACCATGGCGGGCCCAGCAGCTCACATCTTCGAGGACGCGCTTGACCACTTGGCATTCCACGTGGCTGCCGTTCCTTACGCGCATCAGTTCAAGTTCTCAGAGGCGGTATCAAGAGAAACCCCATATACATACATACATATATATATATATATATGAATTACCCAGAGGGTCCATATACACTACCATTATGGAATTAGGTCCCCAAAAAACCATCCCTACTATGGTTTTGGGACCCTAATTCCATAATAGGAATGCTTATGGACCCTCTTGGTTATATATATATATATATATATACACACACACACACGCACACACACGCACACACCAAAAACAAGTTGAGGGCCAAGGGTTTGGTTTCGGACCATCTAGGGCTTCGGGATTAAAGTGCAGCCTCGCTACGTTCCGTAAACTCCTTGGAGTTTAGCCTCCAGTTGTTCTTCACGCACTCCTGGACCGGCTGCCAGCTCTGAGAGGATTCAGAACAGTTTAGGGTCTAGGGATTTGAGGTTTAGGGGTTTAGGGTTTAGGGTTTGTGGTTCTAGGGGTTTAGAAGGGTTTAGGGTTCAGGGAATTAGGATTCCGGGGTTTTAGGGTTTAGGGCTTATGGGTTGAAGGGTTTAGAAGGGCTTAGGGTTTTCTGGGATTTAGGATTTCGCGGTTTAGAGTTTAGGGATTTAGAGGTTTATGCAAGCAGTCAGCAGACAATTCCGACCGAGGGCGAAGCCCGAGGTTTAGGGGTTTAGGGGCTTAGCCCGAGTAGTAGAGCAGGTAACCTTTATCCTTTTTTGGGTAATATAGTCCCTATATAACCCAAAAATTAACCTTTAGTTCCCATGATACCCGACAAGTAGGTACCAGCTCAGGGATTTAGGGTTAAGTGAAGGGTTTCCCCCGGTAAGGGCAGACTCCAGCTATAGGCCGAACAAACTCCTGGAAGGGAGTTTGTCCTAAACAATCCTGAACATTTAGATATGGGGGTTTCCGAAAATAGGGGTACCTTACTTAGGGGTCCTTATAATAAGGATCCTACTATTTAGGGTACTATATCAGGGTCCCCTATTGTCGGAAACTCCCATTGAGATATGAGCCCCTCGTCCCAAACCGTGAATACTACCTTGTCAACCCTAAACCCCACAATCACCCTCCAAATCCTAAACCCCAACGCCCTAACCCTACATGGGAGTTTCCAAATTATGGGACGCAAATACGTATAGCACCCTAAATAATAGGATCCTCATGATAAGGACCCCAAGTAAGGCACCCCTAATTTTCGGAAACTCCCACATGGGTGGTTGTCAAAATTAGGTTCCCTTTTTGGGTCCTTATTATAGTACGGCACCTAATATTTAGGGCATCCCCCAAAAGCGAGTATAATTTTGACAACCACGCTAAACCCCTAAACCCTATTATAGACCCCTTTAAGGAACCCCTTATAGATCCCTTTAAAGGAACCCTTATAAATCCCGTATAAGCCCTTAATTTTGACAACCACCCGGTTCCCCCTAAACCCTACTATAGACCCCTTTAATAGGATCCTCATTATTATAACGACCCCAAAGAAGGTACCCCTAATTTTCGGAAACTCCCACATGACAAACTCCGAGGCGACACGTCCTTCAGAAGCTCGGAGGGCTTCACCCCCATGGCTTCGATCTGGTCACGGTCATTTAAAGGAGGGGCCTTGGGTTCCTTTTAAAGGAAATCCTTAAAGGGTAGAATAGGGGTTCCTTTTAAAGGAATCCGTAAAGGGTAGAATAGGGGTTCCTTTAAGTTAGGGTTTAGGGTTTAGGATTTAGGGTTTAGGGCTTTAAAGGAGGGGCCTTGGGTTCCTTTTAAAGGAAATCCTTAAAGGGTAGAATAGGGGTTCCTTTTAAAGGAATCCTTCAAGGGTAGAATAGGGGTTCCTTTAAGCTAGGGTTTAGGGTTTAGGGTTTAGGGCTTTAAAGGAGGGGCCTTGGGTTCCTTTTAAAGGAATCCCTAAAGGGTAGAATAGGGGTTCCTTTAAGTTAGGGTTTAGGGTTTAGGGTGTAAGGTTTAGGGTCTAGGGCATTTCAAGGAGGGGCCTTGGGTTCCTTTTAAGGGATCCTTATTGGGTAGAGTAGGGGTTCCTTTAAGGGTCCGTTACGTAAAGGATCATGGGAGTTAGTAACTAGGCTTATAAGTAAGGTAATTATACTCATAATTACTTATAACCCCAATTAGGGGACTTATAACCTACCTTACTAAGCCCCCTGATCCTCCAAGTAAGGGTTATTAGTAAGGGTTACTACAAGGGATCTATAGTAGGGTTCTGCGATAGAAGGGGCCTTAATACTTAGAATAGGGGTTCGTTCCTTTAAAAGGTTCTTATAAAGGGTTTATACGGGGGTTACTAAAGGGGCTACTTTAAGGTTTCAATGTAGGCGCCTTAATACTTGTAATAGGCTTCCTTTAAAGCTTCTTATAGGGTCTGTACGGGCCACTACAAGGGTTTCGTATAGGGGCCTTAATAGTTAGAATAAGCTTTTGAGGGTTCCTTCTTATGATTACAGTATAACATACCTCCAAACCCTATTATTCGAATTATTCAGGCCCTATATGAGGGTTTAGGGTGTAGGGTTTAGCTGCTACACTGCACGCCAGACAGAAACGGGTGCCGCGAGCCGGATAAAGAGAGCAAGAACAGGTTACAAAAATTCGGTCCTGGTTCCCAAGCGACAAAATTTGACCAACAAAAAGGCCCTCGATCGCTTGTGCCCATTACACTTTGACCATCCCCAACAACACAAGATCAGAGAGCGCTAGGTGGACCTATCAACCTCAAGACTGCTCACAACTATCATGAAGGGATCGTTGGTATGGAAGCATTTGAAGCCCCTGAGGTGAAATTTGCAGGACATTCCTCCATAAACCCCAACACCCTATACCCAGCCGGCTTGATAAGGCTCTGACATCCTACAATCCCTCTCAGCTCCCAAACAACCCAGACAATCCAAGATCCCTCGATTCGGGAACATACCTTAAATCAGATTTGGGATCCTACTAGAAGTTAAGGCATATTCCTTACTTAAGGAATTTCGGCAGGTCTGGGAAGAAGCTCTTGCTTGCTCAGGGGCCTTACAGTATTTGACGACCCAAGGAAGGTAAGATCGGCTCTCTGCATTCCCAGAAACTCCAAAACGAGTCGATTCAGGAATATCGCTTACATTATAATAAGCCTAATAAGCACTATCATAAAGCTTGGTATACATCATATCTTTCAAGCAACTAAGGGATTTTGGGGCATCGGTTAAACTATGATATGATTCAGTACATTCCTTAATTCAGGGGTTTTGGAGTCTCTGCATTCCCTGCGACCAGTTAGGCCTTGGAGAGAACCTTTGGCAGGCCCACGGCGGACCTTCACGAATACACCGTAATAACAATTGTAGTTACTGTAAAATTAGATAGGGTTTTGGGCTTTGACGTATAATCGTATAGTAAACATAGTATACAACATACTAGAATCATCGACCCCAAAACGCTATCCTAGCGAGTATACTGTATATTCAGAAGCAGGAACATAGTATTGATACGTATTCAGACTACTACAAGGCTACAAACCCTGGAGTAGGACAGCTCCAACAAGCCTAAACCCTAAACCCTCAACCCTAAACCCTACACCCTAAACCCTAAACCCAACACCCTAAACCCTAAACCCTACACCCTAAACCCTCAACCCTCAACCCTAAACCCTAAACCCTACACCCTAAACCCTAAACCCTGAATCCTAAACCGAGGGGCTTAGGGTTTAGGGGTTTGGGAACGGTACTGTCATACTCAGGGCTAAAGTTGAGGATCTACTTGGAGGGCCAGGGGACTTAGTAATTGTTCTTAATGGGCTCCTTAACGGGATCTCTAGTGCTCCTTAAAGGGATCTATGGGGCTTAGGGTTTAGAGTCTGCCTGGAGGGTCAGGGGACTTAGTAAGGGGTTTATAAGTAGGATTATAATTGGGGTAATTCCATCTAGGGTACTTATAACTCTACTTATAACCTACTTGCTAAGTCCCCTGCCCCTCCAAGTAGGGTTTAGGGGAAACGAACACCGTCTCAGACCGATATTTAGAAATGGTAAGGCTACTACAGAAGCCTGAATAGTTACGAATATTAGACCTTCGGATTCCTTATTACAACATTTATACTACCTGTACAGTACACCCCAAACTCTATGAAACTGATGAAGGACTCCTTATTACCTAGCCAAATGGACTGACTGACATCTTGACCGAGGACGGCCCACGTGAGAGCAGTCAGTGCAGACGGTTCCAGGCGACAACAGTGAATCTCTGCAGATGCCCTAAACCCTAAACCCTAAACCCTAAACCCTAAACCCAAGCATTGAATTTGGCGGCAGAAGTCTTCAGGGTTACGTTGCAGGCTTTAGAGCTAGGTTTTATTGTGTGATGGTCAGAAGGCTTGAGGTCAGCAGAACTTGGCGGCTAAGTTCCGCGCGCCCACTGCATTGGCCCACCACGATATCTTGGCCAGTTGTAGCCTCGAGTTTGGAACCCTAAAACACTAAAACCCTAAACCCCTAAAACCCTAAAACCCTAAACCCTAAACCCTAAACCCTAAAACCCTAAACCCTAACCCGAACCCCTAAACCCGTTGTAGCCTCGAGTTTGGAGCGATGGCCCCGGGGTTGAGCGAATCGAATTACCGCACACTGTCTGTTTCCATGGGTAAAAGGAGGGATATGGAAGGGTTTAGGGTTTAGGGTTTAGGGTTTAGGGGATATGGCAGCGCTCCTTTTCTTCTCAAACTCTAAACCCCTTACCCTGAACTCTAAGCCCTAAACTTTATACACCCTAAACCCTATCAAAGGGGAAAAGGAGGGGCCCTTAATAAGGACCCCTAGGTAAAAAACCCTTAATATAGCTATTATATACCCATTATATAGCCCATTATAGGGTAGGGGTCCCCATTAAGGGTCCCTCCTTTTCCCCTTTGTCTGTTTTCCACAATGACCCCCTAAAACCTAAAGCCTCTTACCTACAGTCGATCTGGGAGTTTCCTTTTAGGGTTGAGGGTTTAGGGTTTAGGGTTGAGGGTTTAGGTTTAGGGTTTAGGGTGTAGGGTTTAGGGTTTAGGGTGTAGGGTTTAGGGTTTAGGGTTTAGGGTTGAGGGTTTAGGGTGTAGGGTTTAGGGTGTAGGGTTTAGGGTTTAGGGTGTAGGGTTTAGGGTTTAGGGTTTAGGGTTCAGCTGCTCCGGATCGGGCAGTTTTGAAGTACAACTATATTTATGATTTCGAAATAACACCCACCCACCCATAGAATCCCATAACATTAGAAATATACAAGTTTCATTATCATTCAGAAAGGTTTTACCTTCAAGTTTGTTTCTTGACTCTCTTTCATATGATAATTCAAATGTTAATACCTTAGTCCTAAACCCTAGGCCCTAAACCTAAGGCCTCAAACCCTAGGCCCTAATTCTAAGGCCCTAAACCCTAGGCCCTAAACCTAAGGCCCTAAACCCTAGGCCTAAACCCTAGTGCCCAAACCCTAGGCTTAGAGGGCCCAAACCCTAGTACTGCCCAAACCCGTAAACCCTAGTGCCAGGCCCTAAACCAGGCGCTAAACCCTACACCGAATAGGGAGGGGGGGGAAGGGGGAGGGGAGGGGAGGGGAGGGGTGAAACCATAAACCTCTAAAGGGGTAGCTCTAACAGGTACCTACAGCAATGGCTGCATGCTCATACATATACATTCCGCTGCCCATTGGCTCACAGTGGTTTTACCATATTGAGACAAGACAAGCTCTCCTTGCGTAGCAAGACAAAACAACTACTGTCCGTGTGCAGGGCGCTGCCCTTTGATCCTTAGGGAATAAACTGGTCATACACCTCCTAACAAGGAGCATTTCCTTGTGGGTGTATCGGCACAGTTTTCTGGTAGCGGAGCCCGGAAAGGGCCGCCCGCCTCCTAAAGTCCGCTACAGCGGTCGGCCTCGCCGAACGCTTAACCAAGCGGATAAGAGGCAGCACAATGTCGAGCTCGCATAGCGAAGCCGACGGCAGTTCCCAATCCTCCGGGGGATATGAGAACGAAGAGACCTCCCAAGGTCCAGCTACTTATGTCGCACAGTCATATGCAACATCTGACCGCATGCTTGCATCATTAGGCATAACGCCCAAGATCGCGCCTGCCTATGATGGCACCACCTCGTGGTTTGAGTATGAACAGTTGATTGACGACTGGTGCGACATAACAACGCTGGATGACACCAAAAGAGGTCCGTCTCTCAAGACGAGGCTCTCCGGATTGGCCGCAGTACAAAAAGAATCACTTAACCGAGAAAGGCTTGCAGCCCCAGATGGAGTAGATTACTTCAAGAAGAAGATGCGTCCATTTTTCGTGAAAGGAGAACAGTACGTTTTCCTGTGGCGTTTCCTCGGCCTATTCAAGGCATGGAAGGGCAACCAAGACTTTGTGACTTGGATTGCCAAGTTTGAGATCGTGCTACAGCGCGTGAAAAACTCATGGATGGATCTCTTACCAGAGATAGCTCTGGAGGATGCCCATCCAGATTTCATGCAAGCTGTGCAGGCAGATCAAACCTTCTTGCGCCTACAGGATGCAACCGAGAGAGACACATACGCCGCACGTTTCTTCGAAACATGGAACAAGGAACGCCTTGATAATCATCGAAGAGCGTTTCCTCTAAATGATAATCTCCTAGCTCTCCTCTTCCTAGTGCAGTCCGACCTAAATGAGATGCAACGTGAGAGGTTGGTAACAGCATTGACCAACCAAGGTCACCGAATTGAGACCTACACGTACCCTGTGGTACGGCAGACCATGTTCGATCAGTTCTCAACGACCAGAACTGGTCTGCAGGATCCCAACATTCGGCACTCTTCTCACAAGAAGGACCGCCATGGAAGGAGAGACCAACGCCGTAAACGCGGAGGTCGAAACTTCCTCATCCTCGATCAGGGTGAATACGATGGAGTCGATGGATTCTGGCTCCAAGACGAAGACACCCTTGAGGAAGGCTTTCTTGCCGCCGAGGATGAAGAAGCTGTCTTCTGGACAGTTGATGACCATGAGGCCTTCGTTGCAAGGAGATTCAAAAAGGGAAGAAGACCAAGAATGCGTCCCGGATCACCGGGAAGAGCAAAGGGTGGCAAGCGAAAAGGACGTGGCCGTTTTAGGTCATACCGCGGAAAAGGGAGAGCCAACCAGGCAGAACATGATCCAACTGATTCCAGCTATTTCGGTAAAGGTAAAGGAAAGGAAAAAGGAAAAGGTGGAAAAGGCAAAGGAAAAGGAAAGGACAAAGGAGATAAAGGAAGCTCCTTCAAGGGTACAAAATCAAAAGGCAAAGGTAAGGATACAGCTAAGTCTGCCTCCTTACAAGGAGACCAAACTGGATCTCCACAGGCCTATGAAAGTTCCACCGCACCGAGCTGGGATTCATGGTATGAGGACAGTTATTATACTGACTCCAGTTGGAATTATGCCGCTTATGACGATCAAACGTCTTATACATACTATGCATCACAAGCCTCACGAAGAAAAACACGGAGAAAGAAGAGAAGAAATCAAGCAGGATCATCAGGTAGAGGCACAGATCCGAGCGCGCACCAAGAACCCGTGTTCAACTCATCAGTGAGTTACGTGCCCCAGGTCTTTGAACCATCCGAGGGGCAAGGTGTTGAAACTGCAACAGCGGTGTTTCCGTTGCAGCACACCGTCCTATCTGCTCTCACAGAGCGGATCAATCTTGATAAGAACCCTACCTTTGTCATACTTGACTCAGGTTGTACTAGGGCTATGGGTTCCCGCTATGCGGTGAACAGGCTTATCAAGGCCGTGAAGCAACGTGCCCCAGGCATGATTGATTTCACTTTCTCACCTTCGAACACGAAGTTCTCTTTCGCAGATAGTGAAACAGCTCTTATCAAGGAGCGTGTAACTCTATGGTTCAACACAACTCCAAGAAGAGATACAACCATAGAAGTTCTGGATCAGGGGAGAGTTCCCATTTTGTTCTCCATCGAACAGATGAGGAATCTAAGAATGACCCTCGAGTGTAGTCCCACAGCTGACCTAGCAACGTGTGAAGCTTTCGGTTTGTATAAAACCCCTCTTCCGATTAGTACCAATAACCATTTGGTATTGGACCTTCTAGGCTTCACTTCCACCAGGAAGTATCTCCCTAAATCAGGTACGTCGTTCAGTGCGACAGAGACTGCTCTAGGAGCTGGGAAGCCAAAGGAAGAAGGAAGATCTTATACTAGGATTCCGGTAGGTCGCTGTCCAGCCTGTGCAGGACAGAAAAGGGCTCATACGTACCTCAAAGGTTGCGACAAGGCACCTGAGGGAGCAGCTGATCCACCACCGAAGAGGATTTCAGGTAAGAAGAAGCCTCTTCCATCTGATCCGGCAGAATCATCTGCCAAGAAACCTGATCCACCAGAACCATCTGGTGATGCTCCTGAGCCTTCCGAACCATCGGAACCATCATCAGGCTCTAGAGACAAACCTGCAGAATCATCTGCACCGCACGAACCTCCAGAAGAAGAAAGACTTGAGGTTCCACCTGCGAAGACAAAGACTCCAAAGGGTCTTAAAAACCTTCTGAAGAAAACCCGCAAATATGCGGTCAAACCTCCTGTTGAAGAGAAGTCTACAGTCCCAGGAGCTGATGACGGGACGGAGGTAAGACCACTTGAGTCAAGAGAATACCCGGCTCCTGGTACAGACTCACCTACAGGTGAAGAGATTGTCGCAGAACCATCGCCATCTCTTCCCATTGCTCTTCGCAGGATTCATGAGAAGCTTAAGGACCCTGTAGAACTCTATAAGCTTCACCTTAAGCACCGTCATATGAGTACGGATCAGTTCAAGCGACGCACGAAAGCCTTACAGATCCCAAAGGAGATATATGAGCTATATGACCAACTGGTCAAAAAGTGTTCAGCCTGTCAGGAAAACGTGAGAGCTCCTTCAAGAGCGAAGATTTCCGGTTTAAGATCAGAGACTTTCGGTGATCTCACCTTCGTAGATCACGGTGAGCTTCCAATTCCCGGCAAGAATAGTCGCTTAATATTTCTTATTCTCTATGACGGAGCAACAAACCTGTTGACTTCCGAAGTAGTCCAGGATAAAGAAGAGCATACTACAATGTCGATTATGAATGACTACTTTGAGAAATTTCAGATCAACCCAAAGGTTGTAGTTGGAGATCAAGCATTCATGACTCCAAAAATGGAGGCTTATTACAATCGGCAGAATATCAAGCCTGTAGCAACAGGACCTGGAACACCATGGCCCAACAGGGCCGAAGCTGCTGTAAGATTGCTGAAGCATCAGATTAAGATCATACTTCAGATCCTGAAGGATGGTGACCCGCAGTATAACGGAATCACCATGAAGTATGGCAACCTCGTTCGACAAGCATGTTTGGCAAGAAACTCTTCGATTACCTATGGAGGAGTTACTCCTTTAGAAATGGCCTTTGGTAGGCGTCCTCGAGATGTTATAACACCAGAGAACGCTGATCCCAATCAGTTGACAGGTAATCCAACTGATACGGAAGTCACTGCGAGAGCCATTAAGGAGCTTGCCAACAGGGCTTACCAAGAGGCACGCCAATCTGATGATCTGCGCAGAGATCTTGCGGCCAGACTGTCAATGACCGAAGGACCTTTCTCTCTGGGAGATAAGGTTTTCTACTGGTCAGAGGATAAGTCTAAGATTGGATCAACTGGGTCCAAACATGGATCTTGGCTAAAAGGAAAGGTGATCTCCGAACTCGGAGGATCCATGGTAGGTGTGGATCTTGGAACACGCATCGTCCGCGTTAATATCTCAAAACTGAGGAAAAATTATGACATAACATCTGATGTGGAGATTCCTCTCGCGCCTGATGAGGAAACTCTGACGTCAGAAGGTTCTGACCACGCAAGTTGCATGGTCACCTTTGATGCTTCCCTGCAGTCGACAGACCTAACGGTTCCGCATCAAGAGTGTCACTGGCAGGTCACCAGCACTGGGAAGATTGACTTCCTAGAACTCTACGGTGGATCTCCCCGTATGAGTCACAAGGCTGCCCTGTCAGGTCTGCGAGTAGGTCAGCCAGTCGACTTGCGTAGTGGTCTAGATCTTGAGCAACCGCAAGGTCGCTCCAATCTTCTTAGGATCATCAAGGAACAAGAACCTACTATTATTGTTATGTCACCCGATCACTCTCAGTGGTCTAGCTGGTACTCACAGTGGAAGAAAGGCTCTGCCAAGAGACTTTCTGTTTTAAAATTCTGTGAATCGGTCGCAGACCACCAAATGAAGCTCGGACGTTACTTTGTTCTTGAGAACCCATACTACAGCAGGCTCTGGTCTTCACCAGAAGCAAAACGCCTGTTTTCCAACCGCAAGATCAGCTATGAGGTCTGTAACCTACAAGCCTATGGCATGAAAGATCCAAAAGGATACTATGAATCGAAATCCTCGATTTTCATGCACAACCTGCCACCGCAGGTTCTAACTCCTCTCCAGAGGCATTCTGCCAAAACGAAATCTCCAACATCTCCACCAGGAGACGAAAAGGGTATTCAAGGCTACGGTCTTAAAACGAAACTCGCACAAGTGTATCCTTATGAATTCTGTGAGACCTTTGCCTCGTGTTTGGCAAGATTCCTGAAGAGAGATGCATATGCATCTCATCTTTCTTTGGTCACAGACATGCTAGAATACTCTGGAGATGAATGCCTCCAGGGACTTTCGGAACTTCTTGACCAGGAGTATTCACTTTTGACAGCAAATCCTCTCAAGGATTCCAAACTCTTGCAAGATCCGAAAATCAGATCACTTGTTGCTAGAGTAAATTCCTTATCGAGTAAAACTGAATTACCATTGCATCATTCCAAACCATCACCGTCCCTTGATGCCTTGGTGTCAGACATTACTCGCCTTAGATCAAGACTCTTACCAGGGTCTGGTTTCGAACAGTGTACTCTATACAGAGGTACATTTGGAACAGTCAAAGCACTCACCAGTGTAACTGATGGCGTTCTTGTCTTCTGGAACAAGAAGAAGCCCAATTCGACTATGACGTGTTGCTTGCCGCACCAGGTTTCCTGGAATAAAGTACACCCATCAACCTTCTCGGGGGTGCTCTTCCAGATGACAGGCGGCAAGACTTCACCGTCCGTGCGAACACCGCCGGATGTTATCATGTCGGACGAAGAGGTTTCGCCGTCAGACCCGTCAGAACCCATGAGCACTAATCGCTCACGGATCACATCTGACGATGTCTCTATGCCGGAACCAGATCAGCCGATGCCTCCCGGCACGCCGCCGTCGCGTCCTCCTCCTCCCATACCTCCACCGCGACTACCGGCCGTTTCCTCCGATGAGCCCGTGGCTCCTGCTCGGGCTAAGCCTCGCGTGCATCCGCCTCCTCGCGTTCCGTCTCCTCGGCGTCTGGGGGGTGATGTGTCGCCAAGGTCTTCATCGGAAAGGAAAGTTTCGCCGCACAAACAGAAATCACCTTCACAGGTGCCGACACCAAAACCTAAACCGAAGGCACATCCACAGGGACCCATTCTTCCGTTACAACAAGATGAAGAAGATTCTGAAGAAGAACTGGTCCCGGACGACCCCGGACAACCGTCCGCTCCTCCTCACACCTCTGGTTCACCAGAACCGGAGAGCGATGCCGAGTCAGAAGACACAAGGTATTACTCTGATGAGGAAGGTGACCTGGTCGTAGATGAGAAGGACTGGATCCTTCTCACAGAAGAACAGAAACTGTGCAGTAACACAGGTTCTTTCTCCATGCCTCGGTACATGCATGGCGGACCCGTAGACATCAGAGAGGTAACATCAAGAGTGAGGTCAGACCGAACACGGTATAAACCCACCAAAAGGTTCCGATCTGACATCCGTGAAGAGTATGATCTTCTCACGGAAGAGGACAAGGCCTTATCCCTAAGTTCCCCCAGGAACTCAGCAAATCTGACCCAGAAGGCACAACGGAAGGAGGCAACCGCCAAAGAAAAGCGTGAGATGAAGAAACAGTTTGATGAAGCGAAAGCAGCAGAATATCAGAGCTGGCTAGACAATGATGTCTTTGAGCTCGTCGATACACGGAAACTCGGAAACATCCGAAATTATGTCACTGGTCGATGGGTCCTGACTCTAAAAAGAGATAAGGACGGAAACTTCCTTAAGTGCAAGGCCCGATGGGTCCTAAGAGGTTTCCAGGATCGACAAAAGGACATACAGCAAACTGATAGTCCTGCTGCGAGTCGCCCAGGTTTCCGCTTGGCGATTCAACTAGCAGCTAACAAGCTGTGGAGACTGACACACATCGACCTAAAGACTGCTTTTCTGCAGGGTGAAGCCTATGATGAGTCGAGAGACATAATCTGTCAGATTCCTCCTGAAGCAGGTTATCCTCCCTACATTGCAGCGAGGATGAAGAAACCCGCTTATGGACTTAACGATGCACCTCGAAGATGGTGGAACATCGTTGATAAGGCACTCCTGTCTTACGGCCTGGTGCCAACCCGTGCGGATCGCTGTACATATGTTCTGTATGGTAAGAAGTCTGCAACAGCAGATGCTGAGCTCAAGAAGTCTCAGCCAAAGACCATGGAATCAGCGATTGACTATCTCCTAGATCCCATAGCAGGCAACAATGCCAAGGGTAGACAGGTACATGGAGTAGTCTGTTTACATGTAGATGACCTGTGCATGGCCGGTGATGACACCTTTCGTAAGGCCGTGATTGAATCGATCAAAAAGGAGTTTGCAGTCGGTTCTGAAGACACGAACGATATTATGTTTGTAGGACAGAGATTAGTCTGGAAGGATGCTACAGCATCAGTGCCAGCACATATCTCAGTAAATCAGAACCTAGCTGTTGAAGCTCTAGAGGAAATTGTTTTTGATAAGAAGCTCAACAATGAGCAACAATGCACACCACAGCAGCACACTGCTTACAGAAGTGTTTTAGGACAGATCAACTGGCTACAAAGCCGGACTCAAGCTCACATCTGTTATCGCTTCAGTCGGTGTGCGAGTAAGGCTGCCAAGCCTACTATCGGTGATATTCGAGAATTGAACAAGCTTGTTAGGATTTTGAAGTCTACTGAAGTAGAACTGCGTTTTTGGCCGCTGAAAGGAAATCTCAGAATCCTCGGTTACCCTGATGCTTCCTACAGGAACAATGATGACAAATCATCTCAGAGAGCACATGTTATTTTCCTTGCTGAAGATCGAAATCCAAAGCTAAAGGGAATGAAACAATCAGCAGCAGCTGCTTCTTCCAAGAAGAACGATTTCTCTGAATCCTCTATTAAGGAAACATCCTCGAGAGGTAGCCTGGTGGATTATGAGTCTCACAAGATTACGACAACCACAATGTCCACAACAGTGGCAGAGCTTAACGCACTGATGCGTTGCTTTGGTACTTGCCTGTTCCTCAAGGGACTTTGGGCAGATCTCTCATCAGAGACCGTACCCATACATATCAGAACAGATGCGAACAATCTTGTGACAACAGCAGGCACGACACACCTTCCAGAGCAGAAGGAAACTCACCACCTCATTCAGATGCTTCGTAAGGAATCCAACTCTGGATCTTTAGATGACCTAGCTCATGTAAGCTCGAAGTACTGCCTAGCTGATGCATTAACAAAGCACTCGGCGCAACCTGATGAGCTTATCAAGGCTCTGGAAACAGGGAATTTACCAGAAACAGACATTCATCCACCCTTCCGTGAACTTCTTCAACATAAAGCTTTCACTGTTCGGTGGATCATAGACAATCTCAAGAATGCCGCCACAGCGGTAGCCTTCCTTGGAATTGATGTCTCAACAGAGATTTACCGATTATTTTACTGCCAAGGAATATGGTGGTAGTCTCGTTTGCTGGTAGCACAACCATGTGCTGGATTTTCTATTTAGACTGTTTTCCGTCTAAAAGAAAATTTGTGTCTGCGAGCTGCGTTTTCATTAAGATCGGACATGTTCATGAGAATTATATGTTCTGTATCATCCGCAGCCGCTTTCAGCCTCGAGCCTCACAGCAATCAGCCTTTCGGGCTAACCAAGCTTTCCTGATCCTGTTTGGTCATTGTGCCGTAATGAGCACACGATCAAACTTCCGTAGCCGTGATGGACACGCCCTACCCAGGGCAGTGCAGGCGTACCATGAGCGACATCCACACATGGATAGCTCGTACCCCGAGTCTCGTCGGGAAGCATCACGTCGAAACACCGAACACGGTGGACACCGAATTCACAAACGTGAGAAAAATCATGAGCCTCAATTCATCATCATGAATCACCAACAGGTGTTCAATCCGCATCCAAGAGATCTTGCTCAATTGATCTCACAATATGGCCATGCGAGTAGAGCAAGGCTCACTCTAAACTCCAGACATGGAGTCAGGCTCTATGAAGGAGTCCTTCAAGGACCATGGGACAACAGTCCCCTTGTATACTGGGATAACAATGTCGGTAATCACGCTCGTGATCCACACCAGTTCTGTACGATGCTTGCACATCACCTTCAGACAGGCCTCCCACCGGAGGTAGAACAATGTGTGAGCCTTGATGGATCCGGAGAATATGACTATTCCTCCTCAGTGCCAAAACTGGCAGATGTAACAGGTCTCTCACCAGAGATGTGCTTCCACATTCTTTCCAAGACCAACAGAGTCGGAAGGTGGTTGGCACACTCAACAAGACACCTTCAGAACCAGCGCCCAGATCTCTTTGCTGGCCAACACAATTATCTTCTGGACATGTTCAAGTTGGCCGATGCAGAGCTCGCACAGTATACACCACAAGAGATCGCGCTTGGTGTCCTCCTCAACACTAAGTCTAGGTTTGTGGTCACCATGGTTTATAACAAAGATGGCAAGGCCGAAACCACAGATGCCGCCGTTAACATCCCACCGGATGCAAATGTGTTGACCATGAGCAAAATTTTCCTTTCGGCAGTGGGAGGACACGGTTCACGACGAACTCTACCAAGAGCTGAAGAACCAGATCCTGAAGAAGAGAGACCAAGGTCACACATGACCATCTCAGACTTCATGGCAACGGGGAGCAATCCTGTGCAGTCCCATGCACAGCGTCTCTCCACTAACGCGCCAAGGCCCGTCGGCATGGAAGATTTTGTTCGACAGAACAACCCTTGTTACATCATGCATGCCACGGACCTACAGGCATTATCCTCAATCCTGAGGCACGGTCTGGTACCATCAAACCTCCTAGCGCAGGTGGTCACAGCACCAGATTTCCAAGCGCTTGTGAATGAAAACAGTCGTTCCAACAGGGACACTGTTCAGTTCTCAACGCTAAACCTGGCGAATCCCAATCCGACCATGTTGCGTGCCAACAAGGCACTGCTTCTGGTCTTCGATGCAAATAACGTAGTGAACGAAGTCACAAACCTGTGGCAGTCGCAAGTAGGGATGTTTGCTACACCAGATGTAGTGCATGCCCGTACTCTTAGCGCCGTATTCGCACCCTCCGAAACACTCTGGTTATCATCGCAATACGATGAGCTCAAGAGCATCGGACCATGGTGGGCAGACCATTGCTCCGAACAGATGCCGTCAGCGACTTACGAGTCGAAGAAATGGTGCGCAAATTACGGCCGAGAAATCGAATCGGCACTTCGAAAAGTGGCAAGGCGAAATCTGCCACCAGAGCCTCCCAAGGCTAGATCTTCTCACAAGAAGTCTTTTTCTCTGCCAAAGACAGAGGCTGACACAGCTCCAAACCTGGAGCAAACCGCTTCTGCAGGTGAGGTACCTCCGAAAACGGAGACTACTGCAAAGGAGATCCATCCGAGATCCAAGCTCGCCCGGCAGGCCGAGGCTGACAAGGATCCGGACAGTCTTATGGGACAGCTCTGGAACTCCGACGGCACCAGAAGCGCCACCGAAGTTCTTAAGATAACGACAGGTCACAAACCTCCAGAACCTGTTCAGGATACTTCCGCCAACGTAGTTCCTCCCAAGGAAGAATCTTCTGGAACAGAGACGGAACCTGAGGAACCGGATCCTAACCAGGATCGTGACGAAGAATCAGACGATGAGTCGGCATCAAGCGAAAAGAGCTCAAAATCTTCGTCATCCTCAGAACTCCGAGTTGATGTTAATCCGTCTCACAAGACGAACTCTGCACCTGCAGAGTCTGAGGAAAAGAAAGAATCTCCCACGGAAGAGATCACAGAGAAACTTAAGGAGGTCAAACTTGACCAACCAAAGCCTGAAGCAGAATATGTTCAGAGTTCAGACGAAGAGCCACAGAAACCAAAATCTCCTAAAAAGGAGAAGGAGAAATTCCTAGTTCTCTTCGATCCTGAAACAGAAAGTTATTATCGAGTCAACCGAAGCAAGCTCAACCTCGAATACGAGGAACCTGCTGATGAGGAAGATCTCGTAAGAGAACATGAGCGCATCAGCGCTCGACTTCGAGAAAATCGCAAGCACCGAATCTCGAAGTCATCGTCTAACCCGGCTATGCAACAGGAAATGAAAGAGAGAATCTGGGTTAGTCGATGGAATCGAAAAATCCGAAGTCCACTCATGATCAAAGATTCTGAGGCTCCTGACGAAGAGGAGTGGGACAGACCCAGAGAGTCGGCATCTTCCTCCTCTGCACCTCCTAACAAGGAGAGATTTGTAGGAGTACGCAGGACAGCCATGAGTCTTAACCAAAGGATACGGCTGATGACACGACCAGATAATCCTCTCTGCGATCTTTGCAACCAGCCTACAGGCTATTTTTGCTATTCCTGTGGTACGATTGTATGTGCAGACTGTCGACTTACCCCACAGGGTAAACAACAGATGTGCGAGTGCGTCTTGCCAATCGATTGCCTCGAGACCTCTAAAGTGTCAGCAGGAATGACATCAGAAGAGCGTCAGTTTTTATACGAGGCCATCCTCACACCTGAGGACGTAGATTTGGCAGTCCAGAAAATCAACATGTATTGTGACCACGCAAGGAATTTGTTCATGAGAGACCATCCAGGCGTTGATCCGTGTAGCTTTGATGATATTAGGAATAATCCTCCTAATACTTACGCCAGCTCCACAGAGGCTCCAACCCTGGAGGAATACAAGAGCATTAACAAGAGTCACATCAATATCAAGGACTCCAGAACAAGCCACCCGGCTTCTTTTCTCTCTCTTACTGGCTACGAAGACAAACTGGTGCTCGACGCACATTACGAGATAGTTCGTAATAGGATGGCCGGTGTTAACGAAAAGAGAGAACACATAGAGGGCTCAAACCCAGACAGCGTATCACTAAGCCTAGTGGTATGCAACTGGGGAAATATGGATCGAGCGCCGGTGCCAGCAGGGAATCCCAAAAAGAAACTCAAACCTGAGAAGGGATTCGATTACCACCCTCTTATTGACATGTGCTTCAACAATTCAGCACATATTACCCTCGTACTCGAGGCAGGAGCACTTGCGTCAAAGTATTCGATCGCAACCATGCGACAACATGAATACAGAGGGATGCTAATCCATTCTCCTCCCAAGGAGCCTGAGGCACCCTCAATGTATATTGGAGTCAAGGGTGACCCAACAACAGACATCTCTCTCGTCCACCACTTTTACCGTCACCGAACAATGAAGCCTAAGGCTGGTGGTCCCAAGAAGCGACTGTGGGCATGCCACGGTGCGGTATGCCGCCTCACCTTTGGGTACCACAGTACCATCCCGGAGGCAAAAGAATGGGTCCACCCATATTCCGGCCAGAGGATGACGAGAGATGAGTTCATGAAGATTATCGGATATGACCCTCTCAAGGGTAAAAATCCTGACAAGGATGGACCCACTGATGGCTCTTACCTCTCACCAGAGGCGTGTCTGACAATGTCGGACCTCGACCCTGCGCCGGTTCTCTGTGAATGGAACGGCCATGTCGAGGGTGATGAGCCACCAGAGGAAGACTTTGAGTCATACGCAGAGATCTTCTCACAAGAAGCATCAAACGATCTTGACGAGATGTGGTGTACAAAAGGGCCTTACAAGGTCATCACCATCGCGATCGTCCATTTCAACTCATACATGACTCATAAGGAAGAACAGAGGCGCGAACTGGTGAACGCGTTCCTCAACGAGGTTCTCCCTTTTAAACCGGATGTAATTGCGGGGGATCTCAATAATATTGCGTCGAGGCTCACCTTAAAAGGTGGAGACGTTCACCCGCGAAACGGTTTGTTTTCTCTATACCTGGAGAAGAAACTTGCAGCATTCAACAGAATAGCAGGAAGGCACTCACAAGTGCGACACCTCTGCTTGAACAACTCTGACCAGCACAGACTGGCACGTGCAGATCGTCTACCGCCGGACCCGGCGAAGAAAGTTGCTGACCTCGACTGTATCAACAGTTATATCCTTGACTGGAGTAAAACGCCGCACACGGCGTCACCTAGTCCAAGAGATGCTACACCTGCCGCCGAAAGAACATACTGGGAACGAGTCTCAGATATGTGGCAGGACATGAACAAAACAGGGATATCGATATCCGTCTGTTTGTCTCAGTCAAGCAGTACTATTCAACTTTTTCTAACCTTGACCTCTGGTTGAGTCCCTCTGACAAAGATTGGCACAGCCCTTTGGGCTTCACGATACAACCAATCCTTACAAAAGGGAAACACAACCGGTCAGATGCCCAGGTTCAGAAGATCGCTAACAAGCGACAGGCTTACAAGCAGCGTAATGCTGAATACTGGGATTACAAGGACTCATTTGTGTATTCATCCGGCAACAGCTGGTACGACAAACAGCAACCACAAGGTAGCTATCACAGATATGGAAGATTCTGGGAAAGGCCAAGGCCTGAACGTCCCAGCGAGCCTGAAGGCCCTCCTCCAAGAAGGAGCCAGGCATCATCGTCCTCTTCACAACAAGATCTACCAAGATCAAGGTCCAGACCTCAAAGAACCAATATTGTTGACAAGCTCAACATGTCTTTAGAGGAACTGGACACACTTGAGGAACAACAAGAAGAAGAACACTCTCCAACCAAGAGTGACATCGAAGAACACGAAAGAGAAACATCAAACTTGATGTCTGCTCAGAGAGATGAAGAGGAACAAGAGGACGAATCCTCCAGCCGGAGGAGAAGAAGGAAGGCATCACGCCCACCGTCTGCTCCGAGCGGCAAGGCACTCAGAACAGCTGCCACAGCAGCGGGGTTGTCGGGCTGGTTCGGACACCGTAACCACGGTGGAGCGAACGCAGAGTCTATCAAGACTGATGAACCTTCACTTCCAAACTCACTAACCAGTGAGCAAGACTTCTCCGTCTTCAGCATCGCGTGGAATGTGTTTCTGCTGCTAATGGGCCTACACTGGATGTGGAAGCAGCTCACCAGGGCTCCCATCAGATGTATGGACCGCCAGCAATCAAATGCAAAAGCAGCAGCGAAACGACCACCACCATTCCTCGAACCCGAGGATGAACCACAGACGCGTGAACCTTTAGGACCCAACAGGGTCAATTCTGGAGAAACAACGGATTTGCGACCTGTGTGGCACACTTCCCGAAGCGAAGTCTACCATCTTTCAGACAGCTGTTACCAGCTCAAGCAAGCAAAAGATGTTTCAAAGAAGGTGCTGTGTAAAACCTGCCTCCAGGCAGTACAAGTTGCGGAGATTCGCAGGAACGATCCTTTTCAAAGAGGTGATACACGACCACGTGGCACCGAAAGGGACATTGAACGGTTTCAAACCTATGACGATGCAAGTACTACTCCTCATATGAGGCAATTATTCAGTGATGCAATGCATTCACAAATGGCCGAAGAAGCCATGCAGATTACCTATACATCAATCCCGAAGGGATCCTCGGCAAAAGCCAGAGGTACATCTGCACTCGCAAGTGCCTCATCGTCGTCAGTGCCCAAGGCAATGCCACCAGTGCCTAACAAGGCAAACATGTCACCTCCACCTAAGTCTCCTCCGCCAAAGGCGAAAGGAACAGTACCTTCAGATCCTCCGAGACCAAAAGGTCCTACCAGAAGAGGAGGTCAAAATCGGCGCATTCAACGAAAAGCAGCTAGAGAAGCCCATAACAGTGGACTCTGCAACCATGCAGACGCTGCACTTGGCGAAGCCAATCAAGGCCAGGCCATTAACACTATGTGCCGAAACATGGCAGTAAGACACGTCAGCTCTATCGATGCAACGGTAGAAGCAGCCGAGCAGTTTACGCAACGCGTGCAACAGCATGTAGAAACATATGATGAAGAGGAACCGTGGAGCACGGAGTTTCTACCAGTCGTGGAAGTCCTATTCAGGAACTTGAGCAGCGACGAAACAACTGTCATACATGACAATCATACGGCAACTATGCCTATTCAGAAATATCTCGACCTCCTCAGAATCGCACAATCATTGCGAAACTCTATCCAGAGAGACAAGGAGGAAAGAAAGGATCATCTTGACACCATCCAAGATACTCTATCCAGAGTGGAAATCCTTCTAACAGCACTGAAGGACTCAAAAACAGTCTTCAATCAATTGGTCCATTCCTCACTAGAGATAGAGCGAAGACATAAAAACCTCAAAAATGTCCTTGAGACACTTTTTGACGACCAAAGCTCTGAGGAAGACCAGTCAGAATCTGACCATGAAGAAGTCCTAACTCCTTCTGCAGCACAGTACTGGAACAGCCTTCATGCCCACGCCTTATCTCCCTCAGGAGATGAAAGTGAAAGATCATGGGCGTCCTCAGACGGACAGCTTGAAAGAAGAAGGGCCGAACGGGCAAAGGCTAAGCAGCCACAACCGGCTAAAGCCGAGGCAACTCCAATCAGCTCACAAGCTGCACCAAAGGCCGAGCCAAAGGCGACTACATCCAACCATGGATATGACACTGCAGACGCCGCCTTCACCAGGGCTGAGAACAGATTACTCGGAATCTTTTCAAGTTCCGAAGAAGATCACTCAGACCCGGATGAACCACATCCGAACGTCTATGCTCGAGCCTATGATCCAAACCTGGATCCGAATCTGAGATAAGAAAATTCTCAGAGTTTCACAACAGTGAATCACAAGGCTCTAACAAGAGCACAATGAAGGGCTGCATAATTCGGTAGAAGAACATTACCAGACCTGATCTTGTACAGATGATCTCTCTGACCAACATGCATGAGTGTGTGCAAAAGGAGTGACCTCAACAGTGTACTTCAGTGCTATACCTAGCATAAACAATATGCTGTTTTTATCATGAGTCCAAACTCCGCAACTGTGACAGTGGGCATAATAGTATATGTGTGAATGTGCGGCCATGCTTCCGGTAAAAGAAAATTAGTGTCTGTTTGAAACCATAAACCTCTAAAGGGGTAGCTCTAACAGGTACCTACAGCAATGGCTGCATGCTCATACATATACATTCCGCTGCCCATTGGCTCACAGTGGTTTTACCATATTGAGACAAGACAAGCTCTCCTTGCGTAGCAAGACAAAACAACTACTGTCCGTGTGCAGGGCGCTGCCCTTTGATCCTTAGGGAATAAACTGGTCATACACCTCCTAACAAGGAGCATTTCCTTGTGGGTGTATCGGCACAAGGGGAGGGGGGAGGAGGGGGAGGGGGGGGGAGGGAGGGGGAGGGGGAGAGGGGGGAGAAGGGAGGGGGGGACCGAGGAGATTTTTTTTTGGTAAAAAAGTGCTCAAAAAATATCCTAGGCCCCAAACCCTAGGCCCTAAACACCAGGGCGGGCCCAAACCCTAGGCCCTAAAATATTCAAACCCTAGGCCCTAAACCCTAGGGCCCAAACCCTAGGCCCTAAACCCTAGGCCCTAAACCTGGGCCCAAAACCCTAAACCCTAAACCCGAATTTGCCCTTAAACGACTAAGGGTTGGCCCTTAAACGACTAAGGGTTGGCCCTTAAACGACCAAGGGTTTTTGCCAATCCCTTAATTACTTTAGTAACCCCAACCCTAAATGGATCCCGGCAGCCAAAGACGAGGCAGACGTCGATGTCACTGGGTCGGATGGCCATGCCTTCCTCGAGGCACTTGAAACCTGCCAGACCGCGGATGATATATGCGTCCAAACCTTTAAAGGGATCTATAAGGGTTCCTTTAAGGGTTCTTTAAAGGGATCTATTTAGGGTTCTACCTCCCTACCTGCCTGGGTGGTTGTCAAAATGAAGGGCTTATATGGGATCTACAAGGGTTCCCTTAAAGGGATCTATAAGGGGGCCATGCCGCGGCTGATGATATATGGCAGGTTCCGGAAATTAGGGGATACCTTATTTAGCGTCCTCATAATAAGGATCCTACTATTTGGGGTGCTATATTCGGGTCCCCTGTTTTCGGAAACTCCTATATTGATGTTCATGCCTTTGCTGACGAGCATCACAAATGTGGGGTGCTGCCGATGGCCATGACGATTGTGATGGGTATGATGATGATGACGACGATGATGATGATGACTGCATAGTCTTCTAGCTATGTCAATGTCATGATGATGGTGACGATGATGACGATGATGGTGAAGGGGAAGAAGATCATGGTGCTGATGATGCCAATGATGAAGATGAAGATGATGATGACGAGCGTGATGTTGGTGCTGGTGATAACGGTGGTGGCTATGATGGTCACGATGCCAGTGCTGCTGGCAACGGTAGTGGTGGTGAACGAGATAACAACGACGATGGGAGGAGGGCACAGGCGAGGACTGGAGCAACGACGACGATGACAACCATGGCCGTCGTTTTGCCGTTCTTACGAGCACTAAAGAACAAGCCGACGACAGCTGGATCCCATGCTCCACAAGTTTAAACCCTAAACCTTCTGCCTTCATTCACGACAGGCAGGTAGAGCATGTCGATGACCTCTTCCTTCCGGGGTCTTGTACATACAAGGTGTCGCGGAGGAGGTGCACTTTGCTTGATGTCCGACTATTGTGACTGTTGTTTCCAATTTCACAACTCTGCCTACCTTTGCTTAGTCGAGACTTCGAAGTACGTGGGTGAAGGGCTATATACTTGTACTGGAACATTGCTAGCAGCTAGCACTCAGAATGCCAATTGCACGGTTCGTGTGGTCAGTACTACCGGCACTCTTCATCACGTGGCATCACACTCCTAAGCCCGGAGAGAGGAACAACAGGGGGTGTGGTCGTTGGCGAGTGGCGGATGGGGGAGGGGGGGGCTGTTCTTCGAACAAGAACCCAAGGATGTGGAAGAAGAGCAATCCTCCCACCCACAACCCTAACCCCAAATGGAAGCTGGACCGAATAGCATAAATATTACCCTCGACCCGGAACCCCAAATCTTTGACCCTACAGACACTGAAAGCTTCAAAACCCTAAACGCCCAACATCTCTGCGCGAGCTTCCGAAGCCCTCCCCAAGCCTTAAAGCAGACATCGAAAGCATGAACCACACATCTATACTATACTATATACACTATACACTATACACTATACACTACACACTACACACTACACACTAGACACTGCACTCGACACACCATATACTATATACTATATCTCTTGCCGCTAGGGCTCAAGGCTTCATCATGTCTGCAGGCTCTTATGGGGTGTGACTTGATGTAGGAAGCTGATTAAGAGACCTTGGGCCTTTCTTAGGGTTCCTTATATGAACCCTACTATATTTGGGGTATTTTGGGGATATGCGCTCAGGGTTTCTTAATCAGGTTCCTACATCATTCTTCGGGAATTCGGGGGTCGGGAGGAGGTCGCAGTTCAACTGTCCTGGGTCATGGACTTCTGCTGCACCCCGATGTTTTTCCAGACCTGGTTTAGGGTTTAGAGCTTAAGGTTCAGGGCTTAAAGTTTAGGTTTTAGAGTTTAATTTAAAGGCTTGGGGTTAGCGCTTTCCAGGAACTGTGCAGTCCAGGAACAGTGCGCAGAAAACGCGTCGGGCATACTACGAGGGTCTTCATGGTTGGAAATAGGGTTGGGGGGCACTTTCATCGGTCACCCCAAGTTTCGGCATCAAGGAGGGTTTAGGGCTGACGGCTTAGGAATAGAAGTGGATTAGGGGCACTCGCAGTCGTCACTTGCATTGACATTCCGGCAAGCCCCATGAAACATGCCAGGTTTGGCAATGATCCCTGAAGAGGATGGGTACCCCCAACTTACCTGACCATCGCATGACAGCTGGAGCCTCACAATTTGCGTTTATTTATACTTGACGATAGAACCCTATTCTGTGTACCACCTTGTCTCAAGGGAAATCTATCCCAAAACCCTCGTCTAACTTAACCGGCTGAGCCTGCTGGATGATCGCTTCGGCATCTGGATCACGGCTATTTCGTCGCTTCTCATCGTACTTGTAGAAGCCCTGACATCACAATATAGCGTCTTATAGCCCACTATGGTACATGACAGTATACTATAGTACTGGCCCCATTACAGGACGCGTTTACCTCCCGACAGCTGCTCAATATTTAAAACGTTAGTATATCATACAAGTTTGTAGACTCTTATTAGTCTGTTACTTAGGTATGTTATCGAATCTTAAAGTGGGTTTTCGCATATTATAGTGCAGTCTGGCCCTAAACCCTAAACCTGGAACCCGATAGCTACCTTGAGAAGCTAGAGAAAACTACTTTGTGCTGAGATTGGGATAGTTATCTAAGTTAGGGTCTCTTTTTAGGGGTTCCTTAGAGGGATCTAAACGGTTTCTAGAGGGTTTCCATAAAGGGTACTATCTATAAGGGTAGTTCTCTAAATTAAAGTCCCTTTTTCGGTCCCGCAAATGGTACGGCACCCTCATAAACAGCATCCAAAAAGGGCACCCTAGCTTAGAGAACTACCAATTTCGTTCCTTGCCATTCTTCTGCCCGAAGCGCTCGGCTTTGTACCTGGGCAGCAGATTCCGCAATCAAATCTCCACTGGATTGGGAGATGACTGAGCAACTACGGCAATATGAGGGCCACAATTAGAATAGGGGGCTCGGGCAAATGACACTGCAATAAAAATCAGGGGCCCTGAAGAATCGTATTACTAGATATTCTGAGCCTTCGCCTAGCTTTTCGTCAACTCCCCCGTGCATTGAGGGAAGGTTACGGTTCAGGGTTTTGGGGTGTAGGGGTTGGGGTTTAGGTATTCATAAGGGTGGTTGTCAAAATTAGGATCCCTTTCTGGGTACCCTAAATAATAGGTGCCGTATTATAACAAGGACCCAAAAAGGGACCCTAAGTTTGACAACCACCCATAAGGGTTTAGACATGATGGGATTTACGCTTTAGGGGCCCTCTTGAGAAGCCTAGGGCTAGGGGGCTTCAAAAGGTGGGATGTAGGCAGGTGCCTGGAGGCCCCGGAAACTTAGTAAGTGTTCTTAAAGGGCTCCTTAAAGGGATCTAAAGGGATCTACAGGGTTTAGGGTTTAGGGCGGTCTACTTGGAGGATCGGGGGAGGTTATATAGGGGGTTTAGGGTTTAGGGTTCCTTGAAAGGGATCTATAAGGATGGAGGTTAGGGGATTTGGAGCTCCTTCCTTGGAGGCCCGGGGGACTCAGTAAGTAGGTTAAAAGTAGAGTTCTAAGTACCCTACATGGAGTCACACCAGTTATAACCCGACTTATAACCGACTTACTGAATCTCTTGGCCCTCCAAGTAGGATGATATTTGGGGATTACCCCCCCCCTTGCCTTCATCCCAAAAACCCAAACCCCTAAACCCGAAACCCTGAACATTTCGCGGCCCTTGAGAAGCCCTGATCTCAGGACGAAGCAGGGCATCAAAGACGTTCTTCTCGGGCTCCGCAATGCCCGCCCTGATAGCAAGCTGGGCTGACGACTATAGCGAAGCCCAGAAAGTTGGAACATGGGCGTAGGGTTACGAGTGTTGAAATCCCGGATAATTACCTAACCCGAAGGGTATGACGATGAGAATGTTCAAACTTTCTGGCTTCTACTATATACTGTCTTTATGAAATGTGGAGATCTGTGCAAGCACCCGGTGCCAGGTGTTTGTCTGCAGTGTTTCATGCGATGTATGCTGAAAGCGTAAGCACCGCGCGTAGTGAACAGTGGCCCCGATTTCCTGACAAACACATTACACAAAAAAACAGGGCCGTATTCATTAGACCAGGTTTTGGGCTACATTCTAGTAGTACACCGATCGAAAAAATCTCCAAGCAACGGTATTGCTAGTAAGTCAGGCTTTTGTAGTCTTCGGTCATGTCCGAGACTCTTAGTCATTGGTCAGAATGTCTGAAGCCGAGGGTCTTGGCGCGCTCGCGGCCAAAGAGATCGATCCCCACCAGGTCGTTCATCCGAGACGGGCCCATGCGCATGCCATATGCCTGCATGTGGCAGTGTCTTACTCAAAGGGTCATGGGACGTAGTAATTAGGGTCCTAATCGAATAAGTTACCTATACAATCATGATACTTACAACCCAGTTAAGATACTGACAACCTTACTTTGATTACTAAGTCCGCTGATGCTCCCAGTACACTCAAGTGACGTACGGAGCAGACGCGCTCCCTGTGTGAGAGTTGGGAGGTAACTGGGGTCACTTGGAGCATCCAGGGAATTAGCGGGTAAAGTCATAGGTACGCTGGTTGGGTACATAAGTAATTTATTGTAGCTGGCCGATGGCCCCATGTACAACCATAGTTTGCCAAGTCCCATGATCCTTTCTTAAGTGCCCTAAAACCCCTTACAGAACCGTGAGCAAACCCTTACATATCCCTTTAAGCCTCTAAGTAGGGAGGCCGGATTGAATCCGGTTTTCTCCTGCCCCTTTCTCTCCGAAAGCTGGATTCCAACGGGCTTCCGACTGCGATCCCCGAGAGTATCGAATACCAGTCAGGGTGTAAGGGTTTCAGGGTTTAATCTCTAGCCCCTAACCCTTTAGGCCTTTAGGAGTTTTGGGGGTTTCCGAGCTTTGTGTAAAGCTTCTTCTCTTACTGAAAACCTTACAACTCCCTGACGCGTTAAATCGTGCAAAGTCTGAATGCTACCTCAACCCCTAAAGCCCCAAAGCATACCTTCTTAAAGCCCTAAACCCTATACCCTATACCCTAAACCCTAAACCGAACTTAAGGATTTTCACAAGGAAACCTCTCTCGCCGTGCCCGCTGTGATCTGAGCCTCTGCCGCCTCGTCAATCTCGTGTGGCAACAGACCTAGCAGGGGTTCCAAGAGCTCTAGGACGTTAGTGGTAATAGTAGTAAGTGTAGTAGTAATAGTAGTAATAGTGGTAATAAAAGTAGTAATAGTAGAAATAGTATATAGTAATAGTAGTATTAGTACCATTGGTTTAGGGCTGTAGGGGCTTAGGGTTTCAGGGTGTAGGGCTTTAGGACTTTAAGGGCTTTAGGGCTTTATGCACACGATCCGGGCGAGGTGCACGAGGTTTAGGGCTTCTTAAGATTTAGGGCTTTAGGCGTTTAAGGTGTAACTAGGGCTTTAGAGCTTTAGGTCTGCGGGGGTTTAGGGGGCTTGGGGAATTAGGGTAAAGGGGTTTGGACTTCTATAGGGTTTCGGGTTTGGTTTAGGGCTTGAGGGTTTAGGGCTTTAGCGCGTAAGGCTTTAGAGGTTTAGGGTTTCAGGGTGTAGGGATTTAGGACTGTAAGCGTCTTCGTCTTTCAGGGTGCGGGTGTGTTTGTTGTTTTAGGGTTTTAAAACTTTAAGGGTTTACGGTTTATGGGTTGTAGGGCTTTAGGGTGAGAGGGTTGTTAAGATTCAGGGTTGAGGGTGCAGAGCTTGCGCTTCGGTGCTCTGCCCATTTGTCATTTCCGAAGAATGGCAAGTTCAGCTGCAGATGACTATGTGAGACGGTAGGCGGCGATTCTGCTGGTATCCTGGAATCTCTTGCCACCTTTAGGCCAAATCCTTTTGTCAGGCCGACGGAAAGCCCTAAACCCTAAACACAAACTCCTGAACCGCAAACTCCAAACTCTTCAACCCTGAAGCCCTAATGTCAAGGCACGGTTAGGGGGTCGCGCCTTTGTGAAGTAGATAACCAAATCCAGAGACGCCCATGACCTCGGGGCTTAGTGTTCAAAGTTTTCGTGTTTAAAAGCTCTAAGACTTAGGGTTTTGTACCTTATTTTGGGGTCCTTATATGAAGGATCCTACTATTTAGGGTACTATATTAATTTCGGAAACTCCCTTTTGGGTTTCGGGGTGTGCGGTTTGGGGTTGACGGTTTTGCTTTGAGAGATTGACCGGGTGTCAGGCATTCAGCCATGAGTGCTACGACGTGCTGGTGTGGCTCGGGACGACTCTATACTCATATTTGCATACTTAGAGGATGATGGGACTTAGTAAGTAGGTTATAACTGGGGCGAAAAGTCCCCTAAGTGTGGTTATCCTAATTGTAACCTACTTATAACCTTACTTACTAAGTCCCATGAGCCTTCAAATAGTCACATTTCCAGGATTCCATAACGTCGCAACCATGGTCCGATCCGGCCGTGCTGGACAAACTGAGCTTTGAAGCAAGGTTTTTGTCGTAATAACTGTTCCTTCAAGGAACAGGTCCCCAAAAAAGTAATAACGTAGATGGTACTCCAAGACCCAGCAAAAGTACTGCCAAGAAGGGGTCTTAAGATCAACTCCAGCAGAAATCAGTAAGGCTCTACCACCATGCTGAACCCAAAACCCTGAACCCTAGTCACGGTTTAGAGTTTAGGATTTAGACTTGGCCCGCAAAACCCAAACCCTGAACCCTGAGCCCTTCCCTTCAGACTCCTGAGCTTCTAGCAGCTGCAACCCGTCTTGGTGTTGTCTTCGTTAGCTACAGAAGTTTTTCCGTCTTGTCCCTCGACATTAGGGTTTGGTTTAACTAGGGTTTAAGGTGTTGGGCTTTGGGCTTAGGGTCTTGGGCGTTGGGTTGAGGGTGTTGGGCTTGGGGTTTAGGCTCTTGCCACTGGCGTTCCCCTTCCCTCAAAGGTGGGGGTGTTAAAAAATACGTACGTGCCCTACTGTAATTAAACTTCAAGTCCCTAAACCCTAAACTCTAAATCGAATCCTTGCTAGGACCGCTAGGAGGATCCTGTGGCCCAACTAGATTTTCTGAAACCGTGCCCTTGCTGTGGGGGCTTTGTCGCTGGATTGCGCGGGTGGGGATTACGGACCGTGACGTCCAAAACACAAGCACTGCCACAGCGCGCCTGTAGAAGTTCAAGCAAAAACTCAGTTTTGAACAAAAATTAAACTTCAAGTCCCTAAACCCTAAACCCTAATGTTTGAAGCCTGATTGCATAAGAGTAAGAACACGTGTGCAGTGCACGCCAAGAGGTCTCGGAAGCTGAGCCGAAGACTCGATTGGCAATGAAGCCACTGCAGTTCCCGACCAGGCACGTGACCTGGCTGGATTTCTAAATGTCGTACCGCGGCTTAGGGTTCCTTTCAGGGATCGATGAGAGTTTTATAAGGTCCTGATGTAAATTTCAGCAAGGTTTATAAGGATTCTATAGGGGATTAGGATTTAAGGATCATGGGACTTAGTAGATAGGGCTATTTAAGCTGTCTATACTTGTAATTTACTTGCGATCACCATGTATAGCCCCGATGAAGGTAGTCATAACCTTACTTACTACGTACGGCCCTCCCACAATAGAAAACCGAGAGTGAGAGAAATAAGAAAGCGGTCGGAAGAATTAGCACCAATAGCCCCTCATGGTTCCCAGATCATTAGTATACCATAGTGTGCCACAAAACCCCAAAACCCTAAACTCCTAAACCCTAAACCCGTTGAAGTTTTGAAGGCCCCAAGGCTGCCTCTCAATCATTCTATAATTCTGTGCTCAGAGAAGCCTACTCGCAAAAACCCAAACACCAAGCCCTAAACCTTCACGGAGGTTGTACAGATGTCGTCCTCAGTACCCTACCTGCACCCCGAAAGTAGGTGGAATGATAGCCCTTTATAGATGTTGGGCCAGTATTTGATATTGTCTTGTGGGTGTAGGTAAACCCTAATTCGATACCAGGCCTTCTTCAGCTTGGAGCCAAAGGCCATTGCGGTGGCGATGGTGTCCGGGGACTTGGCTCAGATTATGATTCTTAGTGCTTAAAGCTCTGGATTGAAGAATCTAAATGCGGTCCTTTTGTTTGAAACTTCTGATGCCAAACCGCAAACCCTAAGCCAACCACGCATCAGAGAACAAATGCCGCGCTCGTCCGTGGCTACATGCTTTCCAAGCAGCAGTGCGCGGTCCCCTCACGTTCCTGGTGTTTAGGGTTCTTTTTTTGTTTTTGTTTATGGGCTCTTTTCCTGATGTTCAGGGTTTAGGGTTTAGGGCTGATCCGGCAGCACAGAGCACCCATACCGGATGACTGGGTAATGATACTCTGGACGTCGTCTCATCCCATTATATCAGTCTTTACAAATAATGTCTACATATATATATATGTATGTCATATAATACACATGCACATGTATGTATAGATTTGGTGTATGTATGTATATAACGCAATTATACAGCAAATAGCTCTCAAAACACAATGGATCCCAGAGGCTCCACGTACCCATATACTAATTACTTAGGCCTTGAAGGGGTCGCTGTATAGGTACTTTAAGGCCTAAGTGCCTACTATATGTGGGTGGTTGTCAAAACTAGGGTCCCTGTTTGTGTCCTTATTATAGTACGGCACCTATTATTTAGGGTACCCAAAAGGGCCCATAATTTTGACAACCACCCATGTGTACATGGAGCCGTTGGGGATGCCGCCAAGCAGCTCAAGTAGGCGCATAACGTTTGCGGGGGAGAAGAAGTGGCCTTCGCAGAGAACCCAACACCCCTCAGACCAAGAATAATATCCCCTAAACCCTAAACCCTAAACCGGGGCCTTAAAAACTAGAATTTGGCTCCTTTAAGGGTACCTTCTAAAGGGGCCGATAAGGATTACTAAAAAGGGTATTATGGGGGGTTGAATATATGGGCCTTAGTAATTACAATAGAATGTTCGGGGTTATTATAGCATAATCATAATAAGGACCTTAAACAAAGAATATGCCGGTTTGGGTGGTTTCAGGGTTTATAAGATTTTTCGAGTTTATGGTTTTCGGGTTAAGGGTTTGGGGAGCATGATATTTTTTGTGAGCTATACTGTAGGAACCTGATTAAGAAACCTTGGGCCATATTTGGATTCCTTATATGAATCCTGCTATTTTGGGGTTATAGGCCCAGGGTTTCTTGACCAGGTTCCTACATTACCCGTAAAGTAACCCTCATAGTTTCATACTAGGAACTACACAGGGTCTATTCCCTAACGGCCCTAACTTTGGGATAATGGGCTCCAGCGACAGAGGGAAGCGAGGAATGCGCCGGAAGCTGAGCCCATGGCAGCCGATGACATCCTGCAACAAACGGCCGGCGCGCGCAGCACTCCAGTGGATGCAGGTGTAAGAACTTGCGTGCTTTATCCGTGCAAACAGACACATACATACATGCATACATACAGACAGACAGACTGACACAACAAATATGTACACATACGGCAATTAACATGCATGCAGTCCCTACATGATGTGCTTGCAGCCGACTGAGCTGTGAATGCGCGTCCTGGGGTCTCTTGGTGGCACCTGCAATCTCATCAATATTGAGGTAGCTGGTGTTGGAAGCCAAGACAGTGCCTGCGCCACATCACAGGAAGAGTGACTCGAATGCATCTGATCTCGCGGGCGCGCCTGGCTTGCAAACCTGGTCCAGCGTAGCGAAAATCTTCTTCTTCAGGTCCATGTTCTCGAACACTGCCTGGAAGATACTCTCTACTAAACCCCTATAATAGCCCTTATCGTAATCCTTATAGACCCTTCAAAAGGAACTCTTAAAGGAAGCCTATTCTAAATACTTAGGCCCCTATAGTAGTTACCGCGTAGCCAAGACAAGAAGAGCCATCGACAAACCCACCAGCGACCTCAGCTGCTTCTAGGGTGCATAGTACGCCTAAGTTCGAAACCCTAAATCCCAAACTCGAAACCCTGAACCCGAAATCCTAAACCCGACCCGAAACCCGGAACCCTAAACCCTAAACCTTCGAATTGCGCCTCCACCACGATGTCGCACTGCGAGAGCGAATCGTAGGAGGTGGAGGCGGTGATGTTGGCCAGGAGCTTGTCGACCTGCTCCTGTCCAGGGCGGCTTCTGCTGCAGGGTCTAGGGTTGCGGGAGGGACCCCAGAATCACGGGCACTCCGCTTGACTTACCTTTGGTTAGTAGGGAATGAAAGAATCGGGTACTATTATAACTACTATAACTACCATTCTTCCATTCCCTACTAACCAAAAGTAAGTTGAGCTCAGGAGTCTAAGTTTATCCCTCTGCCAAGGGCCGACCCTCGTCTCGCTACATAGAGCGGCCTTAAGAATTTCAGTAGGGTTTCATAAGGCTTGGAAGGCGGTTGTGTAGCGGCTCCTATATGGGTTTATGAAGGCTACATACTAGAGGCACCCGAACGAGTAGAATACTGCGCTGGGGTATGTCATCGTACAGATGCGCACGGACTATAAGGGAGTTTCCGAAAATTAGGGGCGCCGTACTTTGGTGTCCTTTTTAATAAGGATCCTACTGCTTTTTCGGGTACCATCTTAGGGTCCCCTATTTTTGGAAACTCCCATATAGTCATTCAAAACCTCCGCATTAGACTCGGAGCTCGTCCTGAGATTTGGACTTCCTTTCAACACTTCTGGCATAGTTCCGCTGGATCACCTGGGCCAGTTGGCGATCTTCTTGTGAAGAGCTACCCAGGCCTTCCAAAATCCATTAATCAAGGATTATGCCTTAAATTCTAGTAGGATCCCTCGTCATTATGATTTACGGTATACTCCTTAATTGGGGGATTTTGGAAGGTCTGGGTATGATATATTGCTCAGATGATCTCACATGATGAGAAAGCCTTGGCCCCTCACGCTCATGCCTCGCTCGAGGTTCTTCTGGTCGACATCCAAAAGCACTACCTCGGGCGAAAAACACCAAGGGTCAGATGGCTTCTCTAAGGTCACTCAATTGCATGCCAATGCCAACAAGCTGCGTTTTGAGCCATTCACCCCTAAATCGGAACCCGAAAGCCCGAACCACCAACACAGACAAACATGTCAAACACACATAAGGCCCGGAACTCTGAACGCTTAAAGGAACCCTTACCCTTCAAGAAGCGCACGACAGGCTGCCTTCATTCCAGCCTCCGCGCAGCACATGGCAATACCTCCACCCATGAGTCCAGCACCTGAAGCTCACGACATGGGTTCAGAGTACAGGAATACTTCGGACTTCGGATGAAGGCTTTATAGGGGCTTGGGTATAGGAAACAGGGTGTAGGGGTTACGAGTCAATGCTATGATGAGTTCATCGGGACATTTTGAGCTTCAACGAGTGTTATAAGGGTTGAAAAGGGTTACAATTAACAGTTCCTATGACGCTAGCATAGATGTTATATATATATATATATATATATATATGCTACCCCCCCTCAAGGATGGACCTTTTTCGTGTGTTTGAGAGCCGGATGCGACATAGTTGATATTGTATACTTTCAAGTCCTTCACTAAATACGCTTCGACTGCATCAAAGATTTCGCGGATCCTACATTCTGCATTTCCTTCATATACACCCTGAGTTTTTCCAGGCGACATACGTTCGCGTACGGCTTCTTTTTCGTGTTGCAAAAGAACGCAAGCTTGCATGCATGTTCTGTGTGTGTATGCAGCAGTATGGGCTCTGAAGTTAACACGCAACAGGAGAGCAAAGATAGATCATCCCATATAACATAGTATCACGACAAGTATAAATATGAAAAGGGGGCCCTATGTCTACACCTCCCATATATAAGACGCATCGAGATTATAGACAATGTCCGTGAGCACGAAATCTAGCGAACCTTTCAGGGTTCAGTACTTTATATTTCACCAATAAAGTATCCTTTAGATTACATTTTAGAATACTTTGCAAAATTCCACTCTCATAACCTTTATATCTTGTAGAAATCCATCTGAATATCCTGTCGCATACCGTATACAAGACCACCTATATATGATACACCCCGCACGCATTATACTACACATACCGTATAGGACACTCTATACAAGACACTATATAGAATATCTTATAGGATGTCCTGTAGAATACTTTCTCTATGTATCTTGAAACCTTTCATATGGAATGCACTGATATAGAATACCTTCATGCCTTATTGAATACCCTAGAGCCTCTAGAATACCTTATCATATACTTTCACTCACAGCCCGTATATCTTTTGAATGTCCAGAGTACCTTACAGAATACGACATAGAAAACCCTACAGAATACCTTATGGATGTACGCCTCATGGAAGACCGTCTGGAATACTCTATATAGAAGACCTTACAGAATGCCCCTATGGCCCTATATATGACAGTCCATGTATACAGTCAGTATGTATACCTTGAACACATATAACGCCGCACGCATTATATTACACATACCCTATAGGACACTCTATACAAGACGCTATATAGAATATCTTATAGGATGTCCTGTGGAATACTTTCTCTATGTATCTTGAAACCTTTCATATGGAATGCACTGATATAGAATACCCTCATGCGTTATTGAATACCCCAGAGCCTCTAGAATACCTTATCATATACTTTCAGTCATAGCCCGTATATCTTTTGAATATCCAGAGTGCCTTGCAGAATACGACATAGAGTACCTTACAAAATACTGTATGGAACACATGGTACCCTCTGTATGCCGTGTGCCTCATGGAAGACCGTCTGGAATACTCTATAGAAGACCTTACAGAATGCCCATATTGCCCTATACATGACAGTCCTTGTATACAGTATATATATATATATATACCCTGAACCCATATAACACTTAGTGGCTCAAAACCAAACTTTTCAACTTTTGGCCCCTAATACGGTAATCTTATTGCGAAAGTTTAAACTTTTTACACCCCCATAGGTATTTGGGAAGTAAGAATACTTATATATGACCTTTCAACGAACCCAAGATCTGAGAACCCCTCATAAAGAAGCAGCCTATTGGGTAAGGGATTTCTAGGAGTGATCCAGGAGTCGAAGAGAATAACCTAAAGAATACCACAAACCTCAAAGAATTTCGTGCAGGTGACCATAGGTAATACGTTATAGAATACCCCCTATATACCTCATATACACCTTCTTGAGTACCCTATAGCCGTATGTACGTAGGACCTTTAGGTCCTATTTGGCGTAGGGCTTGCTCTGTGTCTTAATATATACTGTGTGAATACGCAATTAAAAATTTAAAGAATTTAAAAAATTTAAAGGGAGTAAATCCTTTAAATTCTGAAATCGTCCGGAATTAAAAATTTAAAGAATTTAAAAAATTTAAAGGGGGTAAATCCTTTAAATTCTGAAATCGTCCGGAATTAAAAATTTAAAGAATTTAAAAAAATTAAAGGGGGTAAATCCTTTAAATTCTTTAAATTTTGAAATCGTCCGGAATTAAAAATTTAAAGAATTTAAAGAATTTAAAAAATTTAAATCTCCAGCTCCAGCCCCAGCCCCCCAGCCTTCGACCCCAGCCCACGGGATTAAATTTTTTAAATTCTTTAAATTCTTTAAATTCTGAAATCGTCCGGAATTAAAAATTTAAAGAATTTAAAAATTTAAAGGGGGTAAATCCTTTAAATTCTGAAATCGTCCGGAATTAAAAATTTAAAGAATTTAAAAAATTTAAAGGGGGTAAATCCTTTAAATTCTGAAATCGTCCGGAATTAAAAATTTAAAGAATTTAAAAATTTAAAGGAGGTAAATCCTTTAAATTCTTTAAATTCTGAAATCGTCCGGATTTCAAAATTTAAAGAATTTAAAGAATTTAAAGAATTTTAAAAATTTAAATGTCCAGCTCCAGCTCCAGCCCCAGCCCCCCAGCCTTTGACCCCAGCCCACGGGATTAAATTTTTAAAATTCTTTAAATTCTTTAAATTCTGAAATCGTCCGGAATTAAAAATTTAAAGAATTTAAAAAATTTAAAGGAGGTAAATCCTTTAAATTCTGAAATCGTCCGGAATTAAAAATTTAAAGAATTTAAAAAATTTAAAGGAGGTAAATCCTTTAAATTCTTTAAATTCTGAAATCGTCCGGAATTAAAAATTTAAAGAATTTAAAAAATTTAAAGGAAGTAAATCCTTTAAATTCTTTAAATTCTGAAATCGTCCGGAATTAAAAATTTAAAGAATTTAAAGAATTTAAAGAATTTTAAAAATTTAAATGTCCAGCTCCAGCTCCAGCCCCAGCCCCCCAGCCTTTGACCCCAGCCCACGGAATTAAATTTTTAAAATTCTTTAAATTCTTTAAATTCTGAAATTGTCCGGAATTAAAAATTTAAAGAATTTAAAAAATTTAAAGGAGGGAAATCCTTTAAATTCTGAAATCGTCCGGAATTAAAAATTTAAAGAATTTAAAAAATTTAAAGGAGGTAAATCCTTTAAATTCTGAAATCGTCCGGAATTATAAATTTAAAGAATTTAAAGAATTTTAAAAATTTAAATGTCCAGCTCCAGCTCCAGCCCCAGCCCCCCAGCCTCCGACCCCAGCCCACGGAATTAAATTTTTTAAATTCTTTAAATTCTTTAAATTCTGAAATCGTCCGGAATTAAAAATTTAAAGAATTTAAAAAAATTAAAGGGTGTAAATCCTTTAAATTCTTTAAATTTTGAAATCGTCCGGAAAAATTTAAAGAATTTAAAGAATTTAAAGAATTTTAAAAATTTAAATCTTCAGCTCCAGCCCCAGCCCCCCAGCCTCCGACCCCAGCCCCAGCCCCCAGCCTCCGACCCCAGCCCCAGCCCAGCCCCCGGCCAGGGCCTGCCCCCAACCCCAGCCCCAGCCTCAGGCCCAGCTTCAAGGCCCCGGCCCCACCCAGTCCTAGCCCCAGCCCCCAGCCCCCCCAAGGGGGCCTAGGGGCTGGGGCTAACGCCAGCACGAAAACACCCAACCCGGATGACTCCTTGCGGGAGACCTTGCAGCCACATGAGGATGCCTTAGGAGCTGGGGCGGGCTGGGGGTGGGATGGGGAGGAGTAGGTGGTGGGTGGTGGGTAGTGGGTAGTGGTGGCTGGCGGGTGCTGGGTAGTGGTGGGTGGTGGGTGGTGGGTGATGGGTGGTGTGGTGGGTGGTGTGTGGTGGGTGGTGTGTGGTGGTTGGTGGGTGGTGGGCGTGGCGGGTGAGGGGTGCCGGGTGGTGGATAATAGGTGGTGGGTGGTGGGTGGTGATGGGGTACAAGGCAAGGGGCTGAGATAGGGGGGTGGGTAGTGAGGTATGAAGGGGGAGGGTGGAGTGGGGGCAAGGGTGTATAATCCCTGCGAGCCGCGACCGAGCAGAAAGCCTGTAAATGCCGCGTTCAAAAAACGGCCAGGGATCCCACACATCTGCGGGCAAAATCTGGCGGAAGTGATCCGCCACCGAGCAAAAAGCCTGTAAATACCGCATTAAACAAAGGGCCAGGGATTTCACATATCTGTTGGCAAAATCTGACAGAAGTACCGATTGCTCACTTCCGCCAGATTTTGCCACCAGATATGTGAAATCCCTGGCCCTTTGTTTAATGCGGTATTTACAGGCTTTTTGCTCGGTGGCGGATCGCTTCCGCCAGATTTTGCCTGCAGATGTGTGGGATCCCTAGCCCTTGAAGTGGTGGGTGAGACACGGCGGTTTGGAGCCTGCTGTCTCTTCCCATCCGCGTTCAAAAAACGGCCAGGGATCCCACACATCTGCGGGCAAAATCTGGCGGAAGTGATCCGCCACCAAGCAAAAAGCCTGTAAATACCGCATTAAACAAAGGGCCAGGGATTTCACATATCTGTTGGCAAAATCTGACAGAAGTACCGATTGCTCACTTCCGCCAGATGTTGCCACCAGATATGTGAAATCCCTGGCCCTTTGTTTAATGCGGTATTTACAGGCTTTTTGCTCGGTGGCGGATCGCTTCCGCCAGATTTTGCCCGCAGATGTGTGGGATCCCTAGCCCTTGAAGCGGTGGGTGAGACACGGCGGTTTGGAGCCTGCTGTCTCTTCCCATCCGCGTTCAAAAAACGGCCAGGGATCCCACACATCTGCGGGCAAAATCTGGCGGAAGTGATCCGCCACCAAGCAAAAAGCCTGTAAATACCGCATTAAACAAAGGGCCAGGGATTTCACATATCTGTTGGCAAAATCTGACAGAAGTACCGATTGCTCACTTCCGCCAGATTTTGCCACCAGATATGTGAAATCCCTGGCCCTTTGTTTAATGCGGTATTTACAGGCTTTTGCTCGGTGGCGGATCACTTCCGCCAGATTTTGCCCGCAGATGTGTGGGATCCCTAGCCCTTGAAGTGGTGGGTGAGACACGGCGGTTTGGAGCCTGCTGTCTCTTCCCATCCGCGTTCAAAAAACGGCCAGGGATCCCACACATCTGCGGGCAAAATCTGGCGGAAGTGATCCGCCACCAAGCAAAAAGCCTGTAAATACCGCATTAAACAAAGGGCCAGGGATTTCACATATCTGTTGGCAAAATCTGACAGAAGTACCGATTGCTCACTTCCGCCAGATGTTGCCACCAGATATGTGAAATCCCTGGCCCTTTGTTTAATGCGGTATTTACAGGCTTTTTGCTCGGTGGCGGATCACTTCCGCCAGATTTTGCCCGCAGCCTCCTCCTCATCCCTCGTCCTCCTCCCATACCCCTCCCTCCCTCTCCCTATCCCTCCCACTACCCCCTCCCCTCACCTTCCTCACTCTCCCCCACCTCCACTATCCTGGAATCTCCACCCTCCCCCACCCTCCCTTCTCTCCTTCTTAAATATCCCCCTAAGGTTTTGTGAAAACTCAGATCCCAAAACCACAGATCTTAAGGGGTGTCCCCCTAAAGGTTTTCATGACAAGTAAGTGCAAAAAGCACAAATCGCAAGGGGTGTCCCCCTTAAGGTTTTGTGAAGATTCAAATCCCAAAACCACAGATCTTAAGGGGTGTCCCCTAAAGGTTTTCATGACAAGTAAGTTCAAAAATCACAAATCGCAAGGGGTGTCGCCCTAATATTTTGTAAGAACTCAGATCCAAAAATCACAGATCGCACGGGGTGTGCCCCTCTCAGGCTTTGTAAGAACTCAGATCCAAAAATCACACATCGCAAGGAGCGTCCCCCTAAAGGCGTTTGTAAATGATCCACCCTGTCCCTCTCACTTGCCTCCTACCTCCCCCACTCCTAACTCATTCCTTCCCTTCCCATCTCATGTCTCCTCACCTCCCATCACTTTTTCTCCCATCCACTCGTCTTCTTATCATCTTCTTATCACCTTCATCACTTTTTAATTTGTCTTATGGGGTCTATAGAGCCCATATAGAAAGCTTCATAGATATATAAACCTTACAGATCCTCGAGATACAGAACTTGTAGGAACCGCTTATGTTTCCCACAAATGGAGTCCTTTATAAAAAATTGAAAGATCGACTATATGGAGCCCTCATACACAGTCTTTATATACTCCTTATAGAAATCTATAGATCCTTTGTACAAATCCCTGATATGGAACCCTTTGTAGAAAACCCTTAGACTATACAATCCAAAGAACGCACCCACCCTCCACTCCCTCTACCTCTCCACCCATCTCCCCACTCCCTCCTCTTCCCCTCCCTTTGTCCACCCGCCCTCCCCTCTCCCCACCTTTTCCTTGCGCTCCCTCTACCTCCTCTCTCCACCCACCCTCTTCTCCCTGTTCCTCTCCACCCTCTCCCCACTCACTCACCCAACCCACTCAGCCCGGCCAGGCTCCCCAGCTGGCCCTGCCTCAAAGCAAGCCGGGCGTGCTGGCCGTGGATCTCAGCAGGCCCCTGCCCACCCTCGAGAGCCCACCAGGCTCAGCAGGCCAGGCCGCAGGCAAGCTGCGAGCTGGCCGCCTTCGGCAAGCTGTCTAACATTGTTTCTTATCCACTTTCACCTATTCCCCCGCTTCAGTCCATGCCCTACCTTTCACTCCTTTCCAGACCCTTCTGATATGAGTAAAATGAGAGGAGGAGGTCAGAGGGACGAAGAACAGCTCTCTCCATTACTTTCTCATCTGCTTTGACCCCTTCCCTTTCCTGGCTCCATGCATGCCCTGCGAGAAGAGAAGAATAAGAGAGAAAAGAGGAAGAGCAGAGGAGAAACTGGTTTCCCCTCTTTCATTACGTAGCATTTCTTTTGGCCACTTCCTCCACACTTCTCGTATCTTCCTCTCTCTTCTTCCTCTGCTGGGCTTGAAGCTCTCTCTCGCCCTCTCCGCAACTCTCTTTTTTTTCTGTCGAGCGGACGAGCGGTGGGAGAGGAAGGGCACAAGGTGAGTGAAGACGAGAACACTTCTTCCTTGTCTTCCTCCACAACCTCTTCCTGGTTTTTTACCAATGAGACGGTGAGATAGGACAAGCAAGGCACTTTCGACTGCTTTCTGCATCGCTTCCCCTCCCCTCCTTTCTCTCACTCTCTGCCTCTGTTTTTGCTGGTCTTTCTCTCTTACTTTCTCTCTTTGTTTCTGTGTTTGTTTCCTTATGGCTCTCGTTCTTCTTCTGCCCTTCTCGGATTGTCTCTCCGCTTCTGTTGTCTTTCTCTTACTCCCTTGTCTTCTTCCTTGTGAATTGTCCTTCTTCCTTCTGAGTGATAGAGGGAGAAGGACGGGAGGCAGGAAAGGCAGGAGGAGAAGGAATAGGGGGCAAGCGATTCTTTCCAAAGCGATTCTTTCCAAGCGAACATAATAGGCGGAGAGAAGCGGAAAAAGGAATGTGTAGAAGTAGACGGGAAGGGAGGGAGGGAGAAAGAGGGATCTGGAGAGAACAATGAAAAGGAGGATGGTGAGGTGATGAGAAGAGTGCCCTTTGCATGCCCTGAACTCTCCGTTCCTTTCATTTCTCCTTCCTTATGAAGATGAATAGGGTAAGAGAAGAGGAAGAAGGCGAAGGGCAAGGAAGTAAGAGAGGCGAGCGAAGGAGGAATTCTCCTTTCTTCTCCGAACCGTCTTCCCGCATCTTACCGCTTCCTTTCTGTTGTCTGCTCTTCTTTCCTTATGTCTTCGCAGAGCCCTTCCTCCTTATCCTTTTCTTTCCTCTGGTCATTCAAAAAGGAAACGATGAGGAGACGCGAACTGATTCTCCTTGCTCCTTCTTACCACACTCTGCTTCTCTACATCCCCCTGCTTTCTTTATACTCGGTTTGGTGTTCATGTCCTCAAGAGGCCCCCTTAGGGAGGAAGTTGGTGGCCTCCAGAAAGTTGTGGAAGTGTCTGAAGGCGCCTACAAGCCTCCTCGAAGCCCTCGCGAGGCCCGGAGTCCTTTGAGATACGGCAACACTGGTACTCTCTCGCTTCCTCTTCTGTGTCCTTCTTCCTAGTCTTCCTCGTTTCCCTTTCTTTCGCACTCGACTTCCCCCACTCTCTGTCTATGACTTTCTCTTATCCACTTTCACCTATTGCCTCGCTTCAGTCCATGCCCTAGCCTTCACTCCTTTCCAACCCCTTCTGACATGAGCAAGCATCAGGAGAATGAGAGGAGGAGGTGAGAGGGACGAAGAACAGCTCTCTCCGCTACTTTCTCTCATCCGCTTTGACCCCTTCCCTTTCCTAGCTCCATGCGTGCCCTTTGCTAAGAGAAAAATAAGAGAGAAAAGAGGAAGAACAGAGGAGACAGGGGCTTCCGCCCTTTCATTACGTAGCTTTGGCTTACGCTTCTTTCTTGTGAATCGTCCTTCTTCCTTCTGAGTGATAGAGGGAGAAGGACGGGAGGCAGGAAAGCCAGGAGGAGAAGGAATAGGGCAAGCGATTTTATCAAAGCGAACATAATAGGCGGAGAGAAGCGGAAAAGGGAATGTGCAGAAGTAGACGGGAAGGGAGGGAGAGAGAAAGAGGGATCTGGAGAGAACAATGAAAAGGAGGATGGATGAGGTGATGAGAAAGAGTGCCCTTTGCATGCCCTGAACTCTCCGTTCCTTTAATTTCTCCTTCCTTATGAAGATGAATAGGGTAAGAGAAGAGGAAGAAGGCGAAGGGCAAGGAAGTAAGAGAGGCGAGCGTAGGAGGAATTCTCCTTTCTTCTCCGAACCGTCTTCCCGCATCTCACCGCTTCCTTTCTGGTGTCTGCTCTTCTTTCCTGATGTCTTCGCAGAGCCTTTCCTCCTTCTTATCCTTTTCTTTCCTCCGGTCATTCAAAGAGGAAACGATGAGGAGACGCGAACTGATTCTCCTTGCTCCTTCTTACCACACTCTGCTTCTCTACACCCCCCTGCTTTCTTTATACTCGGTTTGGTGTGCATGTCCTCGGGAGGCTCCCTTAGGGAGGAAGTTGGTGGCCTCCAGAAAGTTGTGGAAGTGCCTGAAGGCGCCTACAAGCCTCCTCAAAGCCCTCGCGAGGCCCGGAGTCCTTTGAGATACGGCAACGCTGGTACTCTCTCGCTTCCTCTTCTGTGTCCTTCTTCCTAGTCTTCCTCGTTTCTCTTTCTTTCGCACTCGACTTCCCCCGACTTTCTCTTATCCACTTTCACCTATTGCCTCGCTTCAGTCCATGCCCTAGCCTTCACTCCTTTCCAGACCCTTCTGACATGAGTAAGCATCAGGAGAATGAGAGGGGGAGGTGAGAGGGACGAAGAACAGCTCTCTCCGTTACTTTCTCTCATCCGCTTTGACCCTCTCTGTCTATGACTTTCTCTTATCCACTTTCACCTATTGCCTCGCTTCAGTCCATGCCCTAGACTTCACTCCTTTCCAACCCCTTCTGACATGAGCAAGCATCAGGAGAATGAGAGGAGGAGGTGAGAGGGACGAAGAACAGCTCTCTCCGCTACTTTCTCTCATCCGCTTTGACCCCTTCCCTTTCCTAGCTCCATGCGTGACCTTTGCTAAGAGAAAAATAAGAGAGAAAAGAGGAAGAACAGAGGAGACAGGGGCTTCCGCCCTTTCATTACGTAGCTTTGGCTTGCGCTTCTTTCTTGTGAATAGAGAATGAAGAGTTCACTTCGTCCATCTTCATGCCGATTCCTTTGTCATGACTTAAAATTCTGTGTCTTCTTGACAAACGGCAGAGTGGATAGGCAGGAAGAGGAACGGGAATGAGAGAAAGACACAGGACGAGAAATACACAAGACAGATTCTTGATGGTTCCCGGCGCGAGAGGGACGGGAGGACATTGTGATAGACCCTAAAACCAGCACGGAGAACGTCGCCTGGCATGCCCGAGTTGTGAGAGCGTAAAACCATCTAAATCCTCATAAACTCCAAACCTTAGATCTTCCATAGTATAATGACCCCGGTAAACCATAGTTAGGAGCTAAGACCCTAGACCCGTAAACTCCTGTCGAGACCTTTACACTGTACACGCTTCGGCCTCCCGATGTAACCGTCGTGCCAGACCTTGTCGTCGCCGTGTTGAACCCAGTCGTCGTCGTGCTAAACCGAGTCGTCGTCGTCCTTGTCGCCGTGGTGTTGTTGCAGTTTAAATACAAAGCCCAGCAGGATTGCCAAATAGACCCTAAAGGTCCATGCCACATAGCCGTATAGCCTATACATTAGGTTATAGAATACGTTCTATAAGATAATTTTTACGTTCATGTTGATGCCTTGTACAATCCCTTATACAACGCGTTATGGGATACCCGATAGAGAGCCCAAAACAACGTTACATACTAGGCCTTTTATAGGCCTTGTAGAATATCATTTGCAATCCCTTACAGACTAGCTTACGGAATATACACAATGTCTATAGGAAGTCCTAAAGATAACCCTATGGAATATTCTATAACATACCCGTAAAATGCACCATAGAATGCCTTGTAGAATACTTTATAGATAACGGGTTAATGGGAGGAAAATCAGGAGCAGAATGCTCTGCGCTATACCTGCTATGTGCCCAATAACAAGAGCATATAGAACACCTTACACGATACTATTTTTTTACATCTTGAAGGTTTTCATATAGATACCCATAGACTATAGAAGCCTTTTATACCTTTTATGAATCTTGTTGAATACCCGTTGGTGATTTCGCCAATATTTACAGACCAAAGAATGAATGCTCAGCTTGACTCAGATGTTCTCCACCACTTGCCATCATTTTGAAAAACAGCTCACCAACACGAAGCACTCGAGATCCTGGTAAACATGTTCGGCACATAAAGCACAAGCTTCATGAACAAGTGACATAAGGAAAAAACATTACAACAAAGCTTTAAAGATGCGAACAAGTGCCATCGGGTAGGTAGCCGACAAACAGTTCGTTTTATGTAGGTTCTGTAGGCACGGCTTGGTTCTGAGGTTCTTCACTTTAGAATATGTGCTCTTTTTAGGAAGCATTATGACTATGAGCATCAGCATCGTGTAAACAAGTTGAACTCAGACACGACGTGTAGAGTCTCAAATCTCTGCGATCATCTCGTCGGGAAGCGACGACGCGCGCTCAAATACCGCATCCTATTTCCCGATCGAGAATACAGAACGCAGAATGTGTAAACTGAGCACTTGGCTTCGAACAGCTTCAGACAGTGTGCCCGGAGCCGAACGGAAAAACCTAACAGAAAAAAACCAACTGAAAAAGCCTAACTGAAAAACCTAACTGAAAAAACCTAACTGAAAAAACATAAAAAACCTAAACTCGGGAAGTCCTTCAGCGAGATATCCATGACAAGACTCTCGAGATTTAGGTTTTTAGGCTTTTTCAGTTAGGTTTTTTCAGTCAGGTTTTTCAGGTAGGTTTTTTCAGTTAGGTTTTGTCAGTTAGGTTTTTCAGTTGGGCTCCCTAAGCCCCCAAACCCTTGCCCTGGGCCCTTGGAGAACAACTGTGTAACGACGTTGTCGACGGCGCGTACATGAAGCCAACAAACGGTGGATCCATGGGGGGGGGGGGGCACCATATATATATATATATATATATATATATATATACATTATATCTGTTTCAAGGGGTCTTATGTGCTTTTGTCTGGTTGTAAACGGGGTTCATCATGCTGTTATGAGGATTCTAGGGTAGGCAATGAGTATGGATTTCGGAGTTTCTGGCTCTATCAAGGATCCTTACGGCGCTTATCCGGATGGTGTAGAGGTAACACAGCGCTAAACATGGCCTCATGCGGGGTCTTCTAGGGTTTTGCATTGGTCTACAGCCGCAGCAGCAGCAGTAGTAGCGGCAGCTGCAGCAGGAGTATTACTGGTAGTAGGAAGGAGTATAAGTCGTCGTCCTCCTGCGTTTACTGCCGCTGCTGCTGCTGCTGCTGCTGCTGCTGCTACGACACTCCTGCCTAATGTGGCGACTAGCATGAACGTAGCAACAACGAAGCACACGCCATGGGGGATCAGAATGCAGCAAGGCCCCAGGCACCAATGATGCCAGCGCTGTTCAAGGGCTTGGGCTTGGACTCCAAGCCTCCGCATCGTCGTTGAAACCAACTTAAGGGACGTTGTACCCAGAATTACGGCTGATGATCTATATCCTTTAAGGGGTTATTTTAAGGGTTTAGGGTTTAGGGATATAAAACATGCATTACTCAGAATAAGGAATATACCACAATTCACAGAGTTTAGGGTCCTTAAAGTAATGCCGGATTTATATCATCAACAATAGTCCTCGGTGTCGATTTCGACAGCCACGAGCATTCTTGATAATTAGGGCTCTATACTAATTAAACGACAAGGGAAGTTAAACAATACCTCAAATCGATGCCTAGTAGTTTGGTTCATAGGAACTGTGAAGGGTGCTTCTGCTGTAGGATTCTAGGTCATAGTGACCGTGGGATGAAGGAAGGCTAGGTATCAACAACAACCTTGTTCTGGCTCTGAAATGGGTCAGTGACGAAGTTGTCGGCGGATTTCGTACAGGATCCTATCCTATGCAAGTGACAGCATTGGAAGTTTTGGAGTGAAGGTCCTAAACATCGCAAGCGCGCTTCTGCCGAGCCCCCCAAAAAGATTATGCCCTAAACCCTACACCCTAAACCCCCAATCCCTGATAACTATACCAGGATTATTTCCATCCCCAAAGGTTGACGGTTTTAAACTCAGCCCCTCAGGTTCGAAGCCTTCCATCGAATCTCAGTCTTCGCGGATCCTCAAGGGAGTGAGGGGGGAGTATAACCCAGGTTGAAAGGGTTAGGGTTTAGGGTTGATTTAGTTTTAAAAAACCTACACCCTCAACGCTAAACCCTGACAGTTCCAGATTACACCCTAGACTTGTCGCTAGGGCTCCTTAAGCTTCTCATGAGGATGCCACAATACCCAGAGACTCCAAGATCCCTCAATTAAGCCTTAATCCTTGTTAGGGCTGCTCCCGTAATTTAACGGGATTTGGATTCTCGAGGGAAAGCTGTTGGCCCCTAAACCCTAAGCCCAAACCTTTCCCCGAACCCTAAACCCAAAACCCCCCTTATGAAGGGTTTTTCAATATTCCGTATGAAGGGGTTTGGCGAAGCCCGAAACCCTCAACCCTAAACCCTCCAAGTCAGGATCTCATAACAGCTCTTGGCCTACACCCCCTAAGCCCTAAACCCTGTATAAACCTAAACCCCAAATCCAAACCCCCCAAACCCCAAAACGCCCTAAAATAACTGCTCTAAACCCCAAAACGCCCTAAAATGACTGCTCTAAACCCCCCAAACCCCCCAAAAAACGCCCTAAAATAACTGCTCTTGGCCTGGTATCTTGAAGCACTGTCGCTCGGCGAAGAACATGTACCTCGCCCGCACCGCACAGCCGAACGGTCCAAGGGCAAAAGGAGGGACCCTTAATAAGGACCCCTAGGTATATACCCTTAATATAGCTATCATATACTTTTCCCCTTTGAAACGGTTTAGGAGTGGCCACGGCTATGGACCCTGATTCCTACACGCCGTGGTTTTCCCTACGCCCTGACATTATGAAGTTTAGAATGCACAGCTCAAATCGAAACCTTAGTGGGTGTTGAAATATCCCCATACAAACACCCAAAACAAAACGCACCCATCCCTACGGCAAGAACCAACGAATCATGTACATGAGCTGTAAACCCTAAACCCTAAACCCTTGAACCCCAAACCCTAAACCCTCCAACCCTAAACCCTGAAACCCTGGGATATAAGCACTAAACCCTGAAACCCTAAACTCCCACACCCCTAAACCCTAAAGCCCTACACCCTACATGATGTGCTTCCTGGCTGCTGCATCGCCTTGGACTGAGAGCCCCTGAAGAGCTTACCTTCGCCAGCGGTGGCAAGCGAAGCAGCGAGAGGGTTTAGGGTTTTAGGGTTTAGGGTTTAGGGTTTAGGGCACTTCCCCTGACAACCCTAAGCTTTTGTTGAACACCTGGGCTTGAGGCTTAAGGTTGCAGGCTGAGGATTTAAAACTCAGGGTTTACGGTTTGAGGTTTAATTACGACTTAGGGGTGGATCCTAGACCTTAAGCCCTAAACCCCAAACTTTAAGCTTAAAGTCGCAATCCCAAACCCAAAGAAACCCACAGAAACCGTAAACCCCTCCCAACACTTCTCCACCCTGTACTTAAAGGATCATGGGACTTAGTAACTAGGGTTATAAAGAAGGTAACTACACTTACAACCCCAATTAGGGTACTTATAACCTTATTTACTAAGGCCCCTAACCCCCCAAGCAGGCCAAGTTGCCAAACTCCATGCCCTCCACATTCCTGGGTCAACTTCTTGGTTTCGGGCTGGGGTTTAGGGCTTTAGGGTTTAAGGTTTAGGGTTTAAGGTTTAGGGTTTAGGGTTTCGGGTTTGGTATAGGGTTTAGGGTTTCGGGTTTGGTATAGGGTTTAGGGTTTCGGGTTTGGTATAGGGTTTAGGGTTTCGGGTTTAAGGTTTAGGGTTGAGAGTTTAAGGCTTCGGGTTTATGTTTTCGGGGCCTAAGCAGCGTTTTGGGGCTCTGCAGGGCTTTACCCGGGCTTTATACGGTTTTATGAAGGTTTGCACACCAAGCTGCCATCTAGATTCTCCAGCAAGTTAGGAATACAAAAAATAACAACACACAAACTATCCGATTGCCTAAGGTTTAAAATGTTGACACCTTGTATCCCTAGACTCCGCGAGGCTCAGAACTCATCTAGACGCACTGTCCACCCACTAAACCCTGACTCATAAACGACCACCTGGAATCCCGAAATTCCTAGGGCCCTCAACTTGTGGAGTGGCACACCCTTGACCCTCGCCCTTTTTCTAACAACCTGGAATCCCTGAATCCGCTCAAAACCCTTTGAGAACTCCGCTGAATCCCTAAGACTCTGTCCTCATACCAGCCCACAGTCTGTAAACCCTAAACCTATATCAACCCCAGCCTACAGCTTAGGGCTTAAAGTTTAGGGGTTCCACCTAAATCCCTAAACCCTAAACCCAACCCTAAACCCTATATATCAAATCATGAACCCTAAACCCTGAACTTGAACACTAAACTCTGAACCTGAGTCGTAAGCCAAGAGTCATGCCATCCACCTGAATTCCTCAACCCGAAACCCTGACCCCTTATACCCTAAACCCTTAAGCATTCACCCTAAACCATAAGACAGGGGCCTTAATAATTGGAATCGGGTTTTGGGGCCCATTAGACTATCATTAGAATAAGGACCCCCCAAAATAGTATTGGCAATTAATTCGGACCCCTATACTAAACCCCATACTAGCCCTTATAGCAATACTCACAGACCCCCTTTAAAAAAAAAGGAACCCTTTAAAGGAACCCTGGGAGTCCTAAGCCAAGAGTCATGCCATCCCTGAAGTCCTGTGTCGTGGCTGCCTCGATGCAGGTGATGATCGCCTGTGGCGCTGCTTCGCCGGCCCTCATCTTCTGGTACTCCTGGGGTTTAGTTTAGGGTTTAGGAGTTTAGGGTTTAGGAGTTTAGGGTTTAGGGTTTAGGAGTTTAGGGTTTAGGCTTTAGGAGTTTAGGGCTTAGGGTTTAGGAGAAAAGGGTTTAGGGTTTAGGATTCCTTTGAGGGATATGTAGGGTGTCGGATTCCTCCAAGGGATATGTAGGGTTTGGGGTTTAGGGTTTAGGATTCCTTTAAGGGGTATGTAGGGTTTAGGGTTTAGGGTTTAGGATTCCCTTAAGGGATATGTAGGGTTTAGGGTTTAGGGTTTTCTGCTGTTTAAGGGTTCTTTTACAGGGTTTCTTTGCGGGTTCTCTTGAGAGATCTAAACGGGCTTAGGGTTTAAGACTTCAGGGTTTAAGGCTTAATGTTTGAGGTTAGAGGAGGCGGCTTAGCAGGGTGTGGTTTGGTTTCTGTTGAAATTTTGTGAAGGGGTTTGTAAGGGTTCAATATGGCTTTACAACATGCTTATACAGCTTTTATACGGATTCAAGAAGTCTCTACAGGGTTTTATCGTGGCGTTGTGTGGTTTTGAGGAACGTAAGGAAAGAATGTAAATGTAAGGTAACTGTTATCAGACTTCGACATACCGGGATGCTCGCTGATATCAACATACCTGACAGCAGCACGCCGCGCGAAGACTCGTGATCATTGGCAGACAACAGGAAGGTAAGTTATAAGCAAAGAACACGAAAAGACAGGCAACAGTGTCAGGACATGATACAAAATGTAAACAGAGACATCTAACGATCACATACTATCATACACAATCATGTGGGTCGTTGTCAAAATTATGGCACCTTTTCGGGTACCCTCAATATTATGTGCCGTATTATAATAAGAACCCAAAAAGGGACCAGAGTTTCGACAACCACCCAATGTGTAAGACCAT
>CAJNDT010001303.1:60000-66250 GCA_905221615.1 Symbiodinium sp. CCMP2592
AAAGTACCCTTAGTAGTACAGGCCCCCTTTCTAGATCCTCCCGGGGGTCTGGGTGAATGTGCTAGCCGACTCACCTTCTGAGAAGAGGCCGGGAGGAGACGGAGCGAACCGTAAATGTTCGATGGGTCCAGGGTTAGGGCTTTAGGGTGGGGGTTTCAGGTTTAGGGTTGGGTTTGGGATTCAGGGCTGGGTCTTAGGATGTCTCAGCCATAAATCGCCAAGCCTTGAAACTTCAGCACACCTGTGTTACAAACGGTGCCTGTCGAGCTGCGAAATTCACCGCAGCCTCCGGCCAAGAACCCAGGAATCACGGCTAGGCTTCTATGCGACTGGGGTTGCTTTAAAGGGGTCTATCAAGATTACTATAAGATATATTTTAAGGGTTTGATATAGGGCCCCTAAACAATTACCAATACTATTTCGGGGGGGTCCTTGTTACAATTATTGTATAGCGGGCCCCAAAACCTTATTCTAATTATTCCGGCCCCTATGGTCTATGGTTCATGCGACGTGCAGCTGCTGCTGCTGTTGGTCTTAGGCTTCTTGTTTTTCTTGCCATGCTACAACAACCCTAAACCCTATCCCTAAACCCTAAACCCAAAACCCTAAACCACCAGAAACTCTTTTGTATAGGGGCCTTAATATTTAGGAGTCCTTTAAAGGGGTCCTTTAAAAGGGGAATATAGGGCCCTTATATAATTACAACAGGGTTTTGGGGCCCATTATACTATTTCTTATTTTTGATAAGGAACTCCCCCAAATCGTATGGGTAATTATTTAGGCCGGCCCCTAGAATGACCCAATAATGGAGACTCACAGTGACTTTGTGGGGGTTTCTGTCAGGTTTAGGGTTGCGGGGAGACGCTTTTTGGTTCAGGGCGCTCAGGGTTGACATTGTTTGTTCGGGGCCTGCTTTTTCAAGGATTTCGGGCTTAGGGTTCTGTGATCCCATGCTTGAAAGGGCATGAGGAACTTCCCAGCGAAAGTGGCCCCCAAAACCATACAACCCTAAACAAACAACCCTATACCCAAAGCCCTAGACCCCCTTGAAGTTCTGCCCAGGCCTGCACAACCATTGCGTTGTCACCCGCCTCGACCACCTCGTCGAAGATACCCACCTCCAAGAGTGAGCAGAGTACTTACCGTGGCTGGCAGGCGAGCAGTCGGGTAACGACTTCGGAAGCACCTGTGGTGGCCGTTGATTCTAGCTGAGCTTGATGCTACAAGCCCTACTGAAGCCGTATAAGCCTGAATCCGCGCTTAAAGGATCACGGGACCTAGTAACTTGGTTTATAAACAAGGTAACTATACTTATAAGTACTTAGAACCCCCGCCTTCGCAGCCTGCGCAGCCTTCACTGGGGCTCCACGGCACATGAAATCCACGCTGGGATCCTGGGACGTAACGGAGCACCAGTGTCCAACAAGTGCAGAAAACCGCTCCGCCCCGACATGCACATGCCCACATGCATACATGCATGTGTACATACACACGGACATGCAGTCACACACGTTGCATAACATGCATACATACATACATAGACATATATGCATGCATAGAAGCATACATGCATGCTTGCGTACTTGCATGCATAAAAAAGAGTACTTGCAGGTTACAACAACATGCTTGCATGTGCATGGAGACGTGTATGTACCCAGTATGTGTGCACGTATGTATGTACGTAGGCTAGGTACATGGGTGGTTTTCAAAAGTATGGTCCCTTTTTGGGGTCCCTACTATAGTACGGCACCCAATATTTAGGGTACCCAAAAAAGGACGCTAATTTTGACAACTACCCTAAACCCCGAAACCCTACTGTGGACCCCTTTAAAGAACCCCTTATAGATCCCTTTAAAGGAACCCTTATAGATCCAATGTAAGCCCTTCATTTTGACAACTACGCAGGCAGGTAAGGAGGTAGATGTCCAAGAATAAAGGAGGGACCCTTTATCAGAGCCCCTAGCTATATACCCTTAATATAGCTATTATATACCCATTATATAGCCCATCATAGGGTAGGGGTCGCCATTAAGGGTCCCTCCTTTTCCCCTAAACCCCCTACACCCCCAAAAATCTAAACCCTAAACCCTATACCCTTATAGAATCCCTATAGATCCCTTTGGAGGAACCCTAAGAGCCCTAAATTAAGGGTCCCTCGTTTTCCCCTTTGAAGATGGCTAGTAGCCGAGCACGGAGCATCCCAAAGTTCGGCCCAGGGCCTCGCCAACCCAGGTCCTCAAACCCCTACAGTAGAAGCCCGAAAGTTGGAAACCGGATTGAAGCCAAAAAGTGCTGGGAGTCCTCATACATTACGCTTAAGGACTTCGGCTCTTGGGTTTCCATCTTTTTGGCTTCTACTGTAAACAGTTCAGGGTTTACTTAAAGGATCATGGGACTTAGTAACTTTAAAAGGTTCCTTCAAGGGTTCCTTTAAGGGCTCTATAGGGGTTCACGGTACTTAAAGGATCATGGGGCTTAGTAACTAAGGTTACAAGTCAGGTAACTATATACATACAATTACTTACAGCCCTAATTAGGGTACTTATAACCTTGCTTACTAAGTCCCTTGATCCTCCAAGTAGGGTTTAGGGCCAAGTTTAGGGTTTCGGAACACAGGAACAACACTTCGCGCACCCCAAAAAATCATCAGAACCGAAAACTCTCCGAAACCCAGAAAACCTTGGAGTCCTCCATCATAACCCTTAAACCCTTGATAAACAAACAATAACTCTCCCGTAAATCCTTGCTTCTTTGAATTCTGTGTCCGACCCCACTGGACACGGATTAACATATCCTATAAACCCGTAGACACCAAAACTCGAAACCCCTCAAGCCTAAACCCTAAACCTCAGCACCGTAAACCCTAAACCCTCATAGAACCCTTCTAGAGCCCTGCCAGAACCCTTCTAGAACCCTCAGATATCCCTTATAGTACTCTTAGATATCCCTGAAAGGAACCCTTAGAGATCCCTTAAAGGAACCCTTAGAGATCCCTTAAAAGAACCCTTAGAGATCCCTTAAAGGAACCTTCGTCTGGGTCCCCGACAGCGCCAACGAGCCGAGGCATACGCTGAGTACCGCCAGCTCCGGGAAGGAGGCCGAGGTTAACCTGGGTTTAGGGTTTAGGGTTTAGGGTTCTTAAAGGGCTCCTTAAAGGGATCTATAGGGTTCCTTAAAGGGATCTATGGGGTTTAGGGTTTGGGGTCTACTTAGAGGATCATGGGACTTAGTAAGTAGGTTATAATTGGGGTTATAAGTCCCCTAAGTGGGGTTATCCTAATTATAACCTACTTATAACCTTACTTACTAAGTCCCATGAGCCTTCAAGTAAGAGCTTTATACGGCCGGTTTAGGTTTTAGGGTTCGGGTTACTGTAGGGCTGTGTAAAGGCGCCTTAATAACTAGAAATGGGCTAGAGTTAGTACATGTAGAAGGTTAGATTGGGGAAAGTTTAGGGTTTGGGGTTTAGGGTGTAGGGTTCAGGGTGTAGAGTTTAGGTTCTGGGGTTTAGGGCATTAGAAGGAAGAAGGCTCTATAAGGCTTACTATAAGGAGCTACTATACATAAGGGGTTAGGATGCAAGGCTTATGGCCTTTTGAAAAGGTTAGAGTGAGACTTAGCGTGTTGGGGTGATACGGGATATACGTAAGAGCTTCATACAGACAAAGAGTCTATAAGGGTAACTATATACCGGCTACTATAAGGGTCTAATATGAGTCGCATAGTTAGGGCTCTATATTAAGCAATAAGGGAGATTAAAGACTATCTCAAATCCATACCTAGTTTATAAGGGGTTTATACATGGGAGGGTTTAGGGCTTGGGGTTAAGGGGTTTGGGGGATTAGGTTTACGGGTTTATGGGTTTACGGGTTTAGGGGTTTAGGGGTTCAACCTGCGATGCATCATCAGGGAATGTTGTGAAAGTATTGGATGATGGCGCATGTCAGCGCATGTTGGGGCTTTGGGCCGTTGGATCGTAGGGTGTAGGGTTTAGGAGATTGTGCAACTACGGCTGATGATATAAATCCTGCTTACCCATAATAAGGAATATACCATAATTCCCGTAGTCTAGTGTCCTTAAGGTAGTGCAGGATTTATATCACCAACCGTAGTGGAGTGTCACGGCTTCGGGCTTTAAGGGTGTAGACGCTTCAGAACCCTGTAGTTTCGTGATACTCAGAGCTTTGGGGGCCGTAGAGCTTTATGGCTTCACGGGTTTACTATAGGGGCCGACATAAGTACTCACACTATTTTCGGGGTCTTATCGGCCCCCCAAACCCTATTCTAAGTATTACAGGCCCCTATACTATAGTACCGTTATAGATAGCTGATAGACCCCTTTACAGGAACCCTTTAAAGGAACCCTATCTAATTACTTAGGCCGTTAGGCCCCTATATAAAACTTATTAAAAGCTTCTGGTGGGCCGAGGACTAGTTGTTCTGGAAATCCGGGCTTGGGTACTTCGGATTTTTCAGGCTGTCAGCTTAATGGCTTCAGGGGGCTACTGTTGATGGACAAAATCCTACGGAACTGGCTTTGGGCGAGGCCATAAACAACCATCTCATGAAACGGAAAATTCAAAAAAAATGCCTCTGAAGCGCCAGTGGTTGCAAGCACAGCCTCCACGAAGGAGGCGGCTATGCATAGGAGCCGGGTAAAGTGGCGCCCCCGCAGGACCAGCACCTTGGCACATCGCTGATGAGGCAGGCCAGCCTGCAAAATGCCAGTTTCTGGCATCAGTTTGCAAGCCAAAACGCGGTCGCAAAGCTGCAGGCTGCTAGCTGCTAGCACCGGGTGCAGCCACAGCCGCAGTCGCCCATGGTAGACGCATTCCTGCGCAAGGGGCTTTGATTAGCTTTGTCGACCGATCCGTTGCTGCCTGTTTCCAAGTCCCAAGCCTCCTCGCAAAGGACGTCCAATGGCCCGTTCTGCAGCCAAAGGTGTGCCATGGCCGACTCGTTCCGGTGCTGCGATTTGAACGGGATTCTCCAGTGGAAAGCTTCTGAGCCTAACGCCCAAATCATCATCACATACAGCTTGAGAGAAGCAATTGAAACTAGAACAAGACGTACACATGGGCGCTCTGAGCGACAAAAAAGCCCGAACTCCCGCCGCACAGCAACCCTTCCACAGCAGCCTCTGCTTGCTTTTGCCCGCGCACCAACACGGCATGCCGGTCCGAATCAGCACAAAGCCTTGGCTTTGCCAACACCTTGAGGATTCCTGCCAGCACACATGGAGGGCGGGATGAGCCAGTACATGCAAGGCGCTGCTGGACAGGCCTCGGGTGAAGAGTGGAGGAGCTCTTCCTGGCCACGCCCCACTGCTTATAACCCTCACCAGCCCAACGACCACAAAATGAAGTCCAAGCCCAAACAATTTAAGCCTAGAATTGATCATTCCTGCCGATCCCCCCTCAACAAGATAGCTGTCTTAAGCCTAAAATTGGACATTCCTGCCGATCCCCCCCTCAACAAGATAGCAGTCTTAAGCCTAATATTGGCCATTCCTGCCAATCCCCCCCCTCAACAAAATAGCCATCTTAAGCCGAAAATTGGCCTTTCCTGCCGATCCCCCCCTCAACAAGATAGCTATCTTGCGCCTAAAATTGGCCATTCCTGCCGATCCCCCCCTCAACAAGATAGCTATCTTGCGCCTAAAAATGGCCATTCCTGCCGATCCCCCCTCAACAAGATGGCCATCTTAAGCCTAAAATTGGCCATTCCTGCCCATCCCCCCTCAACAAGATGGCTATCTTAAGCCTAAAATTTGCCATTCCTGCCGATCCCCCCTCAACATCTTAAGCCTAAAATTTGCCATTCCTGCCTTCCTACACTCTCTTCAAACATCCTTCAGTAGCCCGTGCCGCTGCATCATACAGTTACAAACTCCTCGTGTCAGTATCGTAAAGAAAAAGTCGTAGTTGAATCGCGTGGCTGTGTGCCATACCAGCGCCCTCTCACATGCAGTTATTTAGGTTGCCTTGGCGCCGTTCTCATCTCCACATGCCTTCCCGGTCTGCGAAGGAGAATCCATACAGAAGCCGATTTGCTCTGCAGAAAAGATTGGCGGTTCCGGCTGGGGGGCTGGAAGGCTGGAGGCTGGAAGGCTGGAGGGTGGAAGGCTGGAAGGCTGGAGGGCTAGAAGGCTGCAGGGCTGGAAGGCTGGAGGGCGGGAGGGCTGGAAGGCTGGAGGGCTGGAAGGCTGGAGGGCTGGAGGGCAGTGGATATTTAAACTTCCGGAATTAAA
>CAJNDT010001304.1:0-66247 GCA_905221615.1 Symbiodinium sp. CCMP2592
AGGAGTGTCGCGATTTCGCAACGCGAATGGAAATCTAATCATTCCAATTATAGTTATTCGTCTTAAAAAATACGCAAAAATCTCATCTATAGGCTATTCCCCAAGAATAGAGTCGATTTCACCAATTAGGTCCCAGCGGCAGCATAACGCATCAAATCCAGCCATTGAATATATGATAGACGTTAGATTCCGAAAGCATATTCCTTATAATATCTGCTCTGATTTCATTACTTGCGTATCTCTGATGAGCCAGTCCCATTTACGCTCCCTTATATTCTATTCTGAATCGTAATCGAAGCGCAATTCTAGCCCAAAATCTTCATTTTGAATTGACGCTTCTCAAAATGACGCGAAGAATCGGCATATATTTGCAATATTAGATTCGGTGCAATATCAGATTCTAGGCATCATCTAATCCTACGAGCATATATAATTGATGGATCGTCGTCTTTTCATTTTAAGAATTGATTCTAATGATCGACTATATTCGACGAATATAGAGATAATATCCTAATTCTATTATGCCATTCTATCACGACAAGGGATCTATCTTTCGAAAATAAATCAGAATTGTCATTTCACGGGAGAATATGGTCTCTCATGAAAATTATCGTAATTTATTTCCATGATATAAATGCGAAATATCTGACATATCATTTTTTTATCATATAGAGATATCTCATCTATATACGGATTCGTTATATATATTGCTTGGGCGTCCAGATAGATTCTTCTAGGATATATTCTCTGATTGAGTATTAAAATACGTTGCCAATCTGTTAGAAGCTGGTTGCTAGAAATAATTAGAAATTCATTTGAAAATGGCAACGATTCGTCGGTCATATGATATAGTATGGGAGAAATATATCTTTATCTCTATTTATTATTGTTTCCAATAATGAAGAATTTTTCGATTCTTTATTGGGAGCAAAAGATCTTCTTCAGATCGGAAAGACAGCGTATGGGGATCTTATATGAGACTTTCCCGAGGCAAGAGCTTATTATAACTTCTCCTTCCTTAAAATCAAAATTTACGATAAAGTAATGGGGGTGGCGGCGGTACCAGGCTAAAATTTCTATAATATATAATTCAATATTACAAAGCATATTTCCTTGCAAATTACGATAGAAAATAATCTATATATACCTAATAAGATACATCTATATCTTCCAATATATCGTCATTCAATATATTTTCAGAATATATATCAATATCTCTACGTCTATTCGTCTTTTTATTGACGAATATATTTTTAGAATACGGATATATCTTCAAATTATTTGCTAGATTCCCCCGAGATGCGATATCATATATATATATATATATTATTTTTTTTTCAAATCTATATATATATATATATTTTATTATTCATATTTAAAAGAGATAAATAAAATTATTTTTATATAGATAGATATATTCAAAATCGTATCTCGTTTTCGTAGTCAAATATCATCTTCAAGATCGAATTTCATCTTCAAAAACGAATTTCTTATCTTCAGAAAAGCACTCCAGAAACTAGAAAGCTGAATAATTCTATCTTCGAATCGTATTTCATCTTCACGTATAGATTATATTTTCAATCTCTTTCAAGTTGAAATTCATTTATATAAAGAATTTTATTTTTATAATGAATTCTCGTGTGCAATTTACGACTCAATTCCTTGCGAAGAATTCTATATTGAGATTTTCGATTTCAAAGAGAGACGAAATCGAATCCTATTTTATAGAATCAATATCGATTATAAAAGAAATCAAAAAAATATTAGGAAAATTCTTTCTATATAGATCAAGAAATGATATTATTTTAAAAAATATTCGAATATAGTAGATTTATTAAATATAAAAATCATTTTCTACGATAATATAAAATTTTCAGATATAGCTGAAATAATAGAAATAAAATTTTATAGAAATATATCATAATCAGATATGATTCAATAAAAATCTTTCAATAGAAAAAAGATTATGAACTAATGTATTATAAAACAAAAATTTTCGTACCATATATGTATTTTCGTTATTTTATTGCAGCATCATATCTCTTTTCGTGTTTGTATATATATTTAATTGCTGCTCGTGAGACGATTGTTTCAGGCCTTTATTGCTATTACGAATATGTTTTGCACGTAATAATAGCGACGATTTCCATGTGCTTGATGCCGTCACTAAGAGAAATTGGACCCTGCGCAAAGCTCGGCCGTCGTGATTAGATATATTTCTTGAGAACCATATAGATTTGATTCGGTCCATATTGAATTGTTGCTGAATCGAATCATGTTCCACCATGACTAAAATATCTTCGAGTGAATCCATTGATGTTCGTACTGGGTGCATATGAAGAAGATTTGATAGGTTCTGGTAATGCTATTCCTCAGTAAGCATCCCAGCACGGCCCTGCCATCTCCACAACCAAGAATTCAAATGCTTGTGTCGCCGCGCGAATAATTTTGACGGATTCTATTCTCGGACGATGGAAAGTTTGAATTCTAATTAGAATTCCAATGATATTTATGAAGAAATTGATAAATTTGGAGTGATGATATTTATCCTATGAGTATCATATCCGAATCATTCATTATCTATTGATATCGAGAAATCTATCTATTTGATATTGAAGATATATTGAATATTTATAAAAAGATCATTCTAATAGATAATAAATCTAATTCCGATTCAATCAATATAACCTAGATTTTTTTTCAATATATGAATTGAATGAATAAATAGAAAATTTGAAGCTAATATATAAAGATATATATAAATGAAAATATATGATATAAATGAATAGAATGAATAGATTTATTTCGATATTCTTTAATAAATGCTCTGGTCAAGGTCGCGCGCGCCTTGGAGGCGAGACTCTTCCGCGACTAAAGACCCTCGCGGGTCTGCTCTGGCCAAGGCCGCGTGCGCCCTGGGGGCGAGACTCTTCCGCGACTAAAGACCTTCCCGGGCCTGCTCTGGCCAAGGCCGCGCGCGCGCTGGGGGCGAGACCCTTCCGCGATTAAAGACCTTCCCGGGCCTGCTCTGGCCAAGGCTGCGCACGCCCTGGGGGCGAGACAGATGATAAGGAGATGGGGGCGACGTTGGTATCAGGCCGCAATTTCCGCAATACACAATTCAGTGCTATAAATCATACTTCCCTATAATATATGATAGAAGACGGACTATCTCTACGAAAATTCTGATATTTACCTCTCTCATATTCTATTCTATAAGGAGGATCTTATCAATATCTCAGGCTTATCTCCGAGTTACCCCCAGATATCAATTCTATCAATTTCGGATTTTTTTGAAGATGGGATATCCATAGATTCTCTGAATCTATTCGATCTATAAATAAATCAATCCGTCCTCATATAGAATCTCCATCAGTAGGAGTGTCGCGATTTCGCAACGCGAATGGAAATCTAATCATTCCAATTATAATTATTCGTCTTAAAAAATACGCAAAAATCTCATCTATAGGCTATTCCCCAAGAATAGAGTCGATTTCACCAATTAGGTCCCAGCGGCAGCATAACGCATCAAATCCAGCCATTGAATATATGATAGACGTTAGATTCCGAAAGCATATTCCTTATAATATCTGCTCTGATTTCATTACTTGCGTATCTCTGATGAGCCAGTCCCATTTACGCTCCCTTATATTCTATTCTGAATCGTAATCGAAGCGCAATTCTAGCCCAAAATCTTCATTTTGAATTGACGCTTCTCAAAATGACGCGAAGAATCGGCATATATTTGCAATATTAGATTCGGTGCAATATCAGATTCTAGGCATCATCTAATCCTACGAGCATATATAATTGATTGATCGTCGTCTTTTTATTTTAAGAATTGATTCTAATGATCGACTATATTCGACGAATATAGAGATAATATCCTAATTCTATTATGCCATTCTATCACGACAAGGGATCTATCTTTCGAAAATAAATCAGAATTGTCATTTCACGGGAGAATATGGTCTCTCATGAAAATTATCGTAATTTATTTCCATGATATAAATACGAAATATCTGATATATCATTTTTTTATCATATAGAGATATCTCATCTATATACGGATTCGTTATATATATTGCTTGGACGTCCAGATAGATTCTTCTAGGATATATTCTCTGATTGAGTATTAAAATACGTTGCCAATCTGTTAGAAGCTGGTTGCTGGAAATAACTAGAAATTCATTTGAAAATGGCAACGATTCGTCGGTCATATGATATAGTACGGGAGCAATATATCTTTATCTCTATTTATTATTATTTCCAATACTGAAGAATTTTTCGATTCTTTATTGGGAGCAAAAGATCTTCTTCAGATCGGAAAGACAGCGTATGGGGATCTTATATGAGACTTGCCCGAGGCAAGAGCTTATTATAACTTCTCCTTCCTTAAAATCAAAATTTACGATAAAGGAATGGGGGTGGCGGCGGTACCAGGCTAAAATTTCTATAATATGTAATTCAATATTGCAAAGCATATTTCTTTGCAAATTACGATAGAAAATAATCTATATATGCTTCATAAGATAAATCTATATCTTCCAATATATCGTCATTCAATATATTTTCAGAATATATGTCAATATCTCTACGTCTATTCGTCTTTTTATTGACGAATATATTTTTAGAATACGGATATATCTTCAAATTATTTGCTAGATTCCCCCAAGATGCGATATCATATATTTAAATCTATATATATATATATATATATTTTATTATTCATATTTAAAAGAGATAAATAAAAATATTTTTATATAGATAGATATATTCAAAATCGTATCTCGTCTTCGTAGTCAAATATCATCTTCAAGATCGAATTTCATCTTCAAAAGCGAATTTCTTATCTTCAGAAAAGCATTCCAGAAATTAGAAAGCTGAATAATTCTATCTTCGAATCGTATTTCATCTTCACGTATAGATTATATTTTCAATCTCTTTCAAATTGAAATTCATTTATATAAAGAATTTTATCTTTATAATGAATTCTCGTGTGCAATTTACGACTCAATTCCTTGCGAAGAATTCTATATTGAGATTTTCGATTTCAAAGAGAGACGAAATCGAATCCTATTTTATAGAATCAATATCGATTATAAAAGAAATCAAAAAAATATTAGGAAAATTCTTTCTATATAGATCAAGAAATGATATTATTTTAAAAAATATTCGAATATAGTAGATTTATTAAATATAAAAATCATTTTCTACGATAATATAAAATTTTCAGATATAGCTGAAATAATAGAAATAAAATTTTATAGAAATATATCATAATCAGATATGATTCAATAAAAATCTTTCAATAGAAAAAAGATTATGAACTAATGTATTATAAAACAAAAATTTTCGTACCATATATTTTCGTTATTTTATTGCAGCATCATATCTCTTTTCGTGTTTGTATATATATTTAATTGCTGCTCGTGAGACGATTGTTTCAGGCCTTTATTGCTGTTACGAATATGTTTTGCACGTAATAATAGCGACGATTTCCATGTGCTTGATGCCGTCACTAAGAGAAATTGGACCCTGCGCAAAGCTCGGCCGTCGTGATTAGATATATTTCTTGAGAACCATATAGATTTGATTCGATCCATATTGAATTGTTGCTGAATCGAATCATGTTCCACCATGACTAAAACATCTTCGAGTGAATCCATTGATGTTCGTACTGGGTGCACATGAAGAAGATTTGATAGGTTCTGGTAATGCTGTTCCTCAGTAAGCATCCCAGCACGACCCTGCCATCTCCACAACCAAGAATTCAAATGCTTGTGTCGCCAGTGACTTTTCTGGAGCAATGCGTCGAGCATGGACATCGTACCACTCGGAATTCGCAGATGGAAACCATGCTGCCACAGCCGACCTAACATGTGGATTTGCTACGGTCGTGTACAGGTCCAGAGCATCTGCGAAGGATTGCCATTCCGCCCCAGTGATCAAATCAGTTGCGAAATCACCGAACAAGCCGGTCGCACTCTCCTTCAGCAGTTTTGCACCATGAAGGGCGCAAGCACCGGAAGCCGTTGATCTCCTCGGGCACTCGCTCAAGCAGTGACATGTGGTCTCTACGGCAGTAAAGCTTGGCCGAGATTCACAAAGCCGTGGGGCGACTGGCGCACGATCTTAAAGCTCTGGTAGCCCAATGCTGCCAAACGCATCAGCACTGTCTCGTCCTCCATCCTCAGGTGGACGCTCGCACGCCCTTGCCAAAATTTTTCTGACCAAATTTTGCCAACAAGACAAGATGCTCTGCCGAGATGAGAGCCGGTCTGGAGGCTTCCACAATTTCGCCCAGAGAATCCAGACACATTTTGGTTGCATCTTCAACATCGATCTTCATATAAAAGGGTGTACCGTGCTCAACGATAATATCAGCACAGCTCGTGGCAAGCAACTGCACCGTGTTCGCGAACCTGGCACGGTGATATCAGCCAAGTGTTCTGCATCCAGTACTGTGCTGACGTAAGGTTAGCGAGTCTGACGAAACGGGCTTCTGCCACATCAGAGACTTGAAAACAAAACCGTGCAGCTCTGTGATCCGAGACGGTAGAGACGACTGAGCTCCACCTCTTAGGGTCTGTGATGCGCGTGGTGCAGTCTTCTGCCCTGTGACCCGGGGCATGACAAGTGACAAGCCCACTGGAAAGCATACCCTTGCTGCTCACGAGTGTTTTACTGTAGCAAGGCTGCTTTGGGAGATTTGAAATCCTCCTCTCCTGGGTTACTTGTTCGCATGTCCGAATGCTACGGTACTTGCAAGTCGAAGATGTGCTCGCCTGTCCGCAGTGTATTTCGGCAGCTCAGCTTCTCCGGCCCGCTCGAAGTCCAAAGCATGGATTGAGCCCACAAACTCTTCGCGTCCTCGTCCTTCGGGTGCTGTGATGCCCATGTGCGAACTCCCTGAAGAGACAAGTTGCCAAACTCGCTGTTCTGCCATTTTGCAGCTGGTGGAGCTGAACTGAATGCCTTTACATTCCACGTGTCTCCCTACATCATTCCCTAACTGCATTCTCGAAACCCTGGAGCACAAAGCCTGTGCTTCTCTCGTCCTCGGCTGATCTTCGCACTGTGCAGCTGGAGAAGGCCCCTTCGAAGTGCCGGCTCCAGTCGGCTCGCCGTGCAGTTGTATGCGAAAAGATTGGCCTGAAGACGGGACACCGTCAAAGCGGTTGTGTCGGTTGTGTTTGGTTGTGTTGACATGATGACATGGCTGGCTGCCTCGTAGGCCACAACTCGAGCACCGAGTGCAAGATACAGCGAACTGTCCTCAGGTGCTCGAAAGCAACAAACCGTCGACGGCCAGGGGAAAAATGGAAGCCATTGAACTGTTTGGTGTTTTCTCGCAATCTAGTGGTGAACTCCAATTCGCAATGCCTTCTTTCGTGCAAGCTATGGGGGAATTCAGCAGAGGACGGGTCCCCAGAACTGTTTATTGCTCGCAAGCTATAGGGAGTTTGCACACCCCGGACAAACGGTTCTTACTCCCTGGTTTCTCGCTGTAAATTCTGCTTCTTACTGGGGATTGCACTGCCGCAAAAGACGTTCCCCAAACGATTGCTACAAGCCCCAAAAGCCTTTTGACATGATTTTACAAGCACCGATGGAAAAACCAAGGGACCACAAATGGGCGCTCTCTGGTTCGAAGGCTGACAACAAAAAGATTCCACGACACCTTCAATCCCATCTGCCCACTTGCTCTCGGCTCTTCACGAAGAGATCGGACCATACTACAAGCGGGATAGGAAATACATCCTTGCTTTCTTGCTGTCGCTCAGTGGCTTGACTCAGTTGCTACAATTGGTCTTTGCTGGTCAGGTTCCGGAAAAAACCCTTGTGCTACTTTGGCTTTGATGCACTTGGCCTTTTCGTGACCACAGAAATGGATGCGACTGGGAACGAGAACTCGTGGAAAACTTGTCTGGCATGCAGCGGCGATCGTTTTTCATGACGGAGCTGGTTTGCTGAGCAGTCTGTAGTTTCTTTTGTGACCTGCCCGAGGTGCGAGTGGGATTCGCTGCCTCGTGGGAATTTCTACTGGCCAAAACCCAGCACACGGGCACGATCAATGAACAGTCAGGTAGTGAGGTGGAGGCAATGCAGCAGTTATACGGTTATAATGCAAGCCCGATTCAAGGCCGCCAGCTGCACCCACATCAACGACCATAGGCCGACCCGGCAACGACACCGTGTCCAGCAACCAATGGTAGCGCCTGCATGTCTCTGCGAGATAGGATCGGCTACTTGCATCAACCTAACACTCCGCACATCCTCAGAACAAAATGCCGCCGGCAACTGGTTGCAGGGGCCTCCCCGTTGACAACCAAACCAAGTAGCGCATCTGTTCTGGAAGGAGCCCGGTCAGGTGGTAGAACATTTGCGCTTCCAAATCGCATCTCTCTAGAAGCTCCTGGCCGAGCTTGAGGATGCTTCAGGGAATCAACTTCTTCCGGACTTGCGTGCAGGCGGCCTTTGGTCTCGTGTCTTGCTTGCTTTGTCCTGTCTTTCGTAGCTTAAGCGTCTCGCTCTCTCAGTCTTCCGCAAGGGATAAGGGAGAAGGAGCGACCTTCCCCCCCTCAGCTCCAGGCAGAGCCCAGCTGCCATACCGGAAACAGGCTGACAACGATAACGAGCCCTTGCGCTCACTGGGGAAACACCTCACAAAGAAAGTATACAAATGCAATACAAGACGGGTTCCCCCAAATATGCGGTTTGGCTGGAGCATCAGTACGGCACTAGCTGGTTCACGGCCAATTTCATCAACATATGGTAGCAACAGCACATACGACCACCGGGTAGCTCTATGACATGACAATCTACCGGGCTTTCACATGTTCACAATTGCGGACTCTTCTCGCTACTGCTGCGGCATCGACGACGACAACTACTGCTACTGCTACTGCTACTGCTACTGCTACTGCTACTGCTACTACTACTGCTACTACTTCTACTACTACTTCTACTACTCTACTACTACTACTACTACTACTACTACTGCTACTACCACTACCACTACGACGCCGACGACTGCAACAACTACTGCGACGACTACTACTGCGTTTACTGCTTACTGGGTCTACTACTCCTACTCCTACTCCTACTTCTGCTCCTCTACGCTGACTCCTGCTCGTGCTGGTAGTACTAGTAGTACTACCCCTGCGACGACGGCTACCACTACTAGTACTAGTACTGTACTAGTGCTAGTGCCAGTGTTTGCTTCTGCAAGGTTGCTTGAAGTGGGATTGTGATCGGTTCGTGGCAATACTGTTCTTGCAGGGGTTGGGTGGCCTTTGGCTGCAGGCACAGGGCGCTTGTGCTTGCTTGTCTTGCTCTTGAAGATGCAGTCGCGATAGTCGCATAGGGTCACTATCTTGTTAGGCCTCTTTCTACCATTGATCAAGCTTTGAAATGTCGCCTGTGTTTACGCAAGTGTGACAGAGTAACATTACAAAAGTTTTCATTTTTCGAAACTCCACCCACTGTGTTTCTTCCCAAGCTCTCTCTCTCTGCAATGCCTTTCCCAACTTGATGTGTTCATTGCTTGGATTCTCTCTCTCTCTCTCTCTCTCTCTCTCTCTCTCTCGTTGGATCACAGCGACTCGAAGACGAAGCATCACAGGATATACAAACAGTATGATATCGGGAGTCAACCGAAGTAAAACAGCAGTGCGAGACAACTGCAAAGTGCTTTCATGCGTTTACTACCAGCAGTTTCAATAAGGAAGCGTGACGAATTTCCCCCCGTCCCCTTGGGATGCTGCATTTCATGCATGGCACCCTAGGCAGTGTATCACATACAAGGAAATTTGGGCTCCTGGAACAAGCGCACGTAGCCAACGAGACGTTGCACGGGAATCGCAACTAGCCACTCTCCGTTGTGGATGAGATGGTGAAGTTCATGAAAAAGATATATCACACTCTGCAGCAGGCAGCCGGTCGCCAACGAAGCGTTGATGTCGGAATGCTTAAGTATTCGGCCTCCGACAATAACTTTAAGCTCATTTCCATCTGCGAAGGCACGAAAAAAATTAAGTGGCTGCCCTCGACAATCTTGGTTCTTGTTAGGGTACACAGGGTTTGACACCAAACAAGTCGAGGTGGAAGCCGTTTCGTAAGGCACTGAGCAGCAAGCAAACGTGAGCAGTTGATTGTAGCCCCAGCACTGGGGCCGCATTGGTTGACAACAGTGGTGAGCAAGCGGCGTTTGGAAGCAGTGCTGAGGCTGCACCTTCACTCGCGGGACATACCATTCACCGGCTGGCCAAACCATGGTGTCTGTATTTCCACATGCCTGACCAAATACGCCAACGGTGCCAAAGTGCCGTTTCTTGATTGATAAGTCCTTTGCGGCTGCTTGCCACTGAAAACGCACGTGGTTAGTTTGAAGATGTATTCTATGGCGACCCGGCCGTAGCGTTGCAGCGTGGACATAGAAGACCCCATCAGGAGAAAGATACATTCGCAGCGTTACCGCAAATCCATTGAACACCTCTTCCACTTCGGACCCCTCGCATAAAATGAATGCCACGTCCAGTTCTTCCTGGATAGCCAAGCCCTGGGCCACCAAGTCGGAGCAGTTGCCTTCTGTGAGAGAGAAGAACTCGCATCCCAACAGCAGCTGCTCCTTGAGGGCAAGCACGATGTGACAAAAACTTGCGAGAGCTGCGATTGCATGCCCGATCTTGGCCATGTGATCACACCATGCTGACGGGGCATGGCGACGGTGCTTCTGGGCAGCTGCTGAGGAAATTCAACCAACAGCCCGCTGAGAACCATAGATCACGATCTCTATGCTGCCAGGTCCTCTGCGGCTTCGGCACTCTGTCTTCAGCACTTATGTTTGTACTGTTTTGTGCTGCCTAAAACTACATGAGGACATGTCACGGGCGTGCCAATTCAGTTTTGCTCCATGTTCTAAAGCTACGGCCGCAAGCGTAATGAAGTGTTGGATGCATGAGCATCCTCTCCAAAGCTCCAATCAACCCATGGGAATATCAATTTCTGAAGCTCTACAGCCGGAAGCCACATTCTTCTGCACTGATGCTGATGCCAGGGCTTCTGAGGCAAATCTCGTTTACTGTAGAAGATACCAGCATGCAACGGGTTTCTGACAGCTTCAAGACCGGCGCTTGCATCGGTACGCTTGTGCATGGGAGTTTGGGAGTGGTTCCAAATTCAGCAGCCTTAATGACATGAACTACTTAAAACCATGTCAGAGGTTCAAGGGTTTCAGACATTTTCAGACAAGGTCGTACTATGAATCGCAGCAAGTGTTGTCGATAGATTGGTGCATCAAAAGCAATTAGAGGCGAAGCAACCCCGAACCCCAACCTGCCGGTTCAAACCAAATTAGACAGGACCCGAGCATCAGTGGCAGCTTGCAGGAATGTGCTCTGTCAGCTTCACATTAATTTCGGATGGTCGATGACTGGTAAAGGAACTTGCTGCTCTCTAGACAAGGGGCATATTAGCGTAGCTTGCTTCCCTCCTACCTAGCAAGGACGAAGCCCTCATTGCAGGGAGTCTTGGTTGAACCATCGAAAGCAGCTATGTGCAAACTTATCCTTAGCGTAACTCGATGGTAGGGTTACCAACGAGGGCTTGCAGCAAACAGGATTCGTAACGGAGTAGATAAATGAGCTCTGTGACTATGATGTAGACTTGTTGGTTTCAACTCTCACACTCGCACACAGCAGGCAAGGCTCCGCACATTCAATTTAGGGTTCCTGTTCCCTAGCATGGGTTGATGGACAATCTTTCTTAGAACCCGGCTCGATGAGGAGTTCATTTCACACGATCAGTATATGGCCGAACTCTTCCCTCGCCTCAGCCTCATCTGCTTTTTCAACTAATATGTTGCAGACACTTCCTCTAGAACGTCTCCATTGTCTCGGCTGGATGGGGATTCCAACTTGGGGTCAAATGGAAACTGCGGCGGTACAGGCTTGGAGTGGCAAGAGCACAAGGGTCCAGTCGAAAAGGGTTGATAAAAGAGTTCTCGGGGTTGCGCGAGGATCTCAATGTCCTTGCTACCAGTGGTGATATGACCTGCTGTGCTGGGGCACGTCACATACTCAGTGTCGTGCTTCAATAATGGCAAGATAGTAATGATGATGATACCAACTGGCAGGTTTCAATCCGGAAGTGCGCCTGACGAGCGGCGAATGCGTGTGCAGGCTTTCTTTCCCGCTTAACAGCACGACGCTTTGTACATTTGCCAACGAGTTTTGCCTACTGCATGGCAAGCACGCCAAGGACGTTTCGGACACTCCTCAGGCTGGACGTTCACCACCCGGCTGTTATGAGCAAAATCTCATGCGACTTGTTCCCTGCCCTTCTCCGGCAGCTTGGCTTATGGCATGGGTTCATCCCCTACCACCCCCAATGCAGATCATAGGCTGTGCAGCCAAGTTGTAGGGAATGTGTTCGCCTCAGGTCTGATGAACATCACACATATTAGCATGTCTGGGAAGCAGCGGCATCGTTCATGGCCTGACAGCGTTGGATAGAGTCCGTCAGCCGAAGGAGTGCCCTAGTCCTGGTTTAAGCTGAAACAAAGACTGGGTCATTTACTGCCGACCAAAGGTGGCGGAACCCAGTGAAGTCTGAGGCCATGACCACGACGAGTAGTTGAATTACTAGCTGGCATTTCTCTTGGATTTAGCGCAACCAGAATACTGGTAGCACGCCCGGTCTACACGTATGGCCGCACATCTTCACCAGTTGAAAACATCTAGAAACATGCAGGCGCCATTTGCTTTGTGCCATTCGCACAGTGCGATTGCAAATCCGATTCGTGGACGCCAATCGGTACTAGAAATCCCAGGTGAGCCTACGCATCCCTTGAAAGAGGCGTAAGTTGAGCTTTCCGCGCTAAAGGTCGCCATGCCAACTGCCACGGACAAAGCCCCAAACGAAATGCAAAATAGCTTCTACAATGTGAACGGCCATCCAATTTCTAATGCTGCTGCTGCCTGTTGCTCCGATTGCATTTCCACGAAGTCTATTTCCTCTATAAATCCCAAATTTTCGCAGCAATGCCTTCGCGAACATCGTTTCTTCGACGCTTGACAAAGGCAATGGCTCAGGGCATCTCAGGCGCCTCCGCTGCTCGCCTGAGAAAGTGATGCATCCAAGAGCCTGGGCACAGTCTGTTGGATCAAAGTCATGAAGCACAGGTTGCGCCTGCATTGTGGGGCGGGGACAGTACCACAACATCTGTTTCGCAGTGGCAGCAAAAGCTGCAAGTTGTGCTGACGATCAGACTGTCCAACTGCACACCCAGTGGCTCCTGAGAGGAGGCGGCATGGTCCTGGGATGCCTCGTCAAATCAAGCTGCAACGGGGGATGCAAAATCTGTAGTGCCGGGTCGCACTGGCTGAGCTGTCAGAAACACGATCACAACGGCAGCAAGGTTGAATGAACGCAATCAAAGTATGTCGTGGGCCTGTACGGCGCGTCGCCATGAGATTCGCCGTGGCCGCACGTGCCGCGAGGAGCCCAGGGATGCCACAGGCCTGGTCCAGTGCCGAGGTGAACAAGCAGCAAGAGCCACTTACCAGTAGCAGAAATGCGGTCCATGCCCCTACATCCTGAAATACCGCCGCGACATGCGTACACGCGAGCGCGCGTCTGAGCGTGTGTATGTGTATGGGGAATTTTGAATTAAACAGCTTGTCGAGCTCCCGAACTCCCTGCACATGCCTGGTGTCGAACTGCACCGCCATTACAGGATGTCAGGACGCTCCTGAACACCTCATGGACGGTACTATGATACTATACCTTCTTTTAGCTTGTCACAGTCCAAGCATGCCGATCAGAATGGATCCGCACAACACTCACGAACCCCCAAACCTCCACGAAAACTAGAACCCTTGTGCTGCGCATTTGGGAAAACCTTGTCTGAAACCTACTTCCAACCGTGCGAAATGTTTCGCCCCGGCAAACATAACGCTTGCAACCATGGCCTCAATGGGCGCAGCCACGGTTTGACCGCTGCCTCGGATGACTTTTTTTTGACTGGTGGTGCTGCATCTCCGGAATGCTCCTGCATTTAAGCGGCCCAGGATATCGGCCAGTACTTCCTCAGCATCCGGGTCATTACATGTGTCGGCACCGGCAACGAATGGCAAATAGGCCAGTGCAGGGCCCTGACAACGAACGAGAATCCAGCAGTCCAATTCCTACCCAAAAGGCCCCTAAAGCCATGAGTCCAATATGCGCACATTCAGAAGTGCGCGGAATTGTGGTCGGTGGGAGCACGACGGACAGCTCTAGAGACTTTAAAGGATCTCAAATGATCTCAAACTTTGCCTAAAATCATTGGTTAATCATTGCGAACCGTGGGATGCAAACAATGCGACAGTGCTCCGAGGAGCTGCATAGTGGGGCCCCTGCTGGGACTTGAGTATACTTGAGTGACTTCTCGTTCGGCATTTGGAAGGCCAACATGAGCACGGCACTGTAGCGGCAGCACGATGTGCACAACCGCCAGACCAAAATCAGCACGATTCATCGGATTCCCGTGCTCAACATTAGATGATGTTACAGCGGATTCGACATCCCCGGTGGACGCTTACCCGGCATGAATGTAACAACACAGCAGCATTCTCACATGGGTTCCTGGAGCTTCAGCTTCAGAAAGATAGTGGGATGACACCCTCCTCCTCTAATGAATTTTTGCTAGAATCTGGAATCATCTTGGTTAATCGGATTTTTGAAGACTTTCTCTGTCACGTGGCAGCCACTCGGCGGGCAAAGTGCGCCACTGAGCCGCTGAGAGGTCCTGCATGGAAGACCAAGCAAAACAGTGCGGCAAAGTGGTCCTGAGACCTGTTAAAACAAGCCGTGCTGAGAGGCGTGGGAGAATGGATGTCGCATCTTGTCAACACATCCTCCCTTTCCTTCTTGAAGCGGCAGCCGCTCTTGGCAGAGCAAACCAGAAATGGACCTGTGATTCGGATGCGCATTGCCATGCGTCACAGATTCGCATGAGTACGATATACATGGACAATGAATCAAGATCATCAAGATCTGTTGGGGCAGCTTCTGAAGCCACAACCCTTCTGAGTCATGCAGGCGTTGCAAAGGGAACGATAACCCGGAATTCTATCCTTGCACGAAGCAACCTCTAACAAATGGGGCAGTCTTCTCTCATCTTGCATGCACGACCACCTCGGCTTCCCAATGCAGGCTGCAATGCCAGCTGTCGGCACCAGGGTGCCAAGCAACGGCCCCAACGTGTCTCCTGACAGTTTCCAACACTCACAGAAACGTTGACTAAACGAGTTCTCAGGAGGAAGGTTAGCAAGGCTGTGAGCGGCTGTGATCGTTCGAGGCTTAAGCATCAAACGCGGACAGTAGGCCTTCAGCTGTCTCTTCGGAGGCTCCTTTGGCTTCCTTTTTGGCTGCCTGCTCTGGAGGATAGTCTCACAGGTTCCCAAGTACTGTACAACAATAGGGGCAATGATGGGCCAGATGTGCAAGTCAAATTTTAATCTGGATGTTTAAAAGGCGTCGCTTTGAGAAATCCTGCGACAGGCAGCCCTACAGCGCCTGGCTGTCGGAGAGGCTTCGATTGCTTGGCCGTTTTCCTGCAAACTGTTGGTGCTTGAGTGCTTGGATGTGCTTGGAGCGTGCTTCCACTCCAAAGAGCAGAAGCTCGCTCAAACTAGCTCTGCTCAAACGCGTTACGGCGTTTGCACACGTTTGCAGTTGTGGGCCTGGAAATCTGGAAACTCCTGGATGAGGTTGAAGTCTGTGGAATCCACCAAAACCTCAGCGGCGGAACAGTGGCCATGGCCACCGGGCCACCCCCGGTCGCCGGGGACGGAACTCAATTATTATTATTATTACTATTATTATTAATATTATTATTATTATTATAATTATTAGTATTAGTATTATTAGTATTAGTATTATTAGTATTCCATAGTCTGCGGAGTCCGTGAATCCGTACATCTACCATGACCAAGCTCTGGGTGAAGCGGCAGAATCAACCAAAGCCTGCACTTCATCCGTGCCGATCTCCAGGATGCTTCGACGCATCTCTGTGGCACCTTCAGGAAGTGGGCACCGCGATTCGCAGAGTTTGTATGAAGACTGAGCTTCCAACCGGAAGCGAGGTAGCTCGTTGCCCACGCTGGCACATCGACTGCTATACCATCATCCGAGCCACTTCTGCAATCCTGCGCCACCCAACCAAAATCGACCAAGGCACTCCACTTCAGCAACTCACGGCCAAAACAGCCACTTCGCACCTCCTGCCCATACTGCAGTAGCCGATGGTATGTCCTTGAAGAAACTTCAACAAGATACGCGAGCTATGCACGTTTGCGAAGCACACACCAGCCAAGTTTCGGCAACAGCTCAAACTCCCTGCGTGCAACGGCCTTAGTTGGCAAAAGTTCACCCGGACTATTGAACGCTGATACTGTGCCAGAAGTTTATACAGGCTGCAGGAGGTGGACCCATCACTCCTGACAGTTTCGCTCCGATGAGATGTACTAGGCTTGCTTTGCAGCGGGGAAGGAGACGTCGGAGATATCTATTGAATCTATTGCAAACTGCATTGCCTTGAAGATTTTCTCGCGGCTTTGCTACAGCCATGGCAAAAGCGGCTGAGTCCATGAGCTGTGTTGTGGATGTACCTTGATCCGGTTAAGCTGCATAGTGGGCAACCAGGGGCACGTGGTGGAGAACTGGAGAACTGCCACCATTGCAAGACATCATAAAAGAAACACGGAACGCGCAAGAGCTCTCTGTTTAAGTGATTTGTGATAAGTGCTGGCAAGGTAACTCTTGGCTGTTTTGGGGGACCACTACACTCACTAACTCGCGCTTGTGCCAACAAAAAATCGCACAAAATCAACACAGCCCTATGCCATGTCAATGTCTTTGCTGGGACACGAACGCAACAAATGAAAGCCAGTTCGAGGTTGGAAGCTCCAGGTAGATTTTTTACATTCTGCTTGTGCCGGTGGCCTTTCAGTTTCGCAAAGGCCCTGCCCGAAGAGTTGGTCAGAGTGAGTGCAAGGGGCAAGCGGTCTTCACCTGCGACGCCATTGCTTGAGACTACCTTTGCCAGCTTGACCGCGAATTGCTGGTGACTAGTATTGAAAACTTTCGACGGGTGTATGCAACTTCTTCGCATCTACCCATGGTCGCTACTCTTTGATAGCTTGAGGTGAAGATCCTGGTTCAATTGCCTCAGTTGATGTAGCTCCTCCGTCAGCCTTCCCAGAGTCCAAAGCAACGTCCCTAGCATATCATCTTAGCCACGCCATGGTAACGCCAGCGCCTGTGTGTGCGGGACGTCAACTCCTTCCTCTCCGAAAGGAGGATTATGAGTTCATTCCTCAAGTGCTCCTTGCGGCGAGCGTGTTGAGTGGTAAACCGGGCTGCATATGCAAGCGATCGGATGAATGCGGTGATTCAGTGGCCTCTGCTTCGAATGATGGGCCTGTCATCAACTCCAGTGCCTTCTGAACAGACATTTCCTGACGGTGCAGGGGAACTCTTCCTATGAACTTTGTCGCTGGGTCCGGCCGCATTCTGGGAGAAGGGCCAGTTTCCCTTCCGAGATAGTGTTTCGCAGCTGTCTTTGTAGGCTCGCTCGTATTTCTTTCAACCTGCATCATCCGCATCACGACTTCCTGCCAAGTTCCAGCATAACCGTGCCTCTGCGGATCGAGTGCCTTGTGTCGAGAGAAGGGGCGAATGACCAAGCGGCTTGCATGTGCTGCAAGTGGTGCGCATGCATGCAAAGTTGGATTTGCAGCGGGGTCACCACACGTGTCACGGCAAGAGGTTTGCTTGCAGAGGCAGGCGAATCCTCCTTAGGCTCTGTGCGAGGCAGCTGCTCAGAAACAGCGGGCCGGCGGGCCCGGTCTCACGGCTCACAGGGCGCAGAAACCAAGGAGCGATGTCGACCTGCTGTTTCTCGAGGGTGGGTGTGCGAACACTGGAGTCGAAGACGAAATCCTGAAATCGCAACAACATGCAACAACGGAACTTGTCCCGACACATGCGACTCACCGATCGGCGCCTCTTTGTGCGCTGAGGCATGTTGGTCCTCATATGTGGTCCCGCACAATGTACCAGAACCGCAACTGGCCTCCGGCGTTGTTAGCGGACAAACAGAAGCATTACGATGTGACTATTGACTGGTGCAGGGAAGTTGCATGCTGTGTGGGTGCGCACGGTTCAGCTTGAGTCGCTTCCACCGCCTGCCAACCAAGTTATGTGCTGTTCACTGGGCTGCGATGCCATCCGCATGCATCTGCCGCCTCGGGCCCAATGCCTGGATCGGAAGCAGCTTGTCCAATTAGCACCTCCTTGCTAGCCGCCTTGTTATCATGCAGGCAGGGTTCATCGCGCACAAAAGTTCGCTATCGTTGTCCTTTGCTCTTGCACCTCTGTCTCTGCAACTGTGCATGTAATGGCACCTGTTTCCAGCGTTTGTGCTTTTTTCGATTGTTGCTCTTGAATTTAGCATCGTAGAACAGCTCCACTAGCGCACAAGAGCTGCTTGCCGAGCAACACGTGGTCCTGGGTCACTGCGAGCTTCTGGAACCTGCCAGCGGGCAACTCGCACACCGGATGTGCTGGGCGAGCCAAGGAAGAAGGCCAACTGCGGGTCCCAAGCCCAGCAAAAGCCTCTTCAGATGACCTGGCAGATGCAGGTGTGCGGTCCCTGCGGCCCCCCTAGGCCCTAGCCGTATCCTCGATGGCACCAACCATGGGGCACCTCCGGCTCTCGGAGCGAGTTTGCGAAGTCTTCATAAGACTCATCATGTAGGCGACAGGGTCCTGACGAAGCTCGACTTAGTTCCCTTATGCTGCTTTGTGAGGCCCAACGGATAACATCAACAACCGCCCTGAGGTCTAAGGTTGCAGCTCATTCTTCGACCCTCACCAACAACTTCCAAGTCGCCTTAGGCTTTGCCTGAATCACTGCATGAAGCAGCGACTGCATGTACTGAAGGAGATGGTGTCTCTCGAGATATTCCTGGCGCAAACAGCTACAGCGCATCCTGGGCGCTCACTGGGTTTGCTCTGAAGGTCTCCTTCGCGGAGGCAGCTGCGTCCTTCAATTCTATGCAACGCTATTTGGCTCTTTCGATGCTTACGCCACTTGCTGTCAGCTCCTTGAAGCCTGGTAAGGTGGGCGCGCTGTATGCATCGGGCGCCCGACCTGTCAGGACTGCAACAAAAGCGAGCTCGATAGTTACAAGTGCGTGCATCGGCACTATGATCAGCGCGCGTGGTTGTGTTGGAAAGGTGCCCGCAAAATCAATCCTCATCGAGACATAGTTCGTGCAATTGACATCGGCCACCCCTCAAAAAACAAAGTTCACCGAAAGCAAAAATCTTGGATAACACACCCTGGGGACTCAGTAACTAACGTTGCCATACGTTGCCTGCACCATGTTGTATCTAATCCGTGGAGGGGGGCATCTGGTGCAATTCATCACAAGTTTTCGTGAAGACTGGGCAGCGGCTCAAAGGATGCAAAGGCCTAGTTCATGCAGCCATTGCATGGCGAAAACAATGCAACTAACCTCGGTGCTTTTCCCTGATAGGTCGGTGTATGGCATGTAGTTTTACACCATCATGGCGATCAACCTTGTCCGAGCAGCGTTAGCCGTCCTAGCTTTCGGTAGTGGCTGCCAGGCAGAAGCTTCTTGCTACTAGTAACAGCACAGGCCCTTACTGCCCGTGCCAAAGAACTCTCACCCAATCAAACGTGCAAAGCATGTTGCCTACCATCAAATCAAAGCTGAGCTCGAGAACCTCGCTCTGCAGCTTTGGCAAAGGAAGGCTTCACCGAGAACTGGATTGCCGCTTCCTGAGCGATCTCGCTAGTCCATAGTCGTAACAAGGGCCCCACACAGCAAAAGGCGAGAGGGCGTGATCATGATAGCAATTACACCACGAGAGAATCAGAACCGGACAAATTGCAAACAACATGCTTAAAATAGAAGCGACTGCAAGGGATAGCAATTGCTCAACACACGAGGTTGTTTAGCCGTGACACAGGACAACCTGCGAGGGGCACGGTGTAGCGGTGCTCCTGACAACACGCAGTATACAGCTGAGGCCTATCCTGCAGAATCCGCGTTTTCGTCGCCGTGTCACGGCCACGTCTCCTCGGCCCTCAGAACAATCTGTGCGGTGGACATTGGTCGCATGACATCGAGGCGAAGTGGCTCACCTCAAAACATGCACATGCAAACAAAACCGTGCAGGTGCCGGGGCGAGCATATGGCGAGAGCAATCCGGCTTCTCGATCTTGGCAGGATCTGACCCAACGAGATTCAACGGAAGGAACAACAAGCTGCTGAGTCAAGGGGTAACCACAAATCGTTCGTACAGCTGGACACACCATGGCAAGGCAGCATTACTCGAGATCCAAAAGCCTGCAAAGGTATGAAGGTATGCGAAGGTGTGTGTGTGTGTGCCACCTCTATGCACTCTGTCAGGTCGAGACGCTTGCAGAATCCAGGAAGGTTGAAAAGCGCAGTGGGTGCGACAGTGCGCTCCTGAAGCATCCCAAATGTTCAGACCGAAAGATAGTGAAGCTCCGTGATGCTACCGCTGGCATGCAGTCGGGCGTGCCACCGAAGCTGGCTTACTGAACTGTGACAGGTCTTGCAGCGCCGTTGAACCAAGCCGCTGTAAGGGAGCTTGTCTCCGTGTGGCCCCAAGCCGCAGTGAAAGCACCTTCGCTGGCTTGAACTTCTGAACCGGAGTGCATCATACTCACAAAGCGCAAACTCCAATCTCGAGCTGCGCAAGGCGGCTCGACTTCACCAGCTTCAGCTGCTTCTTTGGCCCTTTTCCGGTGAATTTGGTCAGCGGGGCACCGCATCTGCGGGAAGACCATCAGCTGCCTCCACTCGAACCTGAAGGCTGGAAGCACTCTTCAGAGCCCATCCACGCGAAGGGAAGCACTGAAGACTGGCAGCCCCTCATTCTTCTGTACACCACGAAAACCCTCCTGAAGCAATAGCCGCGTGGGCCTCGCGCGCCCTCCCCCTCATGTCTGGCCCACGTGCTTCACTTCTCCAGCCACACGAAGCCTCCATGGCATCAGCGCATTGGTCCAGCAGCGTGCTCCATGGCAAGTGCTGCCGTATCCCGCTCTGAACAGGAAAGCTCCGACGGTGGTCGGACGGAGTGCTCTTGAAAATGTGCTCGGTTTAACATAGACGAACATCTGACAGTGAAGTCCGAATCGCACAGCTGCCTTTCTACAAGTCTTGTTTCCATGCAGGCTACCTGTACACCACCTGGGTATATGCTGGTAGTGGCAGCGAGGCTCAGCACAGTGCTTGCAATTCCAAGGCTCCAAATGCAGACTCACCGTCCCGTGAAGATTTTTGAATCCGGGACGGCAGCGAGCTGTTCACACCAGAGGTGTAGCTCACAAGCGCCTGAGAACGATGCTTGAAGCCGCTGTGGCCAATGTCTGCACTTCTATTATCCCCATCGTCCCGGCATCGTGGCTCTTGGAGTTTCATGACCCTTGCCAAAGTCTGCAACAACACATGTCTCTGCTTGAAGACACCGAGTGTATCCGGTCAAAGGCTGGGACAAGGCAGCGGCATACCTTAATGCGCGAGCAAGTGGAATTATCCTACTGTCTGCGATGAACTAGCAGCCGGATAGCCTTGATTTCGCCTGCACATCTCACACCTCATCATTGTGTGACAAACCGCTGCGACCACGTTGCTGAAAACCACTGCCCAGTGTAAGCCCTGCAGCGAGCCACAGCAGAAGCAGGCTTCCTGCGACACTTGGGACACGAACGTGAGCTAATGAAGAGCAACAGTGTCTCTTCTCCCTTGGCCTTTGTACAGCGAAGGGCCCCATGCCTGCCCAAAGACTTCGGCTAGCTCTGAATCTGCATCACCCACGACTCGCTTCGGTCATTTTGGTGCACAGCCTGAGACTCATCGACTTCCGTCGCTTCCAGGTCACCTACAGTGCGCAACACAGAAATGCTTCGCAATGTTGGAATTCTCTGAAGCGTTAGTGTCTTGATCCCAGCCAGCCGCTTGAGACAAGCCTCTCAAAGCGATGCCAGCCAGCAAACCTTGAAGCGCCAGCAGCTGTGCCGCTGCCTTCGCCTTGCCTAAGCCACTGCTTTAAGCCACAACAGCTACAGCAAACAGCGACTGCTTTGTCCCTGTACCAGGCCAAGTCGAATGGCTCTGGCATGTTCTGCATGAAAACCCAATCAATGCATGCCCTATATTTGTGAGAGATCGGACGGTTGACTCCAAATTCCTTGACCAGATGCCATGCCAGGCAACTGAAATGCTGCTGGCAGCCTCACCAAACCACTCTTCTCTTGCAAGCCTATGACGGCGTGACAGCACAAGTCTTTCAGCCCCTCGGGCCTCGGGCCGATGCGCTTGGGTCCATTCCCGAAGAGTCGAAACTCCGAGCTCACGTGCCAGGATCGCCGCCGCTGGCAGCGAGACCTCACTTGCCGCAAGGCTTCCCAGGTCCCAGCCCTGGCAGGAAAAATCAACTTGCTAAGCCGCAACAGGGCTTGCCGCATGCTCCACAAGGATGACCAAGGTGGAGGAGACGAGGAGCTTGTCCTGACGGTCACAGACTCCATGGCCTTGGCCTGGCCTTTGACTCTCACCGAATGTAGCATCAGTTTCAGCTTGGGGTTCCGCTGACACCCACCCTTCAGGCCAAGCATCTGCGAGAGGATCAAGGAGGGCTCCCAAAGCAGTCTTTTGATTCCACCGTCTGGCAAGGAAACCGTCGAACCAGTCCTTGCTGCAAGCAGAGCCAGTGTTGCAAATATCGCAGAAGAAGTGTCATACTGAGCGCGGTTGCTGTTGCAGCAGCCGCCCCGAAAAGGGCAGCGGATACACCGTGGAGCTCAAGGTACCTCATTTTGTACGGGGAGATGTCGACTTGTCGAGACTTGCCCATTCCTTGCTTGATGCCAGAGTACCAGGTGGCAAGGATGCCCGGCACCGCCACCAGCCGCAAAGCTGTCAGCGCGTTCGGCACTGTTCGCCAGTCCTTCGAAGGCTCCCGTTGCCGTACGCCGCACGCCTTTTGGTGTTGATGCAGGCTCTGCAGTCAGAAATTTCCGGGTGTCCAAACATGACAATTGAGGTCCTCTGTTGGCGGAAGGCTCGATGCCAAGCGATGTTGGGCAGCACAGTGCTTGGCCCATGTCGGCCCAGCCAGTCTGAGACCTGTCACGGTCTTCCAAGCCTACAGCGACATTATGCAAGTCTCAGCCGCACACCTCTTCTCTGATCAACTGCTGCTCCCCAGGCTTGGCAGTGGGATCTGGATCTGCTGGCCAGCCGAAGTATCCGAAGAGTTGTCATGGTCATAAAAATTGATGTCCAGTGTGGGCTTTGAGGCCGACTATGTCTGTTTTGCATTTGCTGGGCCTGGGTACAACGCTGTATTTCGGCAATCAGACTCGGAGTGTACTGTGTGATCCCCGATGCATTACTTAGGGCTTCTCTACATTGCTGGAAGATGGCCATGTGTGCTCATGATGATTGTTTCAGCTTCTTGCAGCGACCTCAGCCCAGGAGCAGTGCCAAGCAGGCTGTCATGAATTGGGATCGCGTTCAAGTTGCGTCTTGGATGCATGCTACTAGTAAAAAGTCTCTGGTGGTCCAGCTCGTCGCCGAAAAATCACGTCACTGTGAACTCCGTTCAGGCCTAATGCCACGCTCGCTTCCTGCAAGCATCCACAGGCTCAGCCCTTGGTGGCAAGAGTCAATATGCAAGGCATCTGGAGGCGGCAAGGTTGGTCGGGACCGCTCCGTTTTGCCTCTGTTCCCTTAGTTATGGAGGCCTCGATTGCCTGTAGCTGTTCTGGGGATTGGCCCGCCAGCAATGCGGCTGTGCGCCCAGTGCCATCCCGGAAAGCCACAAATGTCTCCCTTGCATCTTTCACCTCCCAGCACATTCCAACTTCCTTGGACACAATCTCTCCAAATCCCACCGCGGAAAGTGTCCGTGCAGTATCTGCTGCATCTGCAAAGCGGAAAAAAGGGGGTGCTTCTGGCAAGGGAACATTTGGATTTCCGTGCTGCTGGACTGCTGTGTGCACCAGCGCGAGCGCCTCTGTGGATGGAGTGGGCGCCCAAACCGTAAAGCCGAGACGGCCACCCGGCCGCAGGATTCGCAAAGCCTCGGCGAAGAAGGCCTCTGGCTCAGGAAGGTGAAGGACACCGAAGCTGCACGCAACCGCATCGAAGGTCTCCGAATCAAAAGGCATTGCGGCCGCATCTGCTTCCACGCACTGGACGTTCTCTGAACCCAACGATTTCGCTAGTCGCGCTCGCGCAAGCTCCAACATGTTTTTTGCGAAGTCCACCGCAACAACATCTGCACCAGCTTTAGCGGCCTCCTCGGCAACGAACCCTGGCCCAGTTGCCACATCCACCAGGCGACAACCACTTTGGCAGCCAATGCCTGTCAACAGATCTGGGATGCACTGGCGAGTCAAGGACCCCCACCCTTGGTCGTAGGCACGCACTGCCTTTTGCCAGTTACGATGTTCCAGTTCAGCAAACTCAGCCGTGTTGCTGCCAAATCTTGCCAATCCCGGGGCAAGCCTCGGCTTGGACGAAATTCCCGCAATGCCACCCAGGCGGCGGAAGCGTAGTGCCATTATGCTGAAATGATCTGAAATGTGTGCGTGGATTCAACAGCTCTGTCGATCATTCATTGCGTGCTGTTGCTGCTTGCAAGAACTTTCCAGACTCCGGTATCTCTTGACCTCCCTCCTGCCACGATGGCCTCCGCATGGATCGCATGACAAGCAATGCAGCCACTAGCCTGTAAATGCTGTCAACCCATGCAAGCTGAAGAGCTCAACACACACACACGCAGAGGGTTTTGCGCCTTCAAGCGACGCCTTCTCTGTAAGGCGCTGCCAGACTTTGCAAAGGCGGTGAAACTCGATGCGGGGGTCCCAGATGGCTCGTTTAAGGCACATTCCAGCAAGCAGTATGTCTCGCTTGGCAGCACTAGGCCAAGCCATGCACGGGAGCGTAAGCTTCAGCAGACGGACGGCAGCTGCAACTACGTCCTGGCAAACTGTTCCATGCGAGTAGAGGACAAACAAGACTTCCCAATTTCAACATCTCAAGGCCCGAAAATGACCGGAGGCTCGGCAGTTGCCAGGCCACGCACATGTCATCTCGAAGTGCCCTGACGCGATTTCAGCCATCACGCGGGTTGAAATCCATCGCAGGTAGGACTCGAGCCTTGCCTTGGAGCCGCGCTGGGAGAGCCGCTCCTCCACTGCGGCTACTCGCGCTATCCTGAGGTCACTGCTGTAGCGAGCCGCAGTGTGCACTATGCGAAGTTTGCAAAACCGAGTTGCATCTCAGCTTGCTCATCTTCCAAGCGTTGAAGCAAGTCATCGCGCTCCTGGCATGTCGAATATATAATCACGAGCTGCAGGTCACTGCAAACCCCTTGCTTCCTGCGCACAAGTTATCTCCTTCGTCCTATGGAATGCCACGATTCTCACTAGAGCTAAGACACGCATGTCCACGGCACCTTTGACTATTGTATTCGGCTGTCCTTGGCCACCGCCGCGTGCTCTTCTCGGAGGGCAGCCATCTGCTTCTGCAATGCTTTGACGTCGTCCTGTCTCCATAATCCTACATGTCAGCAGCGTTGACCTGAATGCCCTGCAGCTTGGTCACTGTCTAGACGCCGGTAGCTAGCAAGCATGCTGTGACCGCCGGGTTCCTACCGGTCCCTCCATGGCATCTCTCCGATTTCTCCAATGCAGTGCGAGCCCAATGGGTTCGTGATTAACTCTGTCACAGGCGGTGAGAACCTTTCCGGAAAAAGCTCTGGCCTCTTGTGCGCTGCTTTGCGGCAGTCAACACCGGATCCCAATGTTCTGATTGTCTACGCACCAGCGTCTGCTGCCGGAGAAGTTCCTGGTTCGTGCGAGCTGTTTCAACGCCTGGGATTCCACCCATGTAGTGGGATTCCACGTTTCTTCCAGCTTCAAGACGCTCCGACACTACCTCCATCATTTTGGCAGGGTCAAGCCCAACAAATTTTGAAGCTTCCTCGATGAAGTGCAGTGCCTCGTATTTGGAAGAGATTCCCAGGTGGATCAGCTTCGCGCGAAAATCATTTTCATTCGTGTCTTCGTCCAAACCAAAGGAACCTCCCTCACAATAGTGATGCATGGCTTTCACCAGCGGACTTTCGATGGGAAGCTGGCCACCAGTCACGCCAACCTCACAATCCGGAACGCTCATCGACTCCAAAGATCCTTGCATTTGTAGCTGGGGTGTAGTCTCTCCCAGCAAACTGGCTTTGGGTGTTCCGGCGTAGGTTCGCAGTGTTGGGCAGTAGGACAGGAAAGTTCCCGTCGTAAAGAACAAAATGATAGACATTCCGCAGCCAGCATAAATTCCGTTAGAAACGCTGTAGGTAAATGGCTGGAAAACGGCACACAGGAATGCAGGAAGTGCATCCAACATATTCCACCATTGAATTTCCCTGGCTTCGCCAGTCATGGAGACACCTACGAGCACCAACACGGGGGAGACAGCACACTCAGGCACGGCAGAAGCAAGAGGAGAGAGCACGAATGCAGTAAGAAGGGAATACATGCCAATTACAATGGACACAAGGCCCGTGCGCCCACCGTCTCGGATGCCAGCCGCTGCAGACATGCTCACAAAAATAGGTGCAGTCCCCAAGCATGCCGACAAGATCGTTCCAACACCACTGGAAACAAACACTGCAGTGCTCCCTCGGACACTGCCATCTTCGGCCAAAAGGCCGGCCATTTTTGCGCTTCCGATGATGGCACCGCTGAGTGAAAACAGTAGCATTAGTAGCAATGAAGCAACTTCTGCCCACGCCTGCGTAGTTGCCAACATCCCGAAGTGAATCTCAAAGAAATGCACTCCCTGCAACGACACGAACCTGTTGGGCCAGTCGTCAAGTAGGTACCACGAAGCTAGTGTGGCACTCAGCATGCCAATGAGGACAGATCCGGTGATGGCATTGTAGAGCATGGATGCAGTAAAAATCAAAGAGATGATGGAGATCGAACAAGGCAGGCTGTGCAGGTCGCCGAGGGCTACTATATCCTGGCCGTGATCATCTGCCACGATGACGCCAATGGACTTCAAGCCGATGAAGGCCGTCAACAGCCCGGTGCCCACGAGCAGACCGTATTTTATGCTCAAGGGCATTAAGCCCAAAATCATCCGAAGCATAGGTGTCAGTGAAAGAAGTACAAGCACCAAACCACATGCAGCTGAGATACCAAGTGCCTCGTGGACCTCAAAGAGGTGAGGTCCAACCAAGCTATAGGCTATGTACACATTAGGTCCCACCGATGGAACCATCCCGAGCGGAAGATTGCTGAGCAGCCCCGAGATGATGCAGGTCAGTCCAGCAGCAAACGCACCGCTGACGAGCTGTCTCTCGGGGTCCAGCCCTGCGTGGCTCATAATATGTGCATTTACCACAAAATTGTTCGCGGTTGCCAAGAAGGCAGTAGTCCCAGCACGGAACTCAGTTGCAAGTGTGCTCCCGCGTCTGGAGACGGAGAAGAACCGGTCGACTTCGTCTAGCCATGCAGGGCTGTCACGGAGTGGGGTGGCGGCCAGCAGCGGCTCCGACATTCCGGCACTTGCACTTGGACAACTCAGAGGCTACTTCTGCCCAAGCCTGCTTGACTTAAGAGGAGACTTTAACGGAGTTCCGGGAGGAAAACGATGAAACTACTCCAATGCATCTGCTGCTACTGTCACCTGGCCTTTCATACAAGGGCTACATCATAATCTGCATCCATGACAAATGAGCCCGCGATACGCATTTCCAGACTTTTGGTTTTCATGGCAACTGGCGGCAAGCGCCTGGCTGCGCTCCAGGCGATGCGAAAGATCCTGCGAACTAGAACATATGGAAGAAGTGGAGAAGTGAAGACTTCACCGGGTGTTGCCTCTGCCTCTTCTCGACTTTGCTGTCGCGCTTGACCTTAGATATGCTGAGGTTCACGGCTTGCTGTGGAACGCGTCAAATTTCGTTTGGGCCTTGAGCCCAAATCGTCTGGGTGCCTTGAGAGACATTCAGCCGCGTTACGCGCATTCTCCAGCTGTGCCCGCAACTCCTTCTCGGTCTCCTCTGCCACGATGGCGATGCGTGCTATGTGCTGTGGTTCACAAGTCGGATCCCTGTGCGTCACCTCCCAGGCATAGCGCTCAGACTCCGCCTCCCAGCACAAAGCGTTCCTGTAAGGAAACGAAGCAGTGCCAAGCAGTGCCATGCGTCTCAGCCTCGGTGGCTGCGCTGCGCAGCTCTGCTTTAAGCAGCGCCAGCGAAGCCTCGAGAGCCTGCCACCAGACTTTGGCATGCTAACCGTCACCTGCAGATACCAGTACCATGACATGCAAGGAATATAGAATATGGACATACAGGGAGCAAATACAGAAGGAATGCCTAACACCAGCACGACACATCAGAAGCCATCACGTGATTTCGCCACAAATCTGGAAGACATGGGGGGGATTATGCCAACTTGCGACTTCGATGTTCCGGGTCCACCATCCAGCGAAAACTTCGTGGTACACCACTACAACGCAGGCGCCAAAGCATTGATGCCGGACCATGTGCGTGCTACAATCAAACATCAAAACGAGTAAACCGTTTAGCACAGAGCTGCTATGAGGAAAACGTGGTCCAAAGGTTTTGGCGTCCGGGCTGTCGGGGCTACCTGTCTGACCGGCCTCTCGTTCTTGGGTCCACTGCAGCCTGCCAGTCGAGAGCAGGACTTTTCACACTGCGCATGGGCGCAGTGTCTTTTGACTATCGGCCTTTCGGACTCCATTGACTTCCTCTGATCGTCCAGCATCTTTTGACGCTCATCCAGCGATGCACGCTCCCCTTCCCAGCAGGATCTCGTCTGGGAGTGGGCTTCCCGCTCTGCTTCGAGCTCGGCCATCGTCTGGCTTAGTCGGACTTCGAGAGCCTGGAGCTCAGTCCTCGCAAGACCAGGCGGAAGCTTGGGCAGAGGCCAGCGCAAACCAAAGCGCCGGCAAATCCATGCAATGCGTAGTTTCTGCCAAGTTGCTGAAGAGCTTGGTTCTGGGCTTGGTACTTTGCATGCTCGGGAGCCAAAGCCTCTTTGAGCAGCCACTCCCAGCTGTTCGTCTGCACCTCTTCTTGGGACAACGCACAATGCACAAGCGCTGACAGATGCTCTACAGCTCCTCTCTTTCCGCAAGTGGGACCCGACCCGCAGCTAGCCTACAGCATGTTAGCGTGTTGGCTCGACTCCCTGACTGCAAGGTGCCTGAGCGGAGGCAGTGATGACGGCCGGTGCCGGTGGTGTGCTGAGCGGCGGCAGTTCGGTCTTTGTCCTCGGGCGTGGCAACAGTACTCAAAGGAATTGCACTCTGCTGCCAGGGAAAGCATAACCCTTTTTTGGCGAACGCTTCGAAACGTTTAAACGCTTGGGTGGATCCAGCTGTGCTTCCATAGTTTCTCGTGCCAGTCAATGCAGAAAATTGCTTCAAGCAGTTGTCTTTTTCAAAACCAGTCCAATGAAAGTGGGGAGGGGGAGGCGAAGGGTTCGTGGCACGTCCTACGTGCTATTCCTTGCTATTACGATTATTTCTATTATCGTCGGAAACGTGAGGGGATGACATCATGCCCAGCGTATGCAGGAGCCGAACATGTTGTTGCCTCGCATCCTACGAAAGTCCCACCACAGTTCCGTAGAACCAGTCATTGTGAGATGAAGTGTTCATCAACAAAGCATTCGAGTCAAGATTGTTGGTAGATCATATAGCAGCTACGGCCATACCAGTCAGGTTGGGCTGCTAGCAGTCCAGCCCTTCGCCGATCATCACGGCTCCACTTCTCAAATCTAGCACATAGTATGGTCTGGTAATGGCCGGATCGCAGGTGGTAGCAGTAGCAGCGGCAATACAAGTAGTAGTAGTAGTAGTAGTAGTAGTAGTAGTAGTAGTAGTAGTAGTAGTAGTAGTAGTAGTAGTAGTAGGAGTAGGAGTCGTAGTAGTAGTAGTCGTAGTAGTAGTAGTAGTAGTAGTAGTAGTAGTAGTAGTAGTAGGAGTAGTAGTAGTAGTAGCAGCACTAGTAGTGGTGGTGGTGGTGGTGGTGGTGGTGGTGGTAGTAGTAGTACAGGCAGTAGTGGTAGTAGTAGTAGTAGTAGTAGTAGCAGCAGTAGTAGTAGTGGTGGTAGTGGTAGTGGTAGTAGTAGCAGCAGCAGTAGTGGTCCTGGTGCTCCTTTGCGATTTCTGCCTGTGTGATACCTACGGCACTGTCGCTGTACTGTTACTAGGCCGGGCAGCCTACGAAGCCAGACATCAAGATACGCCTCCATGCAGTCTTCGCCAGTGAGCCAGTCCAAACAAAGCAACTCCCGAAGCATCGTGGATGAGACAGCAACGGATGGAGACTTGGAAGGTATGAACGATCTACCCCCTCCAGCTTCAGCCGCAGACTGCATCCAGCCAGCTTCACGATTGATCGAATACATTGTCTCATCACCCACTCATCCATGGGGCAGCACGCGGGGCATCACCAAAAACCGTGACATAGCATGTGCGAAGAGAGCCCAGGATGACAAACACATTTGTGGGAGAACATGAACAAACCGCCACGACGGCGCCATCCATGTCGATCATCGTGGGGACAAGCTCCCTGCGCACTTATGAGCTATTGTCAGCAGCTGGCAGGACGGTGCTATGGGAAACGCGCATACACTTGGAACAGCTGCGCAGGCCGATTTGATACAAAGCCAACTTGATGTCTACAAGGCTGTGCAGCCCGAGGCCAGTCACAAACAAAAACACGAGCATGTCGTCCATGTGCGGCCGCGAAATGCTAAAACGGATACTATGTAAGTTGAGTTTGCTGTTCCCTACTAACATCCCCGAAAACAGCCCTATATAGGGCCTAGACTTCAAGAGGCTCTGAAACCTGGCCGGCCGTGTCTCGACAAGGCAAAGGCTGCGTAAGTAGGTACTGCGATCAATTCCACAACTCATGCTCAATCTCTTGCCGTGTAGGTGCCGCCGCTTTGGTTGCTTCTCCGCTAGCATTCGATCGATGGGACTCCACTCCTCGTGCTCGAGAGGTCTGCTGCTAGGCATGCGCTCAGTCCACCAGCTAATCTTCTCTTTCTTCCGTGGCCTTGATCCGTCGGCCTGGAGGCGGTGGCGGGTCGAAGGTGGTGAGTCCGTCGCCCAACCCGCCCGGCGCCATCCTCAAGGCGTCGGGACAGGTTTTCGATCCCGGCAGCAGTTGCTTCGGAGGGCAGGGTCCTCTGCTGGGGAAGCCGCTTTGCTCTCGAGCCGCTGTTTCTCTTGCGGCACAAAAACAGCTCCACAAATCATGTCCATAAGGTCTCAGCACTATTGCACATTCCCCTTGTCATCCCACACCCTTGGGCAGCTGGAACAAGTAGCATCCCGGAGCTCTAGGAGGATCCAACCAGTAGATCACCTAAGAGGGTTCCGATAAAGTGACCTTTAGCAGTATGGGTAGCGGTTCTACTTGTCAGCTCTTCCCAGGGTCTGGTATACAATAGCAACTCATTTTTCCCGTGGCATCAGTAGCAACATCGTGTGTCGGCTTTGGCTACCTGCAACGTCGAAACAAACTAATGGCAGGAATGCAGCTTGTAAAGCTGTGAAGGCCAGAGCAGGTCACTTGCCAATCCTGCCTGCCGATCGAGGAGTAGTTGAAATTGTCTGCTCCAGGAAGAAGCATCCAAGCCGAAGCTCACACACGCCGCTTCTTGCGTGGTTTGTGTGGATTTCCTCATCTGCAGGGAGCCAAGGATGACAACTGCACCATGTAGGGTACCCCAGAAGCACATAAGAACAAAGTGGGATAGGTATATCGCATATAAACATATCCCTGTAAAACGCTTATGCTTATGTCACGTCCTTTTTGGGTGCTTCAGTCTCTTAACCCAGCACGTTCAAGCTAACTTGATGAAGTGTTGACAAGTGGCCGATTGGAGTTCGAGGCATGTGGGTCAGCTTTGTAATCTGCGCGCTCGAGTTGCAAGGAACTCTTCGTGCAAACTCGTCAGCTGGGCGAAGCGGAAAGCAGCGCGTTAAACACCCACCTGCAGGCCAACGTTCTGGAATGCTTGGAGGCAGGTTTCCACCTGGCCGCAATGAGTTGCAAGTGCTGCAGAATCAACTGCCATGCTGACTGTCGACGGCATGGCATGCAGCGGAATGTGTTGCCAAGCCGTGCATGCTGTTGTGCCTTCATCAACTTTCTGAAGTGAACCTCGGCACAAGTGACACCTCAGTTCGACATGTGCGACAAGCAATCAAATCAATGCCTACATAGACTTGGAAGCATGATGGACAGGTGGTTGCCACTGTCATCCAACACGATCTGAGCTTTATGCCAAGTCGGCGCAGCTTCTTCGCAATGTTCAGACCCTCGGCGGTATCAGCACCGGTTGTCAAAATTCTGGACGTGAGGATTGCTTCCCTTGTCCTACTCTCCTCGTGTGAGGGTCGGGAGGGCATGTGATCTTCACCTCTTTAGTTAGCACCGCCAAGCTGTTTGTGCATGTATTGCTTGTAGGAGAAAGAGCAGGTTTCCTGTGCGCGGCTGTCGTCACGAAACCTTTCTAGTTCAGGGCCGAAGCTCAAAGTGAACTCTCAAACTCGCTGCCCTGGCGACTTGGAATGTAGCCGGACAGCAAAGATGAGGTTGTGACAATTGCATATGTGGCAGCTTCCGACTTTCTCAGTGCCTCGGCTGCTGCAAAGATAAGCGGCATGAAAGACTCTTACACCGAGGTGCTCAGCTTTCCATGTAATGTGCGCCACGAAGAACTTCGGCCTCTGTTCTGCCCAGGTACGCCGCGGTAGCCCACGTTGCCGGCATGGGACCGAATGACAGTTCGATGACGCCAGCCTTGATGCAAGAATCCACTGAACAATTCAGGATTCTACATGTGTCTGGCGGTGCTGGCGGTGTACGAACAAGTCACTGCAACCTGCAACTTGCCTCCAGTCTGGGCACCACACTTTTGTTCTTCACAACGACCCAGCAATTATTCTTGGATGACCTGCGGCTAATGTAGGTGCGTTAAAGTGCCGTTCGGCACCATGGTGCGTGCTGGGAGCCGAGGCATACACACCTCAGGGCAACTTGTCACGATGAGGCCGACGCGTTATGACAATTTCAAAGCTGTGCCATGGCCTTAGGGTTTGAATGCCCCCAAATGCCATGATCCGATGGGCATGAGATGACACCAGCCACCCTCAAGCCAGAAGGGCGCAGCTCGAAGATGCGTCCGTACCTGTTGCGATCCACCTCGTCGGCACGTTCAGAGATAGAGCGTTGGATCGCCAAAGGAGCAGCCCGAAGAGTGCCGTGCATTGTGAAACTCCGGTCTCCCGCCCATGAGCTTGTACCTTCGGAGTCGTGGGGACTGTCTGCTTGTCTGCCTCTCTGCTCCCTTCCGGTTGTTCCATGGGAGGGCACTTCCTGATGTTGCCAGGAAAGTTGCGCTTCTGGGCTTTGGAGAGATGTATTTGTGCGACCTGTGACATGAATGGCATTGAAGGCTCGGGCATTGACAGGTTCCGGAAGCCTGCTCTGATGTTTTTACTGGGAGCGGAGCTTTGCATGTTGAAGCACTTCTGACAAAACCCGAACCGAGCTGGCCTTCTTCTGGGCTTGCATGGTTGCCTGGTCAGCCAAAAGTCATGGCCAATTACATCTATTGCTGCCGGCGAGCTTACATCCCAACACTGTCTTTCGGCCACATTCCCCCTCCGCTTTCCAGCCTTGATTGAGCCAAGGGCCCTCTCAGCATCCTGCACTGCTCTGGGGCTTTGCAGGTTGGACGGCTGTAAGTTCTCAGGCCATGCCTGTGACAGACTGGGTGCTGCTTCAGCAAAACGCCGAACTGCCAAGCCGCAGGGACCTTTGCAGCGAAGCAGTGCCTTACACCCATGGCAAACCAATTTCAACATCTGCTTGAGAGCCAGGCTCAGCGCTGCAAGCTGGGGAACACAAGGTGGCAACGTGCGCCTGCCAATCACTCTTCTTATTTTTACGCTTGGCTCGCGCGATCATGAGACGTGCCGACATGAAGCGGGGGCTGCAGTCTTGCAGTGGTTGTATGTTGCAGAAGCCGCACATGGCCGCAAGGCGGGGCGGGTTACTTGCCTCCGACAGCAACACGGGAATCAGTACAAATGCAGGATGACAAACCAACACAGGCAAAGCAAAATACACTAAGTCAGTACTCGCGGGGTTCGCCTGCCGAACCCTTGATCAGCACAATCTTCCGTCAATTTCCGTAGCAGAAGTTTTGTCAGAACAGAGTAACTCCAGGTCGGATGCCTCAGAAGGCTTCGACAAATGTTCCAAGCCATGGCTGCAACCTACTCAAAAAGTAAGGCAAGCTAAGGCTTCTAAGCGTTGGCTTCGTCCCCTTGGAGGGGTGCAGGGTGGTCACCCTTAGGGGTTAAAACTTTGAGCTGCCGCTCTGGAGTGCTGAATAACGTCACAAGCTGCGATCGAAGCCGCACCACATGACCATCCATGTGCTGCTTCTCACGATTCTGGTTAGCGGCTAGCGCGGCTAGAGATGCCCCCAAATCGGGAAACGATTGGTGTGTCTGAAGGCCGGAAAAGCGAGTACAGCACCATCTTGCAACACGACAGCCAACTCCACCCTGCCCTTTGCGACCCAGCTTGGGCAGCGTATGCCTATGTTCGTAACACACTTCCCCTGTCCGGATCTTTTGGAGAGCGCTTTCCCTTCTCATCGCTCTTTGCACGGGAGCGCTTTGACTTGGGCGCAGTGTGAGCCCGTGCGCCGTCACCTGGATTGCCCAACCATGCTTGATGCGAAGGTGCTGTCTGGCAAAGTCCGGCATATGCAAAAATCATCTTGCAACATGAGCTGCTGAGGATTTCTCGCTTCAATTTGGCACAGGACAGGCTTCTGTCTGTAGTTACTTCGTGAAGCATCCACTGCGGCTAGCGGGTCCGTCCTTTGGAGGGCATTGCAGTCCGCACGGTCCTTGGGACAACAGGACATGCTGGAAGCCAGTCTTTGCTCACATAATCTGCCAGGACCAAGCCCTCTGCGCAGGCAAAAATGGCAGCCAACGATCGCCACCTGACGTGGATGGCAAAGAACGCCTTGCAAAGTTACTTTCCTCTCGCCGAGGGCGAGACAATCAACTTCCCAAACTAGACCCTCGGCAGGCGACTCCAAAGAAGTGTACCTCGGCTTAACATGAATGCCATCCTTTGGCTTTACTTGTGTAAAGGGCTTTGCGCAAGCACACAGGCAGACTTTACTTCAACATAGCTGTGAAGCCACAGCTTCTGCCCAAAGCGAAGCCCTGTACACATGCGCCATGCGAGAATGGCCATCGCCCAGCTCGAGGCCAAGAACCTCCATCGATGCCGGAGGCTCTTGGAAGAGAAGCAATGCAATGGATATGGTTCTCAGGCTGCGGCCCATTTGGAATCTGCTGAATCTCGGTACAGGAACACCTGCCCAAATATGCATGCAAGGACATCGCCTGGATCAGAATCTCAGGCAATCATCCCACTTAGGTGAGCAAAACGCCCCGGATGCCCGCCCCGTTGAAGCTCCTGAAAACGTCAACTCCTGGCCTCTTCTTTGCCTCCGCTCTGCCTGACTGCAATGTAAGCAAGGGCAAACTGAAATGCGCTCGGGCCCACCTTTGCCACGCGGGCTGGTAATTCCAAGTTTCCGACCTTTGATCATTCGCGGCTGTGAACGAAAACAAGCAACTTCCGCATCAGTGTTCGGGCCGAAGGGTGAGCTTGCCGTTCAAGACGGACAGCCTGTGGTCTGTCGAAGCTGAAGCGGACCCAAAATCAAAGCAAACAAGCTTTGAGGGCTCGGCGAGCCAGGAAATCCAGTCACCTCAACCTGAGTCTGTGGAGGCAAAGATGAATAGGGAAGTGCTCAGGTAGAAACTCCAATCTAGCCCTATTCTGTTTCACGGAAACGCACTCGAAAGAATCGCAGGTAATCGACGAGTTTTGCCTGCATCACTGTCGGGGCCACGGCCTCGCCATGTGCTTTTTGCAGCCGCGCATCCTCCAGGAAGGGAATAAGATGGAATAAGCCCCTTGTTTCCACATTATCTTTCGAGAGCTGGGAACCGCGGAGCATCGATTGAAAGACATGGGCCTATGTGCTTAAGCATTGTGCTGCGACGCGTGTTGAGTTTCCGTCCAAGCAACACCTCGCTGGCATGAGGTGCCTTCCCCTCAATGTAGCGCTGCCGGGTGCGAAGCACCTTCCATAAAGTTGGCATCCGAGGCCGCTCGTTCTGTAATCCTGTAACATCCTGAAGTTCCGGAGCCTCGGAAAACATTGCGTCGCCCATGGGTATCAACGTGACTTCGCTGTCTGGCCGGAGAACCCCGGCCTGCAACTGAACTCGCTGAAGATCCAAGCCCTTCGTCCGATCTAGTCATGAACGATTCAGCGGGCTGCATGCTCTTTGAAAACTGGCATCCGCAACTGTAGCTGCGTTAGGAGCAGTCCCTGGCCGACGGCTAGCTGGTAGCTCTGGCGCGAGTATAGCAGCATAGCAGGTTGAGACGGTTGCGAGAATCCACTTGGTGAGCTTGGTCACTCTTGCTAGCTGCCGACGCGGGAGGTGCATTAACTAATGAGTACCCGGTCTTCGGGACCAGTCTGTGCAACATCGCCGCTCAGATGCACTCAGGAGCTTTTCTCCTTGTTGACATTGTTCTTGTAGTCAGGCAGGAACCTGACACATCTTGACCCTCCAGTCAATAATATTCGGGACCTGATTCATTCCTCTCAGTAACGGAGCTGCCAATGCAAAGCCATAGGTCATCAGGTTGTAGCCTCGGGTTCCATGCGAGGGAACACGCTGCTGGACGTATTTGCACCTGTTGCGGACACACCACTAATTCACCGATAAGTGCTGCTACTAGATGTAGCCTCAAGCTGAAACTTGTCCGACTGTTGTCCGGATGTAATGATGCCATCGTGTGTCAGCCAAGTTTCCCAAGAAGTGAACTGCCAACCTCGAGAGAAGGCTTGATACTCTGGACTAGCGCTACGCATTGACCCCGGAACAGGCAGCTAAAGTGTGAAGGTGTGGCCACAGCACGCGCGTTTTCCCGGCGGACATGTCTGCACAAACAAGTCCGCGAGAGCTAGTCACTAGTCATCCTCATCTTCATCGTCCTCATCATCGTCCAGGTCCTGGAAACAGAAGACTAGCAATCGCGTGCTTTTCGCAGAACTGCTTCGTGCTGCGAGCATGTCCTCCATGAACTTTTCAAGGACGATTGGACGCTCGTTGTCGAACGGCATTCGTCTGCACCTGATGACTGCGCGGTAAATCCACAACAAAGGCAAGCAAGGACTTCTGACAGGTAATGTGCTCAAAAGACTACCGTGCAATCGGGGTGCCCTTGAAGAAGCTCGTCGTCTTCGACAAGATCGGCTTCCCGCAGCCCGACTAGGCAGCCAACCATGGCGATAGCTCCTGCCCACAAAGGGCTTGGCGAAAGCAATTTACCTGATGAGGTTTGATGAGTGGGCAATGCAACAGCTTGCTGTCAGCTCCTTCCGCTTCTTTGGCACTTGTGGCTGTTGCCGCAGATCCCGCTGCGGTCTGAGAAGACGCGCAAACAACATCAGCAGCCTGCATCAACACAGCTGCAGTCCAATCCATGGTCCAATTGAAGCATGTGAGCCTGGAAAGGATCGCCGATTTCATCGCCGATCTCAGAAATCCTTACAACTGCAATGGATCTACATTGGGCCCATGTCTTCACTGGCGAGTGTCAGCGGCAGAACAAACGCACTTGCTCCCTTTGACAACATGTGCATTTGCTCGCAAGAGTCTTTCGATACAAGGCCTTTAGCAACGGCGCCCATCTTGTAAGCGGCTTCTCCAGCTTCTTGGCAATCGCCATTGGCCTAAGCAGTAGGTGGACAAGAAGAACTGTTGTAGCACAAAGTCGGCAACCTGCCAATGCTGCTGCGGTGCTGCAATTTTTTTTTGCTGGCCGCAGCTTCGCTGATGCAAGTACTGCATGCCTCCTCGAAAAGGATCGATAGAAGGCAACCTCTCAGTGACAAAGACTTTGAAGATCGTCGTGCGCGCTTTAGTCTGTAGTATCTCGGAGCAGCTGTCAAACCCCAGAACTCTATCCGAAGCTCGCAAGCACACGGTTTCGGCAATGACCAGCCTAAATGATCGGTGGGCGTGGTGTCCACGTGCCCCTGGAAGCGAACCTGTCAAAAGTGAGCTGCAGGTTCAATATGCTGTGCACATCAGGCAAATACTGGGTTGCACAATCACTCTGCGTTTCTGTGAATTGCTGCCTGCATGTTGAAGTCTCTCATGGGGTCCTGAGCCGTAAAGCAACATCGGCATCGCCCCTGCAAGCCCATCAATGCGGAATCTCGTCAAGTCAGTCACAGGGCCAAGGTCAGCAACTGTCCTCCCCCAGAGTTTGCGGCTGTTCGTTCATCCATCGGCGGACGGAAGTTGGGAAATCCTCTACTCCGTCTTCATCAAACTCGTCGTCATCCAGCTCCACATTTTTTCTCATTTCCAACATCACAGCGCGTGCCTGGCGAGTCATCTGGAGAACGCTCGGCCAGGAATTCTGCGAATGAAGTAAACTAAGTAAACTCATCACGAGCTGGCCTGATCCTCGGACAAGCCTTGCAGCTTCAGATCCGCTAGGAGTTTGTCGTCCTGGATCGATTTGTATAGATGAAAACCAGGCAATGATCTTTGGCAGACAGGCCCTATATAGATGGCATTAGGAGATCAGGCGGGCCAGCTGACTAGTACGGGAGGGAGGTTTGGAAGATCTTGGAAGCACTCAACCCGAGGTAGTCGCAACCGCAAGGCATTTACCTTTAGGTTTGTGCTGTTACGAAGCATCACCAGACAAAAAGAGTAGCGGAACAGGAACCGGAGCGCAACGGGACACGAGTTGCAAATGGCAGAAGGCGACATGCAAAAGCAACCCCGTATGCTTGACACAAACGACCAATGGTAATTGTCGCCATCTTGCAAACAGGGCTTCCAATTCTGAGCCGCAAAAGCAGGATTTTCGGTTGTGGTAGCTCGGATCATGCTTGCTTGCGACGAGCCTGAGTCCTGACATAAACGTTTACAAGGTGTCAGGCAAGAACCACCCACCAAATCTTTAATATTTTACTGAGCTGCAAGTCCTACTTAATCCATCCGTAGGGCCGTAGATGACTACGCTTCGCTTCGCTTCACTGAAAGGCAAAGTGATCGCCTCCTTGCCGTCATCTTTAGAGGCTTCTTTGACCTCCCAGGGCTGTAGCGGGACACGGCGCAGGAAAGGCAGTCATGAGCGGGGCACATGAACTAACATACTCATGCCTTGCGCTGCTCCTCTTGGATCTGGCGTCTTTCAGCCTCACCGGGGCTCTGGTGGAGGCTTTCTAACTTCAGTTTGCAGGAGGACGGAACTTCTGCTCGCCTTGGTCAGCTGCTTCTTGGGCTCGGCTTTTGCCTGACCCTTGGCCTGGGCTCGCCGTGCCTCGTGGTAGGCTTTGCGCTCCTCCTCGCGGAATGTACGAAAGGCAGCCGAGACCGAACCAATCACTCTGACTCTAATCATCTCTGTGAAAGCCAGGAGAAGGGCTTGACCGTTTCCAAAAATTGCCCACTCCAGCAGGAAGCGCCCATCAGTGAAAACTCCTGCCTTGGAGAGCTTAGCCAGCTGCTCTGGCGACAGCCTTCAGTCAGAAACGCCCATGGAGTACCAAGTAACGAAATGGCGAGAGGTATAACGGCGCATGATCGCGTATGGCATGGCGGCATGGCATTGGAAGGCCACTAGGTCTTCCCCGGTTCCGTCTGAACTCCGCAGACCGCTCTGCCGGAGCCTAGTAACAATATGACAGCTGCGACATCACAAGAGCACCCCTTCTGGCCTTATAGTGTGGAGAAACTTCTCCGATCACCCGGGCTATAAACACTTCTGAGCAGTGCTACTTTGGGTAGCTTGGCCGTCTTGCTCATCATAGCATCTCCCAGACTGATTAAACTAAACCCGAAGCATCCAGGGCCAAATATTTCCTGGATCCTGTTCCCAAGATCCCTACTCGTTGAGGAGAGTCCCATTGTGCCCAAGTGGCTCCTTCATCGGGCTGGCAGACGAGAGCTCGGCTGGGGCAGCTGTAGCTGCAGTTGTTGCAGCTGGAGCTGAAGGAGAAGTCTCTTTCGCGGGAGAAGGCCAAACGCCAATTTCCTGCATGAGCCCTACATCCAACTGCACAAAACACTCAGTGCTCCAGTTTTTTGGCGTCCTCCAAATAATCAAGTGTCCAGGCACAGGCCATGAGTTACAGGGCCGAATTAAGTGCCAGGAGTACAAGCTTGGACCAGAATGCCAATGCGGACAAGCGGGCACGGCCTGCGGCTCTCTGCAGCTGCATTTTCGTCAATGTGCCAAAACCGAGACGTTGCAGAGCCAAGCATGTCAAACCAAATGGCACCAAGTCACCGCATGCCGACCGACGTGCCACCAAGATCAATCATCACCTCATTCGAGCAGATCCGGGTTGAGCTTGTCACTGAGCACAGGCCTTCATAAACCTCTTTTCGGGGCTCCTTTCCTAAACAAGTTGCTGGGGATCGGCCGACGGCAGCGAAGATCTGGTTCGGAAGCTCCTGTGTTCCGAGACTTTCGCGAGCTTTACCCCTGACATGCTCTTACACTCTGTGCTGCCTTCCGCAAGTTCTCGGACTCCGTTTTATGTCACGGTCTCGAGAACCTGGAGACTTCCGAAGGGTGTCCCCACGTGCAGCTCGGCTCCTCCGGACCTGTGGCCATTTTGTAGGCCATGTCAAACCTTGAGACATTTGCAATGCCATCAGGATGACGTGGTGTTTGTTCGATGTCGGCATGTGCTTGAGGCTTCGAACATTGAGCCATTACTGGCACCTACTTTCGCAAGACATCTGCTTACAAGAAGGCATCCCGGCATCCTACGGTGACACGCCTGGCTGAGCAAGGCACATGTTCATCTTGTGCACTTTGACATCGTTCCCGCCACCAGCTGTGAATCGAGAATTCACCTCGGGCAGGCAGTCAGCCAAGCTGCAGCTCACCCTGCAAAGGACCACCTCAAACTTTAACTTCAGTCATGGGCCATGGGGTAACCTTTAAATCATGGCAACTAACTTGTAACAGTCTGGACCTTAAGTTACGCGGCGGATCTACAACAAACGGAGCGACATGGATGAAAAAAGAGCGACTGCTGTGCTCTGAAACCAAAGAGCTGGGCTCGGGTGCACTGCATGAACGTCCACGCCACGTGCCTTGCCCTCAACAGCAAGACTTGCAGCCAGCTCCTTGGATTGGCAAAGGGTTCGCAATCTCTTTTAATGTTGGTGGGTCTTATGCTGGCCATACTCCGAAGCGTGAAAACCTCTAAACATGACCGTATCGATCTGTATTGTATCCGACAGAGATTGCCATCTTCAACGGAACACTCAGGTTAGGAGAACACTCCGAATCGATTTTCCTTCCAGTGGAGTGACTGATAGCCCTGACTTGGTGCAGCCGTACCTTAGTCATGCCGTGGTTTTGTAGCACCACGTGCAGGAGTCACAAGCTGAAGCTTGTTGACAGCGGCTGTGCGACATGTGCATGTCGCCGCCCATTGAGCCCCCAAACCCACGAGTTGCATCATCTCGATGCTCTTTAACGAACATGGCAATCGATAATAAAAAAATTAATGAATCTCCTCTGCATCCACGCAGCATTGCAGCAAAAGGGTTTGGAATGAAGCCCGCAGAGGACGAAGTGAAGACAATGCAGCCTTTCAGGCCCTGCAAGAGACAAGGCCCGTGTTTTGTCGGGACAAAAGGTGCCAACCTTCAGTTGCCTTGCTGATGAGTCTGCTGTAGAGGTAGTGGGTGAGGTGTATGTTTGCAGTGAGATTGCAGTGGAAGTTTGCGAGGTGCGTCTCCACCGAGTGCTGCTCGAAGAAGCCTTGAAGCTTGAGCCACTTGAGCCAATGTATGCAGCCTTGCGGGACTTTTCCCTCGGGCTCCGGCCTGTGACGATGAAGCCAGCGTTGTTGAAAACCACTTGAACATCTATGTCCTGCTGACACCGGTTCCAAAGCCCATGGCTCAAGAACGACATTCAATGCACAATGGGAGGCGGATTCGAGAAGGATCCTTGGTTGCCTCTTTGACGTCTGCCATCCAGGACCCAGAACTGTCCGACAAGTTTGCCTGAGCCATGCTCCACCAACAAAGGGCGGAAGGAGTGCATTGAGTGCAGCTGAAGAGTGAGGAAACCTGCCTTGACACTTCGGATCGTCGCTTTCGGAAACTCCTTTTTTAGCTCCTGGCTAGGGAAGAAGCAATACCAATGCGAGAAACATGAAACACAGCCACCTGAATCAGCATGGAATCAACGTCAACTTCTGTAGGTGCACTCGTGAGCTCAGATTCAGGAAAGATCTGCGGGTCAATGACTAACATGGCAGCGATCACCTTTAAGGTCTCTTCGAAGATCGGCTCGTCACCTCCATACTGGATTTTCTCTTGTTTTTATTGCTCCTTGCCTGTCAGCTGCCTGTATTGCACCTCCCCCAAATTTGGTGTGTCCAAGCTCCAGGCTAGCCCTACAGTAGTTACACGAGCATCACGTGGCTCTCCGCTCCCGACACTGCACACGACTCGCTTCCTGGGCAGTCTTCCGCGCTCACTGAGAGCGGTGCGCGCTATGATAATCAAATTGAGCCCTTGGGATAGCAATTTTCGCGCCAGCTCCTGCGTGGGATGGTGAGAAGATTGGTGTGCGAAGCTTCTGCGCACCCGCAATTCCGGCCTTGCCAATTCCTGAGGAGCCACCTGAGATTCAGATCAGATTGCTTTTTGCAGTAGAAAGCATAAGGGGATAAAGAAGCAAGCCCCATGCCCCATGCTGCTTGCTGCCAGTGGAGCCAGTCACGAGCGACCAGCTCGCACCGTAGCGTTCTTTCAGATTCTGCGGCCCCAGCAGCCTGCCGTGAATTGGTGTAGGGCCATGTGGCTCTGTCAAGCCGTGCAAGGGTACACGATTGCCAGCCTGGGAACTAAAGAGTTCAACAGGAGGTACCTCTGTGGTTATCCAGCAGGGGGCGAAGAACTTCATAAAACCAGTGGCCACAAGCTTGCACATCGACCCAAAAGTGCTCAATGCAGCTCAGAGTCAGCACTGGCGACGCAAGCAGCAAGCTCAAAAGCAGCAGGAAAAACATTGTGCACTACTGCGGCCAGATCCTACAAACTACCTCAAAATTCTGCTGCGGGACGGGTAGAATTAGAATGCCACAAAGAATCTCTCCAGCAAGCTCGCCGGAAAATTGAAGAACTGAGGAGAAGGCCGCGCCGGAAGCGACCTTGCATTTCGCCCCTCTACGGCAGCTCATTTTTGGCTTTAACGAATACGCCGAAGCGGGCACGATGGATTCCTGGACTTGCACTTTCTGCGAGTTGGCGACGTTCAAGTTTTCACATGGGTAAATCAGTGGCACAATCCGAAATATTTACGCGTTCTTTGTTCCACTCCTCGTGACGACCTTACAAGAAGCGGTGTTGTTGACAAGCCGTGTTTCAACAAGACCTTGAGCTTGCTTGGATTGCGACAAGTCTATCAGCATGTTGGATGCCAGCTTTTATTTTTGTGTGTGTGTGTGTGAGCATGTTTCCGCTGCACCTCCCAACCTCGGGCCGCCGGCGAAACACAAACCTCTCACAAAGCGGGGCTCGGCTCTTCGATTTCCTGGAGAAGTCTGATCGAATCTGCCTCGGAGGGGTCTTCGCCGTCGCCCTCCACAGCAACCCGCCGCGCGATGATACCACCAGCACCACCTCAGGCGAAGCTTGGAGGGACGGTGAGAGAGAAGTCATTAGCAAGGTGAAGCTCTGTGATTGGGATTTCTGCAGGATGATTGCCTAAAGCTGGGCCCTGGTGGACCAAACATCGCCTTCGCTTCGAAGCAGGCCATCTCCAAGTCGTGTGCCCACTGTCCATGCCTCTTCACGGCTCGACTCGCAGTGGAGCGACTCCCACGTCTGCAGCAAACCGATCTATCAGCCGATCGAGTCACCGCATTTTCAGGTCGCACTTAGCTGACTTAGCTTCTGCCAAGAACGAAGCCCCAGGCTTTGGTCTTGGTTCCTTTGTAGAGGAAAAGGCGACGCGCCTCGCAACGGCATGCAAGGCGAAGTTCACTACCCTGGATTCTGAAATTTGTGTTTGAGTGTTTTTTTCACTGCTTGTTTGCGTGTCTATAGCCTTTTCCAATGTTTGCATTGCGGGTTCGGTGGTTTTGCTGTGTCAAAGCCGTGATGTTCCCAAATTTTGCGTTTATTTGTTGGTGGATTTTTGTATGCTGCGTGTTCCGTGAAGAAACCTCAAGAAACACCAAACACGTCGAGGCACTGGCGGAGGTGGATCTGCTTGTCGGGCTCGGCGTCGTAGACGATGAAGAAGACGAGAATCCTCCTGAGACAGGGCGGGGCTGACAAGGACTGGAGACGAGGGCCTAGGGGACAGTTGCACGCACTCGCTGGGCAGTACGAGCCAGGAGACCACACTGGTTTCTGGCTGCCGGAGGACAGAGCTGGCTCTCTGGACGGGACAAGACCCTGGGACACCGTGCCCACTGCTCGGATCTCTGTACAACGGGAGCTTCGTGGACATGGAGCATGCTCTTATACAAAGAAGGCACTCCATTCGGAGTGCAGCGTGTAAGGCTGCTGCGGAGCAAGGGTGCTGCAGTTCACAAGGAAAGACTGCTTTCGAGCTCTTCCTTCGTGAGGACGGGGCCGCGAGGTGCACATCGGCTTTGCATGTAGCGTACCTGATTCAAGCTGGTCTTGCCTGACAGGAGCTGGTCGATGGTTCGGGTCGCCGCGAACCTGACACTGTTCATGACGGTCTCCAAGCCCTCGAGCTTGTACGTTTCTCGGCCTTTGGAGTTAGTGCTGCCAGTCGAGCTGACTTCCAGGCACAGGTCGCTGTAGTAGGAGTGGAGATGGAGATGCACGAAACTCTCCACCAGGTCAGACTTCCAGGGACTTGTTGCGACAAGGACCAAGGGCGCATACAGCCCATCTCCACTCCTACTACAGCGACCTGTGCCTGGAAGTCAGCTCGACTGGCAGCACTAACTCCAAAGGCCGAGAAACGTACAAGCTCGAGGGCTTGGAGACCGTCATGAACAGTGTCAGGTTCGCGGCGACCCGAACCATCGACCAGCTCCTGACACGAACTTTTCCTTCAGGCGTTTGCAGTTCCTCCAGCGAGAGCTGGCGAGTTCGCGGAGGCGTCTCGAGCACCGCAGCGATCGTCGTCTGCGTCGCAGAGGCCACCTCCTCCCCCGCGATATGGCGGCTTCGCGGGGGTGTCTCGCAGACAGTTCTAGTCAGCGAAACTGGCTCCGGATTCAAGAGCTCCTCCGAACTGTCGTCCATCTGCGTTGGATCAATCTGCGTGGCTGCAACCATCGAGGACGTAGCTACACCTGCTGCGCTGCTGCTAGCCACTGCCCCTCCGGCATCGCACAACGTCATCATGTCCAAGGACACTGGATTTGTGTCCTCCATCCTCTCGGGACCACGCCCTGCAGCCCTGCACCCCGACTGTGCCAAAATGGCTGCATGTGCGTAGTCTACTCGGCTGCGCAGAGAGAGAGAGAGAGAGAGTACGGAGCTGTGGCAAGCACTCCAAAGCATGGCTGAAGTGCCTAGCTGAGTCATTGAGCAGACCTGCATGCACTCGTACGTGTGTGCCCTGACCTCCTGCAGCAATCCGCCTGGACAAGCTTGCAATCTGGCGCTGGATCGTCTTCTTCTCCTCTTCCGGTTTTGTGAAGTTGAGCTGTCACATTGTCGGGCATGCATATTCGTGACAGTTTTGTCTGTAGGTCCTCGCGGGAACTCTGCGGCGAGGCAGCCGCGCTGACCTTGGGCGCGAGGGTCGGGCAAAATACTGTACTCACCTATGTGGCAGGCCATATACAGTACGACTTCTTGCAGACGTGCTGCCCAAACTGGGTAGACGTCTAAGTCGCTTGCGACCTGCGGATAGTGATTCTCCGGTTGCAATGATACTGTCTGCATGCCGAAGCGTCCCTTCATTTGCAAGCACAGCCTCACTTTTGCTTTATTCAGCGATAAAGGCTCTCACTTCCATTCGGCAGTAACCGCCGTTCAGTGGAACCTACTTCGTTAACCAGCCCACCTGCCACGTGTAGGCTTGCCTGGCATTGAAAGCTTGGTACTCAAGTCCTCTGTCACGACTACTAATACTACGACCGCCACATCAAGGGGGCGACGTGATGTTTAGCGGGGTGCGCCGAGCCAGTGACGTCTAAAACAAACGAGGTGGACTTCATGAGCTGGTGTGGGCCGCTAGTCGGCACGACCGAAACCAGAAGCCCAGAAACCCCTCCCATCTTCCGTGCGAAATCACGTGGTCTGAGCTCCACGTCTGAACAGCACGTTCCGGTCATCCAATCACAATTTGCGTGGATGATACGTGGTCCTCGACATCACTGGAACTTTCAACAGTCTCCGGTAAATGCTGCGGATATGGTGATAATTTCAGTTGCTGTGTCACGAGAACGCGGAACCTGCAAATGAGACTTGGGTGCATTGCACTCTCAGACGTCATGTCGGCCCTTGCTGCGGTAGAACGACCATCTCTATCCGACCGATCGCCTCAAAGCTCGGCAAGGGGGTGCTGAGGATACTGGTAGCAGTCACTTGGTGGAAGCTGCCAGAAGACAAAGGAAGAAGTGCAAGATACAAATCACGTAGCGTAACTCAGCTAGGTCCGATCTAGAAGACACTATGGTGGCAGTGGATGGGCGTAAGGATTAGTCTGAGTCGCCCTGTACTGCTTACTGCGAAATACAAACTTCACCTGTTCGGCCGAAGTCACATCAGCCATGTCCACGAGAATGGACTGCACATGGCGCAGCCTTTGGTAAAGTCTTCGCGACGGCGGCTCTTACAACAAGGATCCGAGCCTGCGAGTAAGGGGTCTTTTTGTCGGTCTGGGACCAGAAGCGGATCTAAGGTGCCAGCATCAAGTCCACACAGACAATGTCGCCTTGCATCGCGACAACTGAAGCATTGTCACTGTTGCCGTCTTCCACAAGGCATTGTATAATCCTTGTATGGCTCCCATACTGTTTGCTTAATTTGGCGTCGGCAGTCCTACACTGTCCGCGGAAACAGAAACGCAACCAACAAATGTCACCAAGCATCTTCTGCGAGCTTCCCCGCGAAGCCTGGCAGGTCTAATGGTCTCAGTTTGATAAGCTACATGAATTGGCAATCAGCTGAAAGAAGCAACCCGAAATCACTGTACGTAGCCTGGAGTTCACTGCAAAGACGTATGGTCAAGGGGCTATTGAGACTTCAATCGTGACTTAGACTTGTCGCGCTTGTCGTCCCAGGTCCGAATTTCCTATTTCTCGCAAACTCAATCGGAAACAGAATCCTCCTCACTGAACGCGATTTCAAGTTCTTGATTTCTGACTTGAGCTAGCACCTCCGACTTGTTCTGAACCAAGCCCTTGAATGCATGCGACTGCTTCGACGCTCGGCCGGTTGTTTCAATATTACGGCCCGTGTCTGAGCTATCCGAATGCAAGAAGAACTCTGGGACCATGCAAACGGCACAAGTGCGACATCAGGACCGTCATGGCTGCATAAACGGGGCCGGTCCCATGCAAGTTTATTGAGAAAGCCTCCAGCAGGTCACGACTTGTCCCTGCGAAAGGCTTCTTCCGAGTTGTGCCGAACAACTCTGGCATGACGGTTTTGCGGGAGGCATCGCGGAAGTATGGATACTCTCGCACTGGATTTCTCTTGGCACCCTTCGCGCAGCTCATGCGACATGCCTCCGGATTCCGGCAGCAATGTCCATAACCCCGATGGTGCCACCATTGTCCGGGTCGAAAATGTCCGACAGCCGGCCCTTAAGGCTGGAATCTGTTGCTGTGAGAATCAATCATTGCAAAGCAAAGGTGCGTGATCGAGCGGGTTGATGTCCAGATCCATGAGAGCCTCCGATTGTCATGAGCATTCCAGTACTCACAGGCCTTGTATGCCAGAGTGCAGCCCAAGCCTGCTTAGCTTCGTGGTCATAGATGACCTGCAGCGGACCGATGACTCTCCGAGACATCTCTCTGAGTGGCCTACAGATGTCTGCCGGCGAGACATGCGGGCACCGCCTGGTCAATGGTCTCCCTGGGGACCTGGGCCCGCACGATCGTGTCCAGGTGCTCCGTCAGAGCCTGCCGAAGAGGGCCAAACTTTGGTTCTTCCCGTTCGATTTCTTCGAAGGGTTGGCCGGTGATCTCTCACCTTTTCAACGTGAGCTTGCCTCCATATCGTTATACAGTTATAAGGTTATGCCGTTATACCCTCCTATTCTTACAGTTAGTGACACTGTACGTGTGGATGGTTTACTTCTGCACATTCTCCGCGCCTGTCCCGGATCTGTTCCGGTGGCTTTGATCATGATCCGCCTGCGAGAAGACATTGCGAAGCTGACAGCACACACGCGAAAAGAATGAATGGCACTGTCGTGCTCGACATGATTTATCTACACCGTCATGGCCGGACACCCTGCCTGACCAGAATAGCAATGCGGGTGTACAGCAAGCCCTCATCCTGAGAACAAGATTCTCAGAATGCCTCTGACATGGAAGCTCTATGAAGCTCTTTGCAGTCAACTGCCACGACGCTAGTCACTGCTGCTGTGCTCCACAAGATCAAGGAATTAACAAAAAGCCTACCGCCGCAGTGTACTTCTGAGACCTTCGAGCCTTTGGCCCCAGGCCATCTTTGCGATCTGAGACGAGCTACATCACATCATGTCGCAAGTCGTGTTGAATTCAGCTGCGTTGCCTGCAGTCGTTCCCTTCGCTTCAGATTGGAGATGTGGGCAGCAGCTTCCATGGTGGACTCTACGAACATCGCACTGATGACGTTGAAGAGGACAATTTCCACCAATATTGTGAAGCAACCATAGAACCTGGATCAGGTCGCGAGTGACTCACATCTGCGCGCTTTCCTAACCCACAAAACAGTGCAAAGGCCTGCAACCTGCAAGTTTCTGTGTGATCTGGACATCGTGCTATCTCAAAGCTTCATGCCGAAAGGATGCAGCCCATTTTTCCGTTATCTGTTCCGTGAGCTTGTGGGGCATTGACTCTTCGTAGGATGGAAGCTAGAAACCAAACACAAGACACACATGGCGGCCAAATGCATACCTGGTTGCATGCCCAACACTTCGCCGTTCTCGTTGTCCTCCAGCACCTCGAACTTGATAGAGACATGCGTGTGGCATAATCTAAGGGGCTGGATGATCCCCATCTTACGGCTGCGCCTCCGACCGCCTAATTTCCGAAGCCAGCATTTCCGCGGAAGTGCGCACTCATGCGCACTTCATTCTGGTCAGAAGTCTTCAGTCAGCCCCACGCAGGTCGGCTGTGCTGGCTTTATGCTCGGCTAAAGTCGGAGGCGTAAGGTATTCCGGCATCATCTCAGCCCAGCGTACCGATAATCAAGTCAATAGTCAGTGATTCATGACTCATTGCGGCCGTGTGGCATACTCAAAGATTGGAACACCTGACTCTGTGACTGGATGCTTGGAAAGTTATTCGGGACTTGGGATATCACCTTTCGCGTATAACTCGCCAGGGAGGCCCATCTTGGAATTGCAGTCTCCGAAGCTGCAACGAAATGTCGTGAACCATGCTCTCGGCACCTGGGTTCAGGCACGCAAGTGGACTGGAAGCAACCGATCCCACGTTGCTGCTACTTTCTCATGAGAACGTGAGGCATGACCCGTGAACCCAGATCAACGAATCACTCCTCAATCCAAGGGCATTGTTGAACAGCTGGAAGACATGCTCCTGCGGCCGCAAAGACGGTGGGTGCGTGCAGAAGTAAGCACCGACAAATCAAAACAGCAAAACTGGACAGTGCCTGAAACTGAGAAACGTCATGGTGCCCAGTGCCCTGAGTTTGAAAACGGTGCTGTTGCTGTGGAAGCAGCTGGCCCTCCGTGCTCGTATGTGTGCGTGCGTGCGTGCGTGGGTGGGTGTGTGTTAAAGCCTGGACATGGCGACTGTAAGGCATAGCAATTTCCGCAGCTTTCGTGTCAGTGCAAGGGGTCCCAGGTCTGGTACCCATGCTGGGGCCAGCGAAGACCATGAGTAGCAGACGTGTAAACGTACCTAAGAGGAGTACCTGGGTGGGTGAGTCCGCAGCTGGTATCCTCAACGGGGACAGAACCCATATCCCTGTAACGTGTTACATGTTGCTGCCAGCATTGCACTTTGCAGACGGCAGCATATGCCATTCCTTGCGTCTGGCACGAGGACGACGAGGGACAGGACCCTAATCCCTCAACACATTCCATTCCTTGGGTCTGGAATGAGGGACCGAAACCTACCACATTCTGGGCCAGAAACCTAGCCCATGACGACGACCTGTTGCAGTCTGTCAAAGTCTCGTCTTGTCCTGTCTGTCTTTCTTCGCATCAGTTCGTGCCAAGCCAAAGTGTGTGTGTGTGTGTGTGTGTGTTCTCCTCCAAACAACATGAGATAGGACCCTTCTATACCGTTTTATTAGATTCCAGACCATGGCTAGACCACGCTGGACCTACACAAGACAAAAACGCATCCAACCCACAGTGTCCTTCGAAGGTGTCTCGGCAGCTCTGCCCAGCGTTTCTCGAAAAACCAGTGCAACCACATACCTCTTTCCATCGGTCCATAGACGGCGCCGCAATATAGTGTCAGTTAATGTTGATTTCGCGTGAAACCCATTCAATGCATTCCTGCTGTGGAGTTAAATCGTGGAGCCTGGGGTGTTTATCAGTCGATGCTTGATGTCCCTGTAAGCGAACATGCTGAAGAGGACGCAAACAACGTAGTGCAGGTTGCTAATGTGACAATCCGTGCATCCATGCAGCATGACGATCGCGAAAAGGAGCAGCGACCAAACCTCACGTAAATCTATGGATGAGCAAGTGTGCTTTCGGCAAGCAGTTTTCGTCCGGGTTGATACTCATGTCTAGGGCAATCTTCCAGAAATCCATTCTGCATTTATGTCTACCAACTGAAGCTCCGAGCAGCTGTGGTGTACATTCCAGCCACAATCCCATGCATCCTCGGCTGGTGCGGGTGTCCAAACGTGCAGTCGCGTGCATGACCTGTCTGCACATCTATGCCTGTGCCATGTTCTCACTCATGGAGGCATACTGTTCTTCCTGCAAGGCATTGGAGGGCAGCAAGCTTACGCTAAGTTATTTAACACTCAGTGCTGTCTTCAAGTTTCTTTCTTTTCCCTCTCGCTTTGCTGTGGAATCAATGCCCGCTTGCGAGGTCTGATAGAAAAGCACCAAAGTGGTTTTTTTAGTTCGCAAGGTAGATAAAGTCAATACTTGTTTGTGTTTCGGGGTCTTGGCAAACGGCGGAAAACTCAAAGGCTGCGCTTTCTGTTCGAACTCAGCATGTGAGACTAGCTTTCCAGATGTACGCATAGTAAGCGGCATAGAATAGAACTCCCATTGTTCTAATCTAAGCGGGTCATGAGGCTTATTTGTTGCGCATATTGTTCTGAATGTTAACACGGGCTCGCAGGTGCGACAAACAGATGCATCGACACGGCATCAGCCTGCCAGTACGTGTCTAAGGGTCCGCGGCATCATTCTCAGAGCTGTGTGCAAAGATTCAACAGGCATCGGTACAGGGTAGTCTGTCGCCCAAGGGTGAAGTATTTTGTCTTTGCTTTAGCTGGAATGTGCTGTTGACTCTTACTCAGGAAGGAACACAACACAGTCCCCGCACTTGTCAATTCCTGAAGTTGTAGTCCGACCTTTGGTAGACACGAAACAGATTGGCATTTCTCTCTGAATGGCTCGGGTCGGGTCGCTTGGCGGTTTGGGTGGTTGTTGGGGTACCTGCATTCTCATCTGATACATTGAGACTGAAAGAGAACCCTTGATAAAGCATAAGGCATATTATGTTGAAAGTGAGGATTGAGCTGCTGATTTACCCAGGTGCCACGGCGTTGTGACATGAACAAATGGATCGTGCTGACGCTTGTGAGCACTCTCCGGCACAAACAGATACCCATGTGCCAGGATGGCTCGCACATCTTTTTCGACATGCGCTGCGCTTACAACTGCCTTCGATGTTCAAACAGTTTTCCGTTCAGCCTTCCCCAACTTGGCACACATGTGACTCTACCAGAGAACGGCCCTTCCTGATAATTCCATGCTGTCCGAATCGTTGCATAAAACTCCCGAAATTGGACTGTTTCCAGGGAGGGGCGACGAGTGTTGCATCTGAGCATCAGCTCGGCTAGCTCCTTGAAGGTGTCTGATTTGGTCACCTAAATGGTGTCAGGCCCGCATCTGAGGCAAGGATAAGGTGACTGGCAGTTGCAGAAGCTTGGCTTGATCCGTCCCAAGACGAAAAATTAAGCAAAGCCTTCTTTGCCCAGCTGCTCGCAAGATGCCTCAGCTATTCTGCTTCGGTTCTGCTGGCAGTGAGGGGAGAGAGGGGAACATTCCATTAACAACAGTCACAAGGTTCGGGAGTGGTGAAAGACTTACTGCATATACCTAGTCCGCTCACCCTTTTTCAATGCTGCATCGTGGGAACTTCGAAGAAACGTACTCAATCCGATGCAGCACGCACCGATTGCTGCCCAGCGGCGTGTGAGACGGAGGAGACGAATCATTCTGAAAAGCGAGGCGGATGGTGTGTCTTCCGTCATGGCCGAGCTCCTCAAAGGCTTCCACGAGACTCTCAGAGTCGCGGCACTTGCAACACTGAAGTTACTCTCGGAAGCCGGCATCGTTAGCTCCATCCACACCTACGCGAGAGGGCTTCAATGCCAAGTTCCGGATAGCGACTGAGACCAGCCTGCACGAAGTCAACCAGAATGATAAAGCTGTCGAAGCCTGGCTTTGCGAGAGAAGGCATGCTAGTAGAGGATGCCGAAGCCGAAACATGCCCCAAAACTTCCCGGTGCGTCTGGATTCTACCAGTAGCCGTGCTTGCTCTGCACTCGTCGCATTGGTCACATGTACAATCCATCATCCGAACAGGCTCGGCTGCGTCAGCGACAGCGCTCTTGACTAGCCCAATCGTTTGATTGTCCAACATGTCGCAGCGACAATTCATCCACGGCGTGCCAGTGCAGAAATGTCCACGAAATCCATTCATGTAGACCTTGCCGGAACGATTCCTGTAGCATGCATCAACTGGTTCATGCGTGAAGCCCTGTGCTCGTGTATGCCTGTTGAAGCTCCGAGGGGCCTTAAACACAATTTCAACAAGGAAGATGGTGGAAAACACCTCAGTGCCAAGAACATTTCCGAGCACGGCCATGGGAGACACCCTTTTTTGCATCAGGACTTGTGCCTCCTATCCCAATTCCGCACAGTTCCCTTCAGACTTCCTGCATCAACGTGTGGGTGGACGTTTCTGGAGACCCTTTCCCAAGCCAGCCATCGACCAATTTCCCATGCTGGCAAAGCCGCCAGGTTGGTAACGATCCACGGTAATGATCCGTCAGACCAGTCCATGCTCACGCCAAGGAATGCCGCCTACGCAAAGGGCCGTGTAACATCCACTCATCGGCATTGCGCCCCTATGTGCAAGTGCATCTCTTGTGTCGCAGTGGCACGAGGGAGTTTGCAGCAGCTACCAGCACTTGTGCTCTTGGGCATCCAGAACACATCAAACCAGAATGCGTCACCGAGAGGAACCACAATCGGACTTTGGTGCATTCAAGCAACATTCAAGCAAATCGTGATGCTCACGAACCTCAGTCTAGGGAAATCTTTACTGTACATGTGCTGGATCTGTCTTTACTTAATGTTGCGGCCCAAGGCTTAGATGCCAGGACGCATCTTCTCTCCAGTCCTTTATCTTTTCACTACTCAATACCTCTGTACATTCAAACGGATCAACCATCCTCTTCAGGGCTCAGTCCTCGCTATTTTATTGACACAAGAGACGGTGGTTGTGCAATATGCCATATGCACCAAAGTTACAGGCATCTAGTCAAGACCACTTGATCAATCTTGATCACAAATGGAACCAGCTAAAGAGAAACGAGAAATATGGGCCCACCCGCATTCACAGCTCCTCTGTTGCTCGTGTCACACGGCATGTCAAAGGCTTCTGAAGGCCAAACATGTACGTAATGTAAAGTACAGCCTGACACTCGGCTCTTCTCGGCAGTTCTTGCCTTTCAGTTGTTATGACTGCCCCTCGTTTGCTACGTTTGAGGTAGCTACGCCTGCTTCCATCTTCTTCCCGCACTGCCTTCCACTGTTGCCGCGATCCAAGCAGCAAGCAACATTGCAGATTGCTCGCGCTCTGCCTAATCCGTTCTGCCTGAGAAAAACGAGCCGCTGAAGACCACCAACGTCCCGCCAAGGCACACGTCGAGGGCCATAGAGAAGCGCTCGTTTGATTTCCTGAGTGGATGCAAACTTCGGATCCAACGCCCTCGTTCCAAATTGCAAGCAGCTCGAACAGTAGCTTTGTCACCGACGACGGCGTGGAATCATTGGGAATCATCAACTTGTCTTCTTTCTTCAGAAATCTGTAGCATCTGTGAAAATCTGTAAGGCATGAAATCCTGTTGCACAGGGTCTCTGCGAAAAGCTGTGAGAAACCTGTAAGCCGGTGGATATTGGGTCCGGCCGGGGGGGACTCCCTCAGACCGGGCCTGGCCCGCCGGGCCCAGGCCGGGCTGCTGGAAATTTTCCGAGGCAGGGTAGCTCAGGTAGCTCACAGCTTTCGCGCAGATTTTTTTTACAGCCCCAGGCCCGAGATTTTCGGCTCTGCCGGCCTGTTAGGAATGACACAGACTGCTATTGCCTCCCTTCCCTGGATTCTCGTGAGACGGTGTCAACAACATATCGGACAGTTTTAACCTAGCGAGTCTTCCAGACCTCTTCAGGATCTCTCGCGGATCTCTCACAGATGTCTCGCAAGTTCCTCATGACATCCTCACAGGCTCCTCTCACGGGCCTCTCCAAACTCACAGACTTCGCACAACATTCTCACAGAAATTGAAATGCATATTTCCTCCACTCCAGTCATTCCAAGACCCGGCGGTAGCTGCCAAGACACCAAATCTGCCACATCTGATCATACCAATATCGAAATCCTCCGAGCAGCACGCGAGGGTTTGGACTTCGCAGATCTTCGGACACATTCTCTTGTGCTAGGTGTCTGCTACATGAAGGCTTCGCCAGGGCACGGTCTCTTTTGGCCATCTTGAGCTTGAGCCTCAGACGAACATTCAGCGGAAGGCTTGTCGTTGCTTGACCCGTAAACCCTGTAAGGGCCTAAAGCAGCGGCTTCCTTCACGCAGGACCCGGCTGCGAGCTAGAGCTCAATGGGAATGTTTCTCAGCACCACACTCCTGCTGCATGACCATCTCAGCTTTCTCGAACATGGTCTTCAGATTCTTGGTTGGGCAGATGCTACTGCATGCTACTGCGTGGAGCATCGTGCACGAAACACTCGTCATTCCCTAAAGGTTTCAGCTTTGCGGCGTGTCTCATCTCATCTTCAGGAGACCTGGCAGAAGCAGCCCGTCCCGTGGTCCATGAGATTCTGTTTCTTTGTTTCCTCGCACTGAAGGAAGAGCCGCTAAAGTCCTGGCTCTTGCTTAGGCGGCCTCTCTTTTTGATGCGTGCGCGGCTGCCGCTTGTGTCATGTCGTTAGCTGAGCTGATGCCATGCTGCACGCGAGCCCGAAAGAGGAGGAGGGTGGACAAATCTCGAGAAGAGGCTTGTTTGGACGATGGGCCGGCTCGGAGCGACTCAATAAGTCTCGAAAAGTCTCGACAGCGGGGGATCACCATGCGCGGGCGGGACTCCCGGGCGCTCGGCCCTGCGGCATTGCAGCGCAGGCTTTTCCGTGTGCGGAGATCGTGTCTTGCATGGTTTCCAAAGTCCCAAGGCTGGGGGGTCGAGGCTGAGTGCCTGCTGTTTCGGACTTCTGCTCGCAGACAAGCTTCAATCAAACATTCAAGGGGATGCTTTCCGGTTGCACGGGGCTGTAATGCCGTCAAGTTGCCATGTCACAGCCTCCTCACCATCCTTCCTGGAGAGCGACTGACGACTCTGGGTAACCAAGTGGGTGCAACAACGGGTGGGTGCAGCAGCGGCCCCTCGCACGTAGTTCAATTCGGACGAGGTTCACCAGGATGGATTGTCGGACATTCATTCTGTCGTGCACCTGAGTAGAGAGACGGTCCAATCTTTGCCAAATTTCGCTTGCAATAGTGCCAGCGGCGCTCGAGCAAAAAGAGGTGTCATCTTGAGTGCGAGGCCTGTTTCAAGGAGAACAACCCAAAACGGGGCTTCGTGTCCTCCTCTGCATCCTCGACGGACTCTCGATCATCCAGCTCGTCCTCGACGCCTTGCGATGGAGATTGTTAGACTATAATCATAACAAAGAACCCCAACATAACATAGGTAATTATTACGGCCCCTACATGGATGAGGGTTGGGGTGGAACGAGGCAGCTTGTCGAGCCGGCCTTCTTGCTCGGCAGCACCACTCACGCCGTGAGTCATTGTCGGACCATGCCGGAGGCCTCCTTTGGGCCGGATGGCCTTCGCCTTTCCATCGCGACTATGACCAGGAGCATGTGGGCTGATCAGGAAGTTGGAGACGTCGCCTCAGCCATGCATGCCATGCAAGGGCCGTCCTGGTGCAAATGTTTACTGGGAAGACAGATGCATCGTGCCAAGTTGCTCCCAACCTGATGTAGTACTGACTGCAGCTCATGCTGGACATCCAAGATGGAAGACAGCTGTCGGCGAATCATTGCCAACTCCTGACGCTGTGCACGGCTCCCGTCATGTCCGTCCAACCCGTGGGAATGCTCAAGATCCAAAGCCCTTGACTCCAACTCTTCTGAAGTGAGCATTCCCGCCTAGCTCAAGTCCCTCTCTGTGCAGTCTGTGCAGTTGTTAGACTCTAAACCGCTTTTCATGAAACGCCTCTTTTGCAGCTGGGCTCTGAGTGTCAGCCAGCCAGTCCACCCACGCTCCGAAGCTCTAAATCGTGAATTCTTGCCATCTCAAACGGCAGAGCCCATCCTGCTTGATGCCGCCAAGATCGGGCAGGGCGTCGCCGCTCTGGAAAGCCGTTGACGGTCCTCCAGCAAGCGGCGTTCGAAGCATAGTTAAGTCTTCATGAAGCTTCAGTACTTACACTTTCTGACGATGACTAAGAACCTCCACCTTTTTCCACTGGTGTCTTGTCTTTGCAGGTGAACCTTCGACACCTCTGCGTCCAAGCAAGCACCAGGAGTGTGTGTGTGTGTGTGTGTGTGCGTACGTGATCGTGGCAAGAACATTCGACGGAAGCCCTGCATGTCCTATCAGCTCGCGGTGCGATGGCACTGCGCCGACATCTGCCTTGCGGGCGAGAAAAAATTGCGGTCGAAAGCTGCTGAATAGCTTCTCCTGAAGCACAGCAGCGCGCCGCAATGCGTGGACCGCGGATCACTCTGATCACTTATCCTCACTTGCCATGCTTGCCCTGTGCCGCCTTCTGGCGTGCACTGGTTGGCTCACCACGGGGCGGACGAGAGCTGCTGGCACTGGAGGGCCCTCGCCGAATGGAGCCTCAAATGCTAATATCCGTCCGGGGCGAGGCAGAAAGGCTTCACAGCACGCGGACCCCGAGCAGTCTCCGGGTTTGCGGATTGAGCAGGCTACCTTCGACCTCCCCCCTCGGAAAGCTTAACGCTGAGCGATAGGATTTCACAGATGACATGACCTTCTGACCTCCAATCCAAGAGGCTTCGGCCCTCGCCTCGCTGAGTGCAAGACCTGAGAACACCGCAGCGAGCGCAGCGAGCACAGCGTATCCAGGGAGCCAAATTGTCACCTCTCAGACTGCGAGTGAGCGGCGGCCAGCAAAAACCTGGATCGGGAGTGCGGCCCCTGCACCAGCAAAGAGGCAAGCGACGGTCGTAATGCATAGTAACTATAGTATCCAGTTTTGAGGTGGCCGAATCACACGTCCACTTGCATTTCGGGACTTAGCAACTCGGCAGGTCAGCAATCGACGCATTCTTCTGCAGTTCACTGCTTGTGTGCTCCGCGCTCCTCGGGGATGGCATCAGGCTACGGTCTGTTCGTGAATGCTACCAATTTTGCTCGAGAACATGCTCTCTCGTTTCTGAGATGTCTGCAGGCTCATATTACGGAGAGGTGTGGTGGGCTGTCTTGCTGTGGGCTCACTGATAGACTGCACACAGGCGTTCATGCTACTACCTCGGCGGAGTCCAGATTTCAGCACCCCGCCTTGAGCGTGCAAACGCTGCAACAACTTCCATTGCAACCCTGGTGAATCCAAGCGGTTTCTGGTCAGCCGATTCGAAAACCGACAAGGCGGAATGGGCCCGAGGCTTAATCTGAACACAAAGCAACTTCTGAATCAATTGCCCGGCAGTTGCCGCTGTAGCATGGGCCCACCTCGTAGATGCCTCGGCTCATTCACAGCACAAGCCTGCATGGACCGTGTGGACGAGCTTCACAACTCTCCAATTGTCACGGGCTTCCGCACCGTTGAGAACATCATTCGTGCCGCGCCGCCCGGTCATGCAACTCGGACAGCAGGGCAAACACCAGTCATGAAGATGCTACGAAGTGCAGTTCTGCATTTCCGATGCTGCGGTGGCCGCTCGACAGGTTTTGGCTGAACTGCAATGTGGACATATTTGGGCCCAAGAGCTTGGACTGCAGGTGGCTAGAAGCAGGCGCTAGGCTCAGCCACACTCGCCGTGGCAAAGGTGCTGGTTGTCGCAGGGACGAGGGAATTCCTGCGAACTCCACCACTCTCAAACCAAACCTTTCACCTGCACCTTGCTCAGCCTGCCATTTATTTCGTGAGATGTTACGGAGCACCTAGTGCTCGTAGAAGCGTCGCTCGTCCCTCCACGCCTGAACCGCGGTTGAAGAGAGGCACAGCATACAGCATTAGTGCCGCATTGCGAAACCTTCCCCGTGCCAGAAATGGTGCTGGATGAACCGGTGGTAAAACACTAGTCAATACTATGAACAGCCCTGCAAAGCGAGATTCATTGTAAAGCACTATGAAAAAGTTCACAACTGGAACGAGCCGAGCTATTGTTGCTCTCGACCTGGTGCGACTTCGACTTGGCCTGCCTGAGCCTTCGCGCCACAGACCCATGTGCACTGCGACCTGCAGAGAAAGCCGCAATGCTCCAAAACTCCGGGATGCTGTAAGACTGCGAAACCCCTGGCTCTGTAGGCTCTTGGATACTCTAGGATACTCTAGGTGCCGGGACACCAGACTGTGAGCTCCCCACTGCTTGACCTCTTCTGTTTGTCAATGGGCTTCCGGAAGCCTGGCAAAGCAACCAGGGACCAGCGCCAGTTGATTTGCAGCAAAGAATCCGACAGGCGGACGCCCGTCTCCGGAAGATTGTCCGAACGTACCTGAAACCACCAAGTTCTCTGTAGCGGAGTGCTTCTGGCTTAGGCACAAGGCCTCGAATCGCAGGATTTCGCCGGACACGGCCAGAGCTCTGCAGGCAAAGGTGCAGAATGCACTGCCACGGCAGTAGCCTCGGCAGATCGCTGAGCCGCTGAAGTCGCGGGCCGGGCAACTTTGGTCAACAGCGCACGGCTGCACTTCTAGGATCGAGGATGATCAAAGCATCGCATCCAAGAAGCCATGCAGCAGCAGATCCTCAATTGAGTGCACACAAGGCATCTTCCTCCTAACGGTAAATGTGTAGGCAGTCTCTCTTCGCACGTCTGCCCATTCTGCCCCAACCGAAATTCGCAAATGTACGTGCCTCACCAGGCAGCGGAGTCTCCAACAGGTCCATCTCCTTCCCAGGGCCAGTAACACATCAGCCACGCAGGCCGAGCACAACGCAGTCCTGAGGTTGCTGGCTTCTCGGAAGGCCGGCGGCAACTTCGGAGGAAATGCGGGTGATGACAACCTCTGCTTGCATGTGACCGGGGCGAAGCAAGCCTCAATCAGCGCCATGCTATCATCCAAACTGCCTTTTGTTACCTCGGCTATCTGCCTGCATCTCCGACCCTTCGGGTCTATGCAGAATAGTTCGGGGCACAGACTTGGAGAAACAGGCCCGAGTAATCTTCATAGCGTGTAGCTTTTAGTACCGACTTGCTTTAATATGGACTCTGCGGCCTGCTGATAAACGAAGCTTCGCGTGCTAGAGGCATCGTGCCCATCACTGGACAAGAAATCCCAACACTTCGGACGTTGGTCACTCACTCCACATCAAACAACGGATCCGCAGCGTAGAGCCACAAGCGGGATTGCGATAACTAGTCATGTCCTAGAGCGACAGTGGCGTTGAAGCACGGCCGAAACTGTTTGCCAACACATGCCTCGGGCATAACGTGCCAAACTCCGGCAAGGTTCCAGGAGCTTCAGCGGCTTGCTGTTGGGATTGCTTACCAAGTTGAGTCGAGTCTTTGTCACTGCATGCTTGGCATGGCTTTTCTCACTAGTGCTTCGTACTCGTCGATGTCTAGGCGATCATCACCTTGGAGAGACAGGCATGGCATTTGCTCAAGGCGTTCACTGCCATTTTCCACCAATGCCTGCAGAAAACCTACTGGCGACTAGGGCAAGGAACCCAAATGTTCAAGTCACGTGCCCGCAGTCGGCACAAAAGACACGATCGAACAAAACGGCCTCCTCTTCTCATTCATGAGCCTAGGGGTATTTCTCAGCAGGGGTACTTCTCAGCCACTACCGAAGATTTAAGAAGATTGTTGAATTATTGGAAGATTGTTGAAGAAAAACGAATTATTTGGAAGATTGTTGAAGAAAAATGAATTATTTGGAAGATTATTGAAGAAAAACAAATTATTTGGAAGATTGTGGCAGAAATGCGAATTATGTGAGGGTTTCAATTTGAGGCTTAAACACGGTTTAGGGTTTAGGGCTCATGGTTTAGGCTTCCTGGCACGGCTCGAGGACCTGCCAAAATGGAACACCGAGGTTTAGGGTTTAAAGATTCTAGGTCTAGTATTGGTCAGCTTCGGGGCCCACAAAGTTTAGGGTGCCAACTTCCGAGGTTCAGGGTTTAAAGGTTTAGGGTTTAGGGCTTACGGTTGTTCGGGTCTAAAGGTGTAGGGTTTAGGGTTTAGGGTTTGGGTGAAAACACCCACTTTGTGGGAGTACTAGAGTTGAAAACAAATATGAGTAATCGAGTAGTGAAGTAATAGAGTAATAGAATAATAGAGTAGTAGACTAATAGAGTACTAGAGTATTTGAGTAATAGAGTAATAGAGTAATAGAGTAATAGAATAATAGAGTAATGGAGTAACAGAGTAATAGACTATGTGTGTGGAAAATTGAAACCCTTTGCTATGTTCGCGAAGCGAGGAAATTTTTTTGTTTTTTATGCAAAATTCATGCAAATGCTTTTGGTGCGAGTGTCTGGAGCAAGCCTTGTAGTGTGTGTGGAGTACTAGAGTTGAAAACAAATATGGATGTTCGCGAAGCGAGGAAATTTTTTGTTTTTTTTATGCAAAATTCATGCAAATGCTTTTGGTGCGAGTGTCTGGAGCAAGCCTTGTAGTGTGTGTGGAGTACTAGAGTTGAAAACAAATATGGATGTTCGCGAAGCGAGGAAATTTTTTGTTTTTTTATGCAAAATTCATGCAAATGCTTTTGGTGCGAGTGTCTGGGCAAGCCTTGTAGTGTGTGTGGAGTACTAGAGTCGAAACCAAATATGGATGTTCGCGAAGCGAAGAATTTTTTTGTTTTTTTTTATGCAAAATTCATGCAAATGCTTTTGATGCGAGTGTCTGGAGCAAGCCTTGTAGTGTGTGTGGAGTACTAGAGTTGAAAACAAATATGGATGTTCGCGAAGCGAGGAAATTTTTTTGTTTTTTTATGCAAAATTCATGCAAATGCTTTTGGTGCGAGTGTCTGGAGCAAGCCTTGTAGTGTGTGTGGAGTACCAGAGTTGAAAACAAATATGGATGTTCGCGAAGCGAGGAAATTTTTTTTTTTTATATGCAAAATTCATGCAAATGCTTTTGGTGTGAGTGTCTGGAGCAAGCCTTGTAATTAGTGTGTGTGGAGTACTAGAGTTGAAAACAAATATGGATGTTCGCGAAGCGAAGAAATTTTTTGTTTTTTATGCAAAATTCATGCAAATGCTTTTGGCGCGAGTGTCTGGAGCAAGCCTTGTAGTGTGTGTGGAGTACAAGAGTTGAAAACAAATATGGATGTTCGCGAAGCGAGGAAATTTTTTGTTTTTTTTATGCAAAATTCATGCAAATGCTTTTGGTGCGAGTATCTGGAGCAAGCCTTGTAATTAGTGTGTGTGGAGTACTAGAGTCGAAACCAAATATGGATGTTCGCGAAGCGAAGAAATTTTTTGTTTTTTTATGCAAAATTCATGCAAATGCTTTTGATGCGAGTGTCTGGAGCAAGCCTTGTAGTGTGTGTGGAGTACTAGAGTTGAAAACAAATATGGATGTTCGCGAAGCGAGGAAATTTTTTTGTTTTTTATGCAAAATTCATGCAAATGCTTTTGGTGCGAGTGTCTGGAGCAAGCCTTGTAGTGTGTGTGGAGTACCAGAGTTGAAAACAAATATGGATGTTCGCGAAGCGAGGAAATTTTTTGTTTTTTTATGCAAAATTCATGCAAATGCTTTTGGTGTGAGTGTCTGGAGCAAGCCTTGTAATTAGTGTGTGTGGAGTACTAGAGTTGAAAACAAATATGGATGTTCGCGAAGCGAAGAAATTTTTTGTTTTTTATGCAAAATTCATGCAAATGCTTTTGGCGCGAGTGTCTGGAGCAAGCCTTGTAGTGTGTGTGGAGTACTAGAGTTGAAAACAAATATGGATGTTCGCGAAGCGAGGAATTTTTTTTGTTTTTTTATGCAAAATTCATGCAAATGCTTTTGGTGCGAGTGTCTGGAGCAAGCCTTGTAATTAGTGTGTGTGGAGTACTAGAGTTGAAAACAAATATGGATGTTCGCGAAGCGAGGAAATTTTTTGTTTTTTTATGCAAAATTCATGCAAATGCTTTTGGTGCGAGTGTCTGGAGCAAGCCTTGTAGTGTGTGTGGAGTACTAGAGTTGAAAACAAAATATGGATGTTCGCGAAGCGAAGAAATTTTTTTTGTTTTTTTTATGCAAAATTCATGCAAATGCTTTTGATGCGAGTGTCTGGCGTCTGGAGCAAGCCTTGTAGTGTGTGTGGAGTACTAGAGTTGAAAACAAATATGGATGTTCGCGAAGCGAGGAAATTTTTTTGTTTTTTTATGCAAAATTCATGCAAATGCTTTTGGTGCGAGTGTCTGGAGCAAGCCTTGTAGTCTTCCCTGTTCTACGTAAGACTGCTGCATGCTTTTAAATTCTTCTAAATTCTTCTAGATTCGTCGGAATTCTGCAATTTTCTTCCAAAATCTTCCGGTTTCTGCCTGTCTGTCAAGACATGCCTGGTTCCCAACACCATTTTTTTTCATTTGTACACACACACGGTATCCCCCATTTCTTCGTTTTTCTACCTTTTTCTACCTTTTTCTACCTTTTTCTACCTTTTTCTACCTTTTTCTACCTTTTATTCGGTTGAGGTTTGTTTTTTTTTTTTTTTTTTCCCCTTTCTACCGGCATGCTTGGGGGAAGGAAATGCTGCCCGATTTTCAGCCCCTCCCCCCCCCTCCCCTAGGCCATACGTTTAGGGCCTAGGGTTTTAGGGCCTTAGGTTTAGGGCCCAGGGTTTGGGGCCTTAGGTTTAGGGCCTAGGGTTTGGGGCCTTAGGTTTAGGGCCTAGGGTTTTGGGGCCAGGTTTAGGGCCTAGGGTTTAGGGAGGTTTAGGGCCTAGGGTTTTAGGGCCTTAGGTTTAGGGCCTAGGGTTTGGGGCCTTAGGTTTAGGGCCTAGGGTTGGGGCTAGGGTTAGGCCTTCGTTTGGGCTTTAGGGTTTAGGGCTCTTAGGTTTAGGGCCTAGGGTTTAGTGTGTATGTATAACGTGTGTTATGTATGTATGTTTGTATGTATGCATGTAATGTATGTATGATGTTGTATGTATGTACATGTTGTGTGTGGGGTGCAGGTGTGTATGTTCGTATGTGTAGGTGTTTATGTGTGTGTGTGTGTGTGTCTGTGTGTGTATGCATGTGCTTATGTATGTATGCATGTATGGATGTATCTGCCTATGTATGTATGTATATATGTATGTATGTACCTATGTATGTACTCATTTACACACACATACAAACGTATACATAATTGCGCATACGTATATACATGCATGTGTATATATTTATAGGTGCGTATATATAGATATATATGAAGATACACAAACATGTCTGTATATATATATATGTATACATGTCTGTATCTATATATATATTGTTTGTGTATGTATATACATACACATGTATGTATATACGTGTGTGTCTACCTATATGTAATATCTGTAAACAGATATAAATATATGAAGAATCGCCATTAAGGTCATCACCAACCTCGCCATAATTATTAAAAACCATCATCATGCTCGTCATAATTATCAAACCACCATCATCGTCTTCATAGCCCTAGTCTTCTTCGTAGAACCCAGGTTTTATAATCATCAACATCATCATCACATATCATCATACACATCTCCAACGACATATTCACAATCGTCATCATAATCAGCATCGGCCATCATCAGTCATCGTTGTTATCATCCACATAGAACGTCGTTATAGTCATCATCATAAACATCGAATCAACAATGAGATAGAAGCCAAGAAGCTGGAATAATTACCAGTACTTTTGCTCAGGGCTCAAGGCTCCTTGTTTTTACTGTTACACATCCCGGCGTTCACGGCTTTGAAACATGCGACAATAATCAACAACATGTTGTTACGAAACAGAGTCTACTTAATGTATTTCCGAACAGGGTGAGAATTGAAATTTCCTATAGGATTTGTGCTTGGAATCCAAGAAAAACAAGGGTGCGAATTGTAATTTCCCATAGGATATGTATTTCGGAACAGGGTGCGAATTGTAATTTCCCATAGGATTTGTGCTTGGAATCCAAGAAAAACAAGGGTGCGAATTGTAATTTCCCATAGGATATGTATTTCCGAACAGGGTGCGAATTGTCATTTCCCATAGGATTTGTGCTTGGAATCCAAGAAAAACAAGGCTGCGAATTGTAATTTCCCATAGGATATGTATTTCCGAACAAGGTGCGAATTGTAATTTCCCATAGGATTTGTGCTTGGAATCCAAGAAAAACAAGGGTGCGAATTGTAATTTCCCATAGGATATGTATTTCCGAACAGGGTGCGAATTGTAATTTCCCATAGGATTTGTGCTTGGAAACCAAGAAAAACAACGGTGCGAATTGTAATTTCCCATAGGATATGTATTTCCGAACAGGGTGCGAATTGTCATTTCCCATAGGTTTTGTGCTTGGAGTCCAAGAAAAACTAGGCTGCGAATTGTAATTTCCCATAGGATATGTATTTCCGAACAGGGTGCGAATTGTAATTTCCCATAGGATTTGTGCTTGGAATCCAAGAAAAACAAGGGTGCGAATTGTAATTTCCCATAGGATGCTGTACCTGGATGCCAAGAAACAGAGTCTACTTAATGTATTTTCGAACAGGGTGCGAATTGTAATTTCCCATAGGATTTGTACTTGGAATCCAAGAAACACAAGCGCTAATCAGGGTGCGAGCGGGTGAGAATTGTAATTTCCCATAGGATATGTATTTCCGAACAGGGTGCGAATTGTAATTTCCCATAGGATTTGTGCTTGGAATCCAAGAAAAACAAGGGTGCGAATTGTAATTTCCCATAGGATGCTGTACCTGGATGACAAGAAACAGAGTCTACTTAATGTATTTCCGAACAGGGTGCGAATTGTAATTTCCCATAGGATTTGTGCTTGGAATCCAAGAAAAACAAGGGTGCGAATTGTAATTTCCCATAGGATGCTGTACCTGGATGCCAAGAAACAGAGTCTACTTAATGTATTTACGAACAGGGTGCGAATTGTAATTTCCCATAGGATTTGTGCTTGGAATCCAAGAAAA
>CAJNDT010001305.1:0-66190 GCA_905221615.1 Symbiodinium sp. CCMP2592
CTGAAAGATGCGCAAGGGAAAGTGATCCCAACATTGCTTGTGAGGCAGAACGTGACGTTTGTTTTCACGAAGGAGTCTGGAAAGAAATTGAAGATCACGGACAGTGCTGTTTGCGGCAATGTCACCCAACCTTTGTTTGCTGTAGGAAAGATGTGGAAGTTAGGTTGGGGCACGGTGAATGAGGATGGACAGTTGTGGTTGAAGAAAGGAAGTGTTCGGATACCGATCTATTTCAAAAGGAAATCCTCAATCGCGAGGATGTGCATCAGGAGACTTGAAGACGCGGAAGAGATGAATATCCAGCCTGTGAGGCTGGAAAGAGAACTGAAGCAAGAGCTTAAGAGCAAAGAAGATGAGGATGGTTGGTTTGTGCTGAACGATGGCACACCTGCAAGGTTTGATTGGTATATGGGGAAGACGTTTGACCCAACAGGTCAGTTCCCGAACCGACTCTACGAGGGAGAAGGAGATGAAGGTGATTACTTTCCGTACCGAACAACCTTGCTTGGAAAGCTAAAAAGAAGTGGAGAAAGAGTTCTGAATGAAGTGGATTGGAAAAGTATGGATTTCTTTCAGTGCGCTGAGATTTGGAAGGATCGCGAAAGAGTTCAGCTTGGAGCGAGTCCTCAAGACAGGTTTGAGGTGATGGTCATCTTGTTGGAGAAAGGAAGGAAAGAACCGAGTGACTACGGGTTGCTCACGAAAGAGAGTTGGCGCAGGAAGGAGTGCCAATGGAGGTCACAGGGACCTCAACGGGTTCAAGAGAAAAGAAAGAAAGCGAGAAGGAGGAACCCAGACGAGGAGTACCGGTGATTGGAGAAGATGAGGAAGAAGTCATGGTGATTGGACCAATGAAGATGACACGCCAGAGTGAGTTGAAGGAGATGAAGGCGGCGTGCAAGTATCTTCATATCTCCAAGAATGGATCAAGGGAGATTTTGTGGAAGAGACTCAAGAAAGAGGTTGCGTTAAGCAAGGTGAAGGCGCAAGCCCAAATCTCGGAAGACATTTGGAAAGAATTCGAGCGCGAGCCCATTCCTGAGGCTCTGCCGGCTTTGCCGAGCCCGGAAGAGATATATAGAAGCTCATGAGTTGACGCATCTGCCGAGAGCGCCCTGGTGTGAAGCATGCCAGGCGGCAAAGAGTAGAGAAGACAACTTTGAAGAGACCAAAGAGAAAGCGCAACGGCCCGTGTTTAGTGTGGACTTTAAGTTCACAGGAACGCAAGGAGACGAAAAGGAAAGAGATCCGCTTGCTATTCAACTTGCTGGTGTTGACAATGACACAAAGCTCCTGATAGCTATCGCGGTGCCAACGAAAGGAGGAGATGCGGTCATTAACCATGCGGTGAGTGAAGTGGTGAGAGTGCTAGCCCTTTTGGGTTACGCGGAAGTGGTTCTAAGGACAGACACAGAGCCAGTGATGGTTGCCATCAGAAGAGGAGTTCAAGTGGCAAGAGCCAAACAAGGCTTGAAAACGGAGTTGCAAGATGCCACGCCAGATGAACATCAAGGGTTGCCTGTTGAGAGGTATATCCAGACTGTGAGGAACCTAGCGAAGACGTTGTTGGCAACGGTGGAACAAAGGAGTGGAACGGCCATCGGATCTGACGTCCCGCTTTATAGCTGGGCGTACAGACATGCAGCATGGCTGCATAACAGGTTTCATGTTGGAAAAGATGGCAGGACAGCGTTTGAAGCAACAGTGGACCGAAGGTACAAAGGGAAGTTGGCCCCGTTCGGGTCAGCAGTGTTCGGAAAGGCTGTGCCCAAAGTGAAGGAAAAGGAGAACCTTGGGAAAAGGGAGTCTTTCTTGGAAAAGACTACGCGAGCAATTTGAAGTTACATTCTTTGAACACTTGCAGAAGATATGGCTTTATCGTTCGAAGAAAAACAACATGACAAAATGACTCCGAGAACTGAGTCCAATTTTGATTTGTTGTTTTAGGGCTTTTCTTTTACACTGCCTTTTTATGAACCCTCATTTATACATGCTGTAAACCAGTTGAAGAATACATTCACCCGTCGCAGCTTGACCTCTCGAAGGGGCAGGAAGCCCTGAATCGGGCGAGAGAGTTTTATTTGAAATACCCACCCTCTCCACCCTAATTTGTCCGTGGAACGTGCAGGGATTACATCAGTGTTGTGCTACCTCAGGAAGCTTTGGACCTCTGCTTGAGGTTACTCAGGTATGCTTTGTGCATTTAAGACCTGGTTCGGGTCTTGGCTCTCTGCTTCGCAGTTCTTTCGGTCTTGCTCGTCTTCGACTGGCAGGCTGTTCACTAAGGTTCAGATTGTGAGCCGTGCACGGCTTGAGAGTGGCTTGTACTCCTTACGGAGGGGACGAAAAGAGTCTTGTGTCTCACAGGACCGACAGTTCGAAGATATCTGCCGTGTGCGGTACTTGCTACCCCACCGTGTGAAAATAGCGTCGAGCTTTGAACTTCTTGCATGTGACATGTGTGAGTGCAAGCATTCATCCCTGAAGGTTCAAACATGATAGACATCAAAACACAAAGCACGATCTTTGAACGATAACTTGATTGGCACAGGCCGAGGAGTGATCAAGGCGAGAACGATGAGAAGATGTGCCACGGCATATCAGCCGGAGCTTTTGCAGCTTTCGGTTGGAGCTCCATGGGATCATCAGTTGAAGGCGTTGCGGTTCAAGAAGAAAAGAATTGTGCCTATTGAAGATGGGCCCGGATTGCCTAGGTTGGCCGTCGAGGCAGAAAGAAAAGGAGAAGAAGAAAGAAGAAGTGATAATGATGGTTGTCATGCTGTGCAACAGTAGCTTGTGGAGAAGCTTTGTTGAAAGTGTTGAGTACATGTTTCATGCCGCCGCCGTTTTCTACTCAAGGAAAGAAGTGAAAGAAAAAGAGGTTGAAGAAGTTTGGAAAGAAAAAGAAAAGAGAGAAAGAAAAATGGCAGGAAGTGAAGGTGTGATGGAAAAGACAAAGCAGGCTCTGGTGGAAGCCTACGAAGCACAACTGAAAGCGATGATTGCGAACGAAGCCGAGTCGATAGAGTCAGTGGAGTGAAAACAGCGAGAAGCGACGAAAAGAGAGTGAACCTCTTCGACGTGCGGAAGGAGGTAGTGAACCTCAACAAACTCGCACCGAAAAGTGTGCAGCAGAGTGCGGCTGCCGAGTCTAGTGGAGACCAAAGCGATGTAATGAAGCTCCGGACGGAGGAGCTCTTGCAGAAGCAAGAAGAGGCCAAGGCAAGGCGCCAGGCCCAGGTAGAGAAAGCAAACGAAGAAAAAGAAAAGCGAGAGCCGAGGAGCCAAAGGAAGAACCAACGAAGGCCGAAGAGCCAAAAGAAGAGCCAAAGGAAGAGCCGCAGAAGGCCAAAGAGCCGAAAGAAGAAAAAGAAAAGGACGACGAGCCGGAGAGCTCGGAGAAAGAAGAGGAGGAGAGCTCAGAGAGAGAAGAAGAGGAGAGCTCGGAGAAAGAAGAAGAGGAGAAAGGACAAAGAAAAAGAAGGAAGAGAAGGAGTCATCCGACGAAGAGTTTCAAGAGATTATGAAGAAGTTTGCGAAGAAGTCGGTGACGAAAGAGGAAGAGAGGGTCCGGGAAATTCTCGGAGAGATGAAGGATCTTCAGGCGAAGATCGACGAGAAAAGGAAGAAGTTTGCGGTCTACAGCGACCACTATGCCTACAGGCAAAAGCAGAAGAAGTTGAAAGAGGAAGAGAAGGAGTGCCTCATCAAGAAGGAGGCGGAAGTGAAAGAGGAAATGAGAAAGATTGCCGAAGAGGCATATGTGGAAAAAGAGAAGATCGAGAAGCAGCTGGAGACGATCCGAAAGGAAGAAGAGATTCAAGAGGCCGAAGCAACGCAGGTGATGGATGAAGAGGCTGAGCTTATAGCCGAGATGGATGTGATGCGGGCAAGGCTTGCACAAGCGTTGCGAGAGCTGCGCGAGAAGCGCAAGGAGATGAAGCTTCCGGATGAGAAGCTGGAATTGGGTGAAGACGCAAAGACAGTGTTGGAAGAGTTCGAAAAGAAAAGAGAAAGGCCAAGGAGATCAGAGAGATCAAAGAGGCAAAGGAGAAAGAAGTGAAAGAAGAAGTAGTGAAGAAAGTTTTCCCGCACGCGTGCCCACCATTTTACTTGTATTTCACATGTGTTTTACAGTCATACTCTTTTTCTCTGCAGTTTCACTTGAGATCTCTACTTCCGTGCGAAATCATGGCTCAAGAAATGAGGGTTGTGGGACTCTGTTTTTCTTCATGGTAGCGGAGCTCGACCGAGCTCCAGGGTCCTTCGGGTTTCGTTCAGGGAACCAGGACCTCAGCTTTGAATTTGCGGTTCGTTGTTGGGGAACTCGTGTAGTGTAAGCGCGGCCGGGTAGCCTGCAATCCTGCCGCCGAGCAGAAGAGCCATATCCTGGTGCCAGCGCCTCGAACAGAGTGTCAGACGGTTGCCGTATCAATCTGACATTGCATTGCAAATCCTTCTGTGCTGCTTTGTGCGTTAGCCTAGAGCCTCCTGAGCATTGCATTGCATTTGAGTGATTGATTTGAAAGTGGAGAGATGGCTGCCGCAGCAGCCGCCGGGCCTCCGATCCCGGACGATGACAGTGATCCTGAAGAGTTGGGTCCTGTGGAAGGGCCTCAGCTTCCGCCTTTGAATCCTTTTGCAGCCGCGAGCCCAGCTGCAGCTTCGCCGACACATGTGACATTGTCGGCTGAGATGTTTGAGCGTGTGATGCAAGCCGTTGCCTCTTCTAGAAGCAGTAGCAGCCCCGAAGGATTGGATTCCCGTGACTTGCTGCGCCTTCTGCCGAAACCGGAAGTCTTTAAGGTGCCTCCCAAGCAGGATGAACATGCGGCATGGCTTAGCTGGTGGTGGGGCACAAGGCAATACATTACTGCGTTGGACCAGCGCTTTGACAGTGACATAGCTGTGATCGAGGCAAACCTGTCTCGAGAGGTTGTTCTTTCGCCTTCGGACCCACAGGGGACAGCCGTCAGGTCAGCTCAATTGTATGCCATATTGTGCTCACTCCTGAAAGGAAAGGCGCTTTCCATTGTGCGCCAGATCGACAGCAAGCGAGGGTACGAAGCACTTCGACTGTTGCTTATGCAATATCAGCCTCCCTCGAAGGTTCGGTCTTTGGGCATTCTGTCTGCATTGACTACCATCAAATCCTTTGACCACCGACAGCCCATTCTGCCTCAGCTTCTTGAGTTAGAGCGTGCCTTTGAAGAATACCAGCGTGCCAGGAGTCCTTGAAAAGTGCTCTTCTTCTGAGGAGCATTACGGCGAGCACGCGCTCGCACATCGCAGCCTCCCTGGATGAGAATGCAAGCTACAGCACGTTGCGTGAGTGTGTGCTTAAGTTTGAGAGAACTCAGTTCAAGTGGTCTGGCATGCACGTGTTTTCACCTGATGGCTTGTTTGCAGCTAGCAACGCCGATGCTGGCGGTCAGCAGCCAATGGATGTCGATGCCGTTACCAAAGGCAAAGATCGGAAAGGCAAGAAAGGACCCAAAGGCAAAGGCAAGGGTGACAAAGGCAAGCAGGGCAAAGGTCAGTGGAACTACCAGCAGAACCAGTGGGGTCAGCCGAAAGGCAAAGGCAAAGGTGACAAAGGCAATAAAGGCAAGCAGCAGCCGTGGCAGGGCAACCAATGGCAAGGCAAAGGTCAGTGGAACCAGCAGTCATGGCGCCGTGTCACAGGTCACCGATGCGAGCACTGCAGTGCCGCAGCAGAGTCCGTGCCCGAGCCCAGCCGCATCTACATCTCAGGTCCAGGGTGCGGTTCGCAGGGTTGACTTCGCGGATGGATTTGTTTTCGACATGACAAGCCTCGATAATGCCCCTGTGTCGCAGTTTCGCGTGCAGACCATCACTTTGCCTAGTGATTGCGCAAGTGTGTGCAGTGATGTGTGTGATTCAGAGAACAACGACGAGATCCATTGCAATCACCTGCCACAGTCTGGGCCCCAGGCCGCATGCGAGCCAAGCTTGGAATTTTCATTTTCGGACGATTTTAGCTTGGATGCCAATTTTCATGAATCCCCAACTTTCAGTGCAGCCGCATCGCCGAGCAGTCACATGTCCAGTTGGTGTGACGTGTGTGAGTCATAACAACTACGAGATCCGTTGCAATCACCTCCAGTCTGGGCCTCTTTGTTTTGACATGTCATACAGCGATGACAAGAGTGACTGGGTCCATGCGTCAGCGACTGGAGACGCCGTGTGCATTTTGCCTGAGTGTCCCCAGTCCTTCGGTGATTGGTCGTACGATGGCACCATGGGTCCTACGCCTGAGTGCCACTCAGAGTCAAGTGCAACGCCTCAGAGTTTTGTCCGTGCTGTGTGCCAGGAGCTTGAAACAGTGATTGTCGACAGCGGTGCTGATCTGTCATGTGTGCCGTTCAGTTATAGCACAGCAGGAGAGAAGGTTGCCAAGGCATTTTCAGCTCAGGTCAGGGATGCACAAGGTTCCAAGATGAAGGTTGCAGCGCAAAGGAACATCCAGTTCCAGATCACCGGCCGCGATGGCCGTCCCATCACGTTGCGTGAAAAGTGCATTGCAACTGGGGTGTCCCAGCCTCTTCTTTCTCTCGGCCGGTTGATCAAAGCCGGATGGTACCCCTCGCGAGATGACTATGGCATGTTCCTTGTGCATCAGCAGTCAGGAGCTGAGATTCCCATGCAGTTCAAAGGCAACAGCCTGAGCTTGGATGCTTCAGTGTTTCGGGTTGAAGATGACATCGATGCCATAGGTGAGCCGATTGCACATGTTCGGTTTACTCTTGCTGAGCCTTCAGATGAGCTTGAGAACTCGCCTTATGGCTGGCACATGTCTACGAGCGGGAACCATTTTGTGTGGAGAGGAGTCACTTCCTTGTACATTGATCCCTCCTTGCTCGTTCCCTTGACTCTTCCTTGCAGGACCACGCTTGTGCATTACCAAGGGTCATGGAAAATCCTTGAAAAGTCCGTCGAGTGGCAGCTGCTGATCAATGCCACGGCGCCGCTCCCGTGTGGCGAGGCCGACTGCATCACCATTTTGAGCAGCGGCGATGAGGATCCTGAGATTTTCGGAGTCAAGGTTGAAGGTGCCGTTGAGTCTTACAGTGGCGAGCAAGGTGAACCCGAGCCGCAGGCCGACTTCGGCGCTGACGCGCCCGAGGGAGTTGATTTTGATTTTGATTTTCACATGGGCCAAGAGCCAGAGGAAGTCGCACCAGTGCCGGAGCCAGTTGCAGATGCATTTGAGGCGCCGCCAGTGCGCCAGCAAGTAGACCAGGATGTTGTGATTGACGGCGTCGCTCTTTCTGTGCATTCCGCCCTCGGGGCGTTGAAGGCTGCCTGCGAGAAGTTAGGGCTAAGTAAGTCCGGCTCGAAGCAACGCTGCTTTGATCGCTTGAAGGCCTACCAGCAAAAGCAACAGCTCTCGGCCGAGGTTGAAATTTCGCGACACGCCGCCGATGCTTCCTCCCGTGACCCAAACATGCAGCCGATGCCAGCGCCGCCCTCTCGTGAGGCGCAGTTGCTGCATGAGGTCACCCACCTGCCATATGCTGCGTGGTGCAGCCACTGTGTGATGATGAAGGCAGTGCCGGACCGGCATACGGTGGATCCCAAGGGTTCTCGTGCCTACCCTACCATAAGCTTACCGTTTGGGTTCCCCAAAAGGATTGTCTCGTGGTTTGAGCCGGGAGGGTGGGCCGGGGGAAAAATGAAAAACTTTGCGTCAGGCTTCGCGCCGCTTGGAAAGTACTTTGGTAATTTCGTAGATTGCAATGCCATGAGTTCCTCTTGCTTGTCTGCACTAACTGCGTTTTGCTTGAGCTCAGGTCAACTGTACGAATGTCGTTGGTGTGTGAGGGGCGGGTAGACCTGCGGCTCGATAGGCATGGGCAGCGAGCTCAGCAGCAGTCGGCATGAAGAGACATGCCGATTGGTCGGCGCTGCATGGTCTTGATCCTGCATTGATTGCTGCTATCCGTGAGAATTATTCGAGCATTGTGCATTTTGATGGGGCTTTTGATGATGAGGGCGAAGCAGCAAATACAGTGGAGGAGCTCCTTGGGGATAAGAAGCCAGCTGAAGAAATCAACAAGTTGGCAAGCAGCTTGTGGAACTGGAAGGAGAAACGGTTGCATCGTGGGCCATCAAGTGTTCGCATTTTGCAGGAGCACATCCGCGAGCTTCCCGTGAAGGTTCCAAGGAAGATGAGGGACATCACAGCGGTGTTTGAAGACGAGGTGCAGATGACTCCAGCTGTTGCGTTGTCGCAATTGAAGAGGGCTGTGAGAACTTCAAAGGCGAGTGGGAGCCGGGAAGAGATGGAAACGAAGATCCGAGAAAGATGGGCGATGCAGCTCGTAGTGTATATCAAGGAAGCAGAGTTGCCTTGCTCAGAACGCCTGGAAGCACTGGGCGACAGCAAGGCGACGTGGTTGAGGATCTTTGGAAATCGGCGAGGCAAAACACTTCGGAATCGGGCGCGTTCTTGGATGCCAGTGAGAGAATGGCTAATGGTGACTACTGGGGCCCCGTGGCCGGCAGATGTGGGACAAATCCTGAAATATCTTGAGGAGCGACATGCTGTGAAGGCGATGGGTAAGACAGTGCCGCGGGCAATATTGGCGAGCATCTCTCTTCTTGAAGTTGTGGGAATGGTTCCGTCTGAGCGGCGGCTGTGTGAAGACCAGCTCTTGCTTGAAACGATTCGGTCATGGAGTGCTGAGCTTGAGACTGGTGCACCACCGGCCAAACCAGCGCCAATGTTGCCCGTGGTGGTGCTGCTAGCTTGTGAGCTGGTGGTTTGCCGGCCCAGCTACGAGGTGGGATTGCGATACATGGCTTTCATCTTGCTGTTGATGTGCTGGGCTAGCCTGAGAGCTGATGACGTGCAGAACATCAGTCCTACGTCTGTGAAGCTCAGCCAGGTGGGTCTGCGATTCGTTTTGAATAAGACTAAAACGAGTGGACCGGGCCGCAAGGTTGGGGAACTTCATGGATTTGTCTCTCGCGCTGCTTGCTTGAGTGGGTTTGACTGGATTATGGAAGGGCACAAGCTTCTCTCTGCAGAACTGCTCGCGTGGCCTCGTGATTTTCTCTGTCCTGCATTCACGAAAGACTGGGACGGGGCCTCAAAGGAATACATGGAGGCAGAAGGGCTAGCATTGCAGATCAGACGTTTCCTTCAGCATCTCCCCACTCCTGTCAGGCAGCAGGGAATCTGGAAAGTTTCGAGAGAGCTCTTGTTGCCAGGTCAGATGGCAAATTACTGGTCAGGGCACAGCGCGAGGCATGTGCTAACAAGCTTGGCAGCAGCACTTGGCATAAGCAAGGATCGGCGGGACTATCTAGGCCGATGGGCCTACGCAGAGCATGGTTCGCAGGACTATGTGCTGACTTCGAGGCAGGTGGTGCAAGCAGTGCAGAACTTTGTTTGCAAGAGCCTGCTGATCGGAAGTCCGGAGGGAGGCTACATCGAGGAAGAGCTTCTCTTCTCGATAAAGACTTTTGCTGAGGGCCTGGGGCTTGAGAGTGTTGCAATCCTGAATGCATGCACTGTCTTGAAATGGGATGAAAGTGAAGAGACCTTCAAGCTAGGGGGCGCGTTTCCCAGCATCCCGTTGGGGCCTGACCGGGTCCGGGCTTCAGCAGGCGATCTTGATGCAGAGTTGCCTGGGCCTTATGAGGCATTTGAAGGCGGGGAAGATACTGATGAGGCTCCGTACTTCATCACCGTCTCCAGGCGGGGTTTCCGCCGTCTTCACTTGTCAAAGAGCTGTGCTGTGAGACGGGAGAACTGCCTTGAGACTATACCGGTCATGAAACTGACCGAGGGCATTGCTGATGCTGTATGCAAGTTGTGTCGCCCGAAGATTGAGAGCTGCGATGATTCATCCACTAGCGGGTCGGAGGACTCGCAGGAAGGGCAAGGGACTGAGCCAGAAGCGCTTGAGCCATCAGTGCCGAGTTTTACTTGAAGAGGCTGTGTTCTTGAAAAGGGTTCGGGGAGAGCCTGCTGAGTTTACAGACTGCAGGTGGAAGCAGTGCATTGTGAACAGTTCATGAGCTTGCTGCGGGTGGAATGCAGCAGAATGATAGAGTGATGCCGGTGGAAGTGCATCACCATGAATCGGAATTCCTTGCCCGGTGGAAGGCACTCGAGCTTCAGTCATGCAATTGGATGAACATGCATGGTAGATGTCAACTGAGCTTGCGTGTGCAGAGGCTTTGAGAACGGCTTAAGTTATCCTGCGTTGCACTGCTCATAAGTCCGGTGTTGAGTCCAGGAACAAGTCCAGCATGGCCGCACCTCCGCCGACTGAGTTGCCGGCGGGAACCTCCGAGGCAGCTGCTCTGTATTTCTTGGATAAAGAGGTCAGCTCCGATTTGGTGCACATCTTTCAAGAATGTGGTGTACCATTGGGGTTACAGTTTCGGCTGGCGCAGAACTTCAAGAATGTGAAGCGTTTTTCGACTTATGCTGACACTCGTGCTGACGTGAGAGTTGCATTAAAGGATGATCACTTGCTGGAGGCAACCAATCAGGCGAGCAGAGCGGCGGTTGCTTCTGTTGTTTCTGCGTGGGAGACTTCCAAGGATTATGCCAGCAAGGAGTCCGAGCTAAGAGCTGAGGCACGCATGCTGGGAGTGAGTCGGCCAGTCACTCAGACGGAGAAACAGGCGATGCGCATTGCATTCGAGACTGCACATGGCACCTTAGAGGAGGCGTTTGAACCTTCAGATGATTACATTTCAGCAAAATTAGAAGAGATCGAGAACGGGGAGGTTTCTGCAAGTGCTTTGTCAGAAGTGACATCGAGGAAGCGGGTCAGAACAATGGGCATCCAAACGACAGTGGACACTGGGGGCCACGTGCGGATCGTGAAGCAGAAGAACAAAGGGGCCATGCCTCAGCATACTGAGGAGTTGCGCACAGTCCTTCGTGTCGAAGGGAACATGTGGACTATGTTGGCTTCGAAGTTCAAGAACAAACCATTCTTTGCTAACATGACGCCTGAGGTTTGGCTGAGTTATGTGAACTTTCTCTTGGGGGAGAAGGTCTATCTCATGCAGGTTCCTGCCGGTGGCAAGGGTGGCAAGCTGGATCAGGCTCCGCTACGGCCGCCTTGGGTTGTTATTCTCAATTTTGAGTTTGAGCTTCGCAAGGAGGCCATCAAGCGAGCATACCGTGACTCGCGGCCCTTGCGGGATACCTTGAGGGAGGTGGTAGATGATGCCCAGATTAAGGAGCAGTACTTCACTTCGCCGATCGCGTTGCAGAACCGGGGAAAACGAGCAAACGAGTCATGGGAGCCGTGGGAAGCCGAGGGTTACAATAAATGGAATCGCCATGCTTGGAAAGGTGGATGGAAGGGAAAGGATGGACATCGCGGTGAGAAGGGGAAGAAAGGAAAGGAAGGTAACCAGAAAGGGAAGGAAGGAAAGGAAGGAAAAGGGAAGCAGCAGAGCATCACCACTTCGCGGACCCCGGATGGCAGGTTCATATGTTTCGCATACTCTGGCCCAGGTTGCGACGGCAATTGCGGCATGGTGCATTGTTGCATGGTGAAAGGGTGCTTGGGCTCGCATCCTACATGGAAGCATTGGCAGCTTCATCACGATGGCAAGACGACGGACACGAAAAGCTGACTGAGCGTCCTGCTCATGACTACGGATTTTACAGTGGGTGCCTCTTTGCATGCGTGTTTGAAGAATTTAGCTGAACGCACGGGATGCGATATTAGTGTCGATTATGCAGACTCAGATGGCAGCCTTCTGGATTGGTCTAAGACCTCAACCTGGGAAGCTGTGGTACAGCAGGCACGCCATCGTGCTTGGGATGTGTGTTTAATGATTCCGCCTAGCAGCACTTACAGCCGCGCGAGGCATCGACATGACGGGCGACGGAGTGGACCCAAACCCTTGCGTGCCCGAAATTTTCCCGATGGATTCCCATGGCTTGCTAAGCAACAGATGGCTGCCGTTGAGCATGAGAATTTCTTGATTTCACGTTGTGTGCATTTGGCCACCGTGTTGGGGGAGCTTCAGATTGGGTGGCTGCTGTTGCATCCCGAGGACCTAGGCGTGCTTGAGAACGAGGACTTTCCCGCTAGCATTTGGCAGCGGCATGAGATTAAATCTACTTTAGCAGACATGCCCGGCACAAGGACTTGGGCAGTTCATATGTGCAGTTATGGGGCGGAGGCGGCGCATCCGACCCGGGCAATCACAAACCTGCGAACAGGACCAGCGGCCATGCCTTGGCCCATACTTGACGATCGGGGCCACTACACTGGACCCCTTGCGCGCTGTGGGCATTTGCATCCGTCTGCAGCAGGGCGCCACGAAACTGCGTGGGCCACCAACTCTAGTTTTCCGCTTGCATTTCTGGAGTTGCTGGCCGAGCTTGCCCATGAACGTGCAGCCACAGGGCGAGCGACTGATTCATCCTTTCAAGGGGCCGAGGATTTCGCCTGGTCCTTGATGCAGAGATCCCAACCATTGCATAAGCATGATTGCGAGGCTTTAGCTAGGCTGCTGCCCTTCGAGACACCGCATCCGGCGGCAACTGGGGGAAGGCCTGCCACAGGCCGGGCATTCTTCGCAGGTGCGTTTTCCAGCGTCAGAGCTGCACCGCATTTCCGAATTCTGTCAAGTGTTACGCTTCCTTCTTGCGAAATACATTCCCAGGGAAGGTTTTCAGCTCGCTGGCAATCTTCGACAACGTGGCAGCTGCCATGCACAAAGACACCAGAAATGCACCGTTCCCGAACCTGCTGGTGGCCCTAACGGAATTCCAGCAGGGTCACGTGTGGTGCGAGTCCTCCACCGGCACGGTGCATCGTTCAGTTCGGGGAGTTGATCGCCCAGGCAACCTCCTGCCTGTTGCCGACTCACCGCAGATTTTGATGGCGCATGAAGTCTTCCACCAGACAGAACCTTGGACGGGCGATCGCTTACTGCTTGTAGGCTTCACAGTGCAGCGCACTGCCAACTTGTCCACAGACCAGCAAGCAATTCTTCGTGCCTTAGGCTTTGTCTTGCCTCCGTCCGAAACTCTGAAGCAGGGGGGCGCGGACGATGACAGCAACAAAGCTGACACAAACCTGGACTTCCCCCGAGAGGATAACACCCCCCATGAGGCAGCCGCTTCTGGGGCCCCGGGCCCAGCTAACACCCCCTTGGGAGGGACCACCCAAGAGGCTTCCAGTAGCACCCCGTTGGAGGGGCCCACTCCTTCGGCTCCCGGCGTTGCACCTCCTAATCCCGAACCAAGCTTCCAGGAGAGTGAGGAAGAAGATGATGATGAAAGGGATTTTGATCCGGCTACAAGTCGATGTAGGGGACCACCGATAAAGTGTAGGCACACTCGCGAATGGAGGGAGCTGGTCGATGGCTTCGGCCTGTGCTCTCCGGGCAGATGGAGGCCACTCGCAAGGAATGCAACTGCAAGCTCAGGGGAATGGAATCATGCTGTGGAGCTGCGAGAAATTCTTGTGCAGGCTGTGCGGTCGTCCCTTCCGGATCTTCGGAAAGCTTCATATCTTCTTGAAGCAGGACGCATGGCATCTTCTCCTTTCAGCAAGGACCTGATTGAGAACATCCGGGCACGCATTGCCGAGACCTTGCCAGATCCCGAGCAAGCCTTGTGTCGACCCGAAGGGCAGCCCTTCATGTTGCACATGTTGTCTCAGTCTTTGAAGCTGCTGGGAGACCCAGACTATGCAATACTTGATCAAGGCAGTGAATGCTTCGCAGAAGGTGTGCCGCTGGGGTGGGACAAAGCGATCCCCCGCACGCCACAGGTGTTTCCGAAACGCACCCACTTCAGGAAGCTTGATGAATCCGATTTTGATCCGTCGATGGTGAACTACCGATCGGCCGAGATGAATGCCTCCCAGCTGGAGGAGAAGTTCCGTGCGGACGAGCAGGCAGGTCTGATGATCTGCACCACTGAAGCGGAAGCTCGCCGGAAATATGGGGAGGACGCAGTGCTCATAGCAGCTATGGGAGCTGTCACCAAGGCGAACGGTGACGTGCGCCCATTACACGATGGGACCCATGGCATAAACTTGAACAACTCTATTAAAATCCTTGACAAGCTACAAGTTCCGGGACCTGAAGATCTTCAAGAGGTGGCTTCCCGAGTCAAAGAAAGTAAAGAAGCTCCTTTTACACTTTGTGCCGACATTAGCCAAGCCCACCGGAATGCCAAAATCAGGGAGTGCGACTGGGCACGGCTAGCGTGTAAATCTTCCAGCACATCACGCGTCTTGTGGCTTAATAAGGTAGGAACTTTCGGGGTCAGCTCAGCGGCCTACTACTGGACCAGATTGTTCGCCACTGTAGGGAGGTGGACTTTCCGTGTGCTGCACCACGACAAGTTCTACATGCTTATTTATGTCGATGACCTTCATGTGGTGGTGTACGGTGCCGAGAAATTTGAAACCTTATGGGTCCTGTTCTTGGCGATGGAAGTTTTGGGGACACCCTTCTCGTTCCACAAGTTTAAAGGGGGCGTCAGTGTGGACTACATTGGCTACCACATCAGCTACTACGAGTGGGCAGCCGGCATCTCTGAGAAACGAGCCAACTGGATTATCGAATGGATCAACCGTGTCGAGTCATCGAATTGGGTGGTCACCGGACGGGCGCTTACGGAGTTCACGGGACGCCTGTGCTTCGTGACACGGCTGTTAACTTGGTTGAAGCCATTTCTTGCACCGCTATATGCTTGGAACAACGTGCTGAACCGGAGCACGGCTGCCCAGGTCCCTGAGATGGTGATCCATGTCCTTCGGTTCTTCAGGTGGCAGTTCTTGAATGGGGCCCGTCTTGATGCCGTGCACATGTGCTGGCCGTCGTGCGAGCGCCAGGCCTTCAGGACCGATGCCAAATGTGAATCTGGACGGATCGTGCTAGGGGGATGGTCACTTGATCATGGCATGGACACGCGTCGGGCACCTTGGTTTGCGCTGGAAATCTTTCCAGCGGATTTTCCGGCACTCTTCAAGGAAGATGGATCTTCTGAATGGGCATCTACGGCTGCGGAGTTGCTGGCATCTTATGCCGGCTTGGTTGCTTTCAAACATCTTGAGACTTCAGGTGGCCGAGACTCGCTTCGCTTGCAGGTTCATGCTGGCACGGACAACTCTGCTACCCCAGCAGTGTTGGCTAAGGGCATCAGCAACAAGTGGCCAGTGCAGGGCCTGCATATGCAATTGTCATTGTCTTTGAGGAACGCCAACAAGTTGTGCCGGCTGTCTTGGCGCCCACGGGAGGAGAACCAGGATGCAGATGACCTGACGAATCTTCGTACTAGCAACTTTGATCAGGCCTTGCGGGTTCCCTTGTCATTGTCTGACCTCCCGCTGGACTTGTTCAACATGCTTCGGGAGGCCCATACCGATTTCTTGTCAGAGAAGGCGAGGCTCGCAGGTGTAAAGGCATTTGAACCGAAAGTGACGAAGAGACAGAAGTTACTTGACAAAACCGAATGGTGAGGCTGTCGGCTTCTCTCACGGCCGGTCTCAAGTTGGGGAGCTGTTGCCGGTTGTTCGATCAGCCGGTTGCCGTAAGTGCAATGCATTCTCCTTGAAGCCCGTAGGCTGTGCAGACCGAATCCGGAGAGTCCCGACACACGTCGCAAAAATGAAGACCAGTCCCAGTGAGTGCGCATTCAGTTTGAACATGTTTGGAATGTTGCGAACTTGTTTTACCTTGTACCTTAACCTTGCCAGTGAACCCTGAAACCCCTTGCCACCCTAGAGCCGTAGCCTTCTTGGTTCAAACAGCGGGACAAACCGTTTGGGTTCCCCAAAAGGATTGTCTCGTGGTTTGAGCCGGGAGGGTGGGCCGGGGGAAAAGTGAAAAACTTTGCGTCAGGCTTCGCGCCGCTTGGAAAGTACTTTGGTAATTTCGTAGATTGCAATGCCATGAGTTCCTCTTGCTTGTCTGCACTAACTGCGTTTTGCTTGAGCTCAGGTCAACTGTACGAATGTCGTTGCCACTTTGGCACGAGGAAAAATTTTGTGTCCCACCCACGCCGCCCTTGAATGCCGAAGGCATCACTTGTGTTTCAAGTGTCACTCTTGCATGCCAACGTCTGCTATGTGCTTGTATCGCACGGAAGGGGGAGCTGTTGCCGGTTGTTCGATCAGCCGGTTGCCGTAAGTGCAATGCATTCTCCTTGAAGCCCGTAGGCTGTGCAGACCGAATCCGGAGAGTCCCGACACACGTCGCAAAAATGAAGACCAGTCCGAGTGAGTGCGCATTCAGTTTGAACATGTTTGGAATGTTGCGAACTTGTTTTACCTTGTACCTTAACCTTGCCAGTGAACCCTGAAACCCCTTGCCACCCTAGAGCCGTAGCCTTCTTGGTTCAAACAGCGGGACAACGGTCTGTGTTACACGGGATACAGTGCCGGGAACCAGCTTGAAGGCGCACCCGATGCCTCGGATAGGGATAAGCTCACCTGCCTTGTCGGTCATTGTTCGCACACCGGAAGCATCTTTGCACTTCCTCTCCCGGACAAGTCTGGGAACAGCATGCGATCAGCAGCCTGCGAGCTCGTCAGGTTTTGCCAGCTCCTCGGCCATACCGAGGTCGAGTTAATGTGCGATCAGGAGCCAAGCATGTTGCAGCTCCAAGGCTTAGTTCTGGCAGCAAGGAAGCGCCTCGGCTTCCGCACTCGCATCCGCAATCCAGGCATTGATGAGCACCAGCAGAATGGCAATGCCGAGAAGCCGAGAAGAGCATAGATGTGATTCGCAATCTTGCAAACGTGTTGCTGTCGCAAGCCCGGTCCAAATTTGACCTCGCATTGCCGGTACAGCACCCGCTCTTTGCGTGGGCCTGGGTGCAGGCCAGCTGGTTGTACAACCGGTTTCATGTCAAGTCCGGGTTGACTGCTCATGAGCGTGCTCTGGATGCCGCTACAATGGTCGCCTCCTTCCCTTCGCAGAGCCGTGCTGGGCGTACGTACGCCCGAGCCAGAAAGGCTCCCCACGCTGGACCATGTCGATCTTCTTGACGAAGAGCAGTGTGAATGACATGTTTGTGGTGGCAACTCCTCGAGGCGTGCAGCTCGCCCGATCAGTCCGCCGGACGGGCCAACCATGGGCCTCCGAGCAAGCTCTGGCTGAAGCCATCAAGGGCGTGCCATGGGACTATACCACCTTGGGACCATTGGCACGAAAATGATTCCTCAGGCTAAGCTGCGTGCTCCCAAAGCCGTGCCACTGCCAGATGTGCCGTTGAATGTCATGCCACCGGCAGGACTTCCAGTGCGAGAGCAACTTGCTTCAGCTTCTCCTGCCGTTCCAGCAGTGCTGCCCGCGCAGGCTGAGGAGAGTGAAGTTCCAGCAGTGATGCCTCCGAGCGTCGCAACCGCGGCCCCTTCTAGCCGCCCGACTTTGCTTCTCGATCGTGGCGACCGCCGCCCTGTTGCTGCATCGCCCATGGAAATCGCGGGAACTGACTCGCCTGTCACTCCAGGAACATCCATCGATTACTCTCCGTCCCCAGCTTCTCTCCCGGACGGTCGTGTCCCGGATGATACTTTGCTTCAGGATTTGAGATCCCGGCCAGGCGGGGATGAACCGTCTTCTGCAGTACCGCCGGAGCCTAAGCGGCCTCGCCTTCTCCGGAGTGTTATGATCAGGTCAGCCCGCAGCAGCAACGCAGAGGAACTCCATCATGCAGATGAAACATTGGAGTTGCAGTTTGATGCTGAAGTTTCAGAAAGTTTGCAGATGTATGAAGATGAGTTGAGCGAGCAGCTGCATGAGCAGGATGAGGATTATGAAGTGACTGCTGAAGGCATTCCCAAGTGCCTCATCCGCGACCTGTCGGATCACGAGCCCGAGCTAAGTGCCGAAGAGTTGTTTGAGGCCGACAGGCAAGCCTCCCTCTTTGAAGTTGCCCGCCTTGGCGCCAAGAGCGTCCTTGTGCAGGTTGCAGGGCCGCTGCCAGGCCATCGCACGTTGAGCACCAAGTTCGTTGTGTCATGGCGCCAGAAATGCATAGGGGGCGAGGAGGTTTGGCTCAGAAGGGCTCGTTTGGTGGCGAGGGAGTTCGCCTTTCTGGATCCCCATCGCGAGGGTCTCTTTAGCCCTGCCAGCAGCTCCATCGTGACTCGCATCATCCCAGCGCTGTTTATGCAGCAGCGTGCCGCTGGATGGTCCATGATTGCCGTCGACGTTGCAGATGCTTACTTGACTTGCAGCCAGGGCGAGCCCACTGTGACTTCTGTGAAGCTTGGGCATCAGACTTTGTGGTTTCGCTTGGACAAGTGTCTCCCGGGCCAGCGTGATGGGTCGAGCCGATGGTTCGGTGACTTCTCCGGTTACCTGGCCGAACACTGACACAGCCGATGGCGCAAATGGCATCCATCGTGCGGTTTCCCGACAGGCAGGGCGCCGGCCTCCTCCACGTGGACGATTTGCTTGCCGCCGGCGCGACTGCTGTGCTAGAGAACTGCTGTGCCCAGCTTAGCAAGAAATACACCATTTCTGTGCAGTGGATCCGAGATGTGAATGATCAGCTGATGTTTTTGAAGAAGAGACACATTTTGATTTCGGATGGTGAGCTTTGCGTCCAAGTCCACGGGAAGCACCTCGAGCGCCTCCTGGACATGACAGGGCTGAGCCAAGGGAAAGTGCGAGCGCGACAATCGCCCATGCCAACAGGCACTCTCCCGACTGAGGCCAATGATGATCCTGAGCTGCCGCCCGCCGAAGCCTCTGTTTTCAGGTCTTGCGTAGGGATCCTTCTTAGCTGACATTCCAGAGGCCCAGTTCTGCATCCGTTACCTTGCATCTTACATGTCAAAGCCCACCAAAGGCTCTTGGGCGATCCTTCGTCATTTGACTGCTGACTTGCGCAGAAGGGTTCTGGGGAGGGCTGCTCGCTGCTGTTCAGATTCCCGAAGCATGTTGTCTTCTTGTGTTATCCAAAAACGCTACTGAATACGTTTGACAAGTGTGTTGTCTTCTTGTCTGACCCTAAACGTTAAACCGCTGCTGTTCACATTTTGTAAGTATGTTGCTCTCTTGTGTGAGCCAAAAACGCATTTTCAATATGTTTGGCAGGTATGTCGTCTTTTTGTATGAGCCAAAAATGCTCTTTGAAGCGGTGGAAGAATTTATTGAAGCGGTGGAAGAGTATCCCTACTGGGGAAGACGTACCACCTTAAAAAAATCGTCGAAGGCGCCTGGGCAGGCACCTCTTGGGTGGTGTGGAAGACCTGCCAGAAAACATTTTAAACAAATTCGCTGACTTGGTGACAGGGGCGGCAGAGGAAGGTTAAAGGGACAAGGCCTGGGGCCTTGAGCTCGGGAGGGGGCGGGTTGTCGGTTGGTGGGGCGAGTGGGCGGGGCCGGGGTGGGTGTTGCAGTTAAATGCTCGGTGGTGCTCGCGCTTTGCTCCATGATGCCATTTTTGTTTTCATTTTGTAATGGTATTCTAGCTAGGCCCGCCGACTTTTGCAGTAACAATTTGCTAGAGTGCTTTTGCCGGGGTTTTTGGTTTGGTTCAGGGCACCCGAACCCCTTCGGCCCTGCAGTAGGCTTTGCTCCCCGTCTGCCTTGCAAGTGCCCTGCGTCCCTAACCCGTAGGCTCCCCGCCCAAGCGTCTCTGCATTGAGCTTCGGGTGCCGCGCTCGCTCCTCGAAGGTAGCTAGCATCGACAGGCGCAGAATTCTCTAGGGAACATGCACATGCAAGCAGCGTGGAGGCGGCACACATAACACATTAGCAGCACAGCAGGCTGCACAGCAGCATAAGTGGCACAGTAGCATAGGCCTAGGCGACAGTCGTGCGTGCAGCATAGGCGCCCACCATGTCCGGTGCTGCCAGCGACGGGTCGCCTGCTGCTCGTCGATGGTCGACAAGGTCCATCCTGGCACCCCTTCGCGTTTTCCGGGATAATGTCTTCGAGTGCTGCGGCGATGTGCGGGGGGATGAAACCATCAGCTTCGTTTGCAACGAGTCCGGGGCAACTTGCGCCGGCCTTCAGGACCGCTTCGACTCATATGTCGTCACGGGGGTCGACGTGCACCTCCGCTCGGTTGGATACCGGGCTGACTACCGCACCACGCTTGAGGAACAGGCCGATGCCAATATGAGCCTTGTTTTGAGGCTTCTGAAAGCCCGGAAGGGATTCGCCGTGCGAGAAGCCGCACGCAGGCGCCGCTGAAGGCCTGACCTATGCTGACGCTGCCTTGAGTCCTGGCACTCCTACCTGTACGGCTTTTATTCAATAGCTGCTCATTCCCTTAACCTGCTGCGTCCTCGAAGGTTGCATGGGTTACGGCGACTGGCATCAGTTTTGAATGTCCTGTGTGCTCGTAGGATCGGTCTCGCAGCGCATAAGATGCTGCAAACTTCGCCTGGCAGCCTAGCCCTCGCCAGCTAAAAAGCGAATCTGAGCGGATGTGCCGTGTGCTGCCCTTTCTCTGGTTTGCTTCCCAACCCACTGGCTCCCTTCCTTTCAGCCCTGCGCTTGACTTTCTTTCCGCGCTCGCAGGTTCAAGGGTAGGGGTCGGGGGTAGCGGCGGGCGGTTGGGCGGGTAGGTGAGCTTGTGTCGGGGCCTCAGTTTGCTTGGGTTGGTCTGTGTTCCGGGTTTCCCTTCCCTAACCCTTTTGGTTACCCTAGGCTGCCTCTCGCTGCCCTGCATTGCTCTGTGTGCTTCTGCGCCCGGTAGCCTCGTAGCCCACGCCGCCTCGCCCAGGTCTCGACTTTTTCTTTGACCTCCTGTGCCTGGGCCTCGGCTTTGCTTTGAAGGGGTTTGTTTCGGGTTTGGGGGTTTGGTGTTTCTTGGTCCGTGTGCGACTGCAGGAGTGTCCTTAGGATTGCACTCTGTCCGGTAGCGCCCCGCCCGCGTAACTAGAGTGCCCTGCATTTCCGAACCTCCCCCTTCGCCCAGGTCTCGACTTTTTCTTCGACCTCCTGTGCCTGGGCCTCGGCTTTGCTTTGAAGGGGTTTGTTTCGGGTTTGGGGGCTTGGTGTTTCTTGGTCCGTGTGCGAGTGCAGGAGTGTCGTGTAAATCTAGAGTGCCCTGCACCCCAGCCCGATTCCCGGGAACCCCGGCCCCACTGTCGCTTGAAGGTCTGTCCTCTTCGCGGATTGGCGACTGAAGCCGTCACTTGCTGCTGTTCAGAAATGCTCTTTGAAGCGGTGGAAGAGTAGGCCTCCTGGGGAAGACGCGCCACCTTAAAAAAAAGCGTCAACGCGCCTGGACAGAGGCCTCAGGGCGGTGTGGAACATCTGTCCAGCCACCACCCTGACCAAGCATCCTGTAGGCTGTTGGTTTGTAGGTTGTACCAAACTTGGCAAACGTGTTTGATGTTTTTCTATTGCTGCTCCCGAGGTCGGAAAATGAGGAAAGGACTGCTGGGATGTTTGTTGGCGTCGTGTTGATTGTGTTGAGTTTAAGAGCATCCAAGGTTATTTTCCGATTCACTATGCTGGTGATTCATTGGATGATTCACTGGTAATCGTGATGACTTGGCAATGCCTGGCAATTCTGGTGCTGGCTCGTGTTCCTGGGACCGACAGCAGAAGCATAGAGTTAGTACTGTTTTCAATTTTCAACTACGTGGGTCCCAACAGCCTTGCTAAGGCTTCGTTTGCACTTCGCATGACGCATGGCCCGGCAGCGATTCTCCGGTGATGCTGTGCTTGAGTTTGCAAGAATCAACACTTTCACAACGTCGTAACCTCGCAGTCTTTAGAGACCACCAAGCCTTCACTTCGCTTCACATCGCCCAGGTGCTGTGTCCGATTTTCCGATGATGCAGCCGATGAAACTCTTGACTGTTGAGATGGCGGAGACTGGAGACTCCGAGACTCCGAGCCGCCGCTTTTCATGTTTGCAGACCGCTCGAGTGATTTTAGGAATTTTAGGCTGTGAGGCAGTGCAAAAGGTTGCGCCTCTGAGTCTGCATCTGCAAACGTGTTGCGATAGCACTTGAGATCTTGCAGCTCCTTGCAGTTTTGCAGTATCCTGGTCCGAGTTCAAGTGTCGTAGCCTTAGGTAGGATGGCTGAGGCTCAGGGCCTCCCAGAGGTAGCTGAGGCTGAGGTTTGCGCTGGGGACTTGGGCTCCCCAAGACCGAAGCTGAAGTGGGAGTATGCCCCGATCCCAAGTGCTGACATTGTTGATCCACAGGACCTCTTTCGCGACATGTTGCCATGTTTGTCGTGGAGGGAGATGTCAGAGATCCAGTCGAATGCATTGGCTTTGGTTCTTGATCGCACAGAAGGAGGTCCCTGGCACATGCACTTCAAACGCTCTGGGCTGCTTTCGACTCACAAGTACGTGTTGGAGCGACGTGAGTACCTGGATATGTTTTATGTTGTTGTGTACTTGTAGGCTCTTGCAGGGCCCTGATTTGTCTGAGTCCGCTTGTGAAGTTTCAGTTTCAGCCGTTCCAGCTTGAAAGTTTACAACTTGTAACTTGTAATCTTGTAATTGTAATCAGCATGAGGCGCGAGCATGGCTATCTCGTGTACAACCACATTCTCGTCCGAGATTCGTACATGTGCAAGCCAATCCGGGTCGTGACGTTCCGGCTTGTGGTCGAAACCTCCAATGATCTTTCGTGCAGGGTCCGTGTCACTTTGCAGGCCAAGCAGCCCTACCGTTTTGTGAATGCCCCCGAGCAGCACACTGCTCTTTTCTATCTGAACAATATCGAAAAGATTTCTTACCTGCACGACACGACCTCGGCATTCGCAAGGCGATTCTTCACTGAGGCAGAAGTAAGCCATTCCAGGGGCCTTTGGGGTCATGCAGGGCTGAACCTTTTGGAGTGCCGCGTCAGTACGATTCAAAACTTGCTAAACTGTGACCAACGCAGAGCATCGGCGTAAGGACGAGTCAGTCTGCCGCGGGACTTTCTGTGTCCGTGCTTTTGGCACATGACAAAGATCTGCTGCGATGGCTCGCTGTATCTGTAATTGCACACTGCACACTGAGCACTAAACCTCAAACCCTAAAGCCTAAAACCATAATTAACAAAATGGGGCTAACGATTCAAGTTGGAAGCCAAGAAAAGTGTCTAGTTTACTGGACAAGAAGGAGTTTTCTATCACAAGTTCTGTTTGTGTTGTCTTGGTTTGGTTCGCAACCCAATGAGGATCCCTACGATTGATGTTGTATCTTGGTTTTTATGTTATGTTTCTGGATGTTTCTGCGGCGATCGCGTTGGGTACTGGGTTTTGGTATATTATTTTAATTCAAACTTTTTCTTAGAAGCATTGGTAACTTAGTATCGTGAACCCTAAACTCTAAACCCTCAGCCCTAAACCTTAAAACTAAAACCCTAACCGAAGCCTAAAACGAGCAGCCGCCTTCACGCAGCAGGTCAGGTTTTTGAAGTTGCACAGCCGGCTGACGTACCGCCTGCTTCAAAAAAGCCGGACGTGCTTCAGAGTTCAGAGTACGCATGTGCATTTGGTGACCCGTGAGAGCGATGCATGTTTGAGTTTGATTCTGCTGTGCCCGGCCTTTCTTTCAGGTCAGGACTCAGGCTGACTCAGGATTGTGAACATGGGACTAATGGGACAACTCATGCAGTAGTGTCATTCTCGGAAGAAGTTCATGTTATCGGAAGTGCAGAAGTAGGAGCGCAGTGCCTTCTTTGATGTTGTAGCGCTGTGTGGCATAGTGCGCCTGGGCTGGAGTCCGGAGTTTTTCTTCAGCTTCTTGGCCGATGGATATTTTGGAAGTATGCGATTATGTCACATGGCCACTCTTGCTTTGCACCCATGATAGAAGCAGTGATGCACAACGCAGTTGGAGAAATCGACAGAAGAAGTCAGGGAGGCGATCGGATGTGGGGGTCGCGGAGGGTCGGCAGGTTCGTTGGCGAGGCAGCCTTTCGCAGCAAACTCTGGATTCGTGTGTTCGTTGTCTCAGCAGCTTGCCCAACTTTGAGGGTCAGGATGTCGTTGGGCTGTGTAAAGACGACGGTTGCCGAATGTCCGTTTGCTTGGCACTCGTGCGTGTTGCCCCAGAGCTCACGTTGCAGCATCCCTTGGATGTGCAACAGGATTTGTGGTGGCGGGATTTGGAAGGCCCTCATTGGCAGCGCCTTCACTGGCAGGTTGTTGCTGTGGAGCCGCTGGAAGGCATCCTTTGTGTTTCCAGCATGACAGCTCTTGGGCGCAGGGACAGTGCTCCGGCATTGTTCCTGCTCGGACGCTCCAGTGCAGAGGAAGTGGCTTCCAAGGCCCAGCCATTGCTTCAGGCTTGGAAAGTTTCGGGTGTGCTAGGGCCAAATGCAGAGTTGAAGCATGCCCTGGCTGTGCCAAAGCCTTTGTGCCTATTGCTTATGCATAGCAATCTGAGTTTCGTGGCAGTCTCCATGCGCCGAAAGCTGCCAAAGCACATTCCGGATTCTGCTTTGTGTGCAAGGGTCAAATCTCACGCTGAGCGTGTGGCAGATGGAGCGGGAGCGCCTCCCCAACCAAGGCCCGACAGTGCATCTTCCGAGTTGACGTCTGGAGCCTTCAGAAATCTCGTTCATGCCATGGATGGTTGGGCTACGTTGCTGGCAGCTGCCACGGCCGGGAGCCCCGAACGCCGCGCCGAGGTGTCGCAGGAACTGTCGATGATGAGAGGTTGGGCCAGTCGCCTGGCATATCAGCTGGACCCGGTGTACCTCGCTTCCACCAGAGTCCAGACTTCCAGACTTCAGAAGGGTGTTTTGGGTCAGGGTGCTCGCTTGCGCCTTCGTGCATGGGCACCTCGCCAGGTGCTCCGTCACCGATCTGCAAAGATGCTTACTGCAATCCGTTCTAAACCAAAGCAGCAGCAGCAGCAGCAGTTGACCGGACGGTACACGGGGTGGTTTGCGATACAGGCAGTGCTGTTTTCCTCATTTTTGCGGGATGCGGCGAAACTTCAAAGTGCCCTGAAGCAGGGCATCATGATGGCTTTTCCTCAATGCATTGCAAACGACTTGCTGCAGATGTTAGAACAATCCCCCATGCCCCATGCGGCAACTTTGTCTCGTTGGCGTGTGCTCTTCGAAGCAGCAGCCTGCTTGCAGCTGCGTTCCCGTCTAGCCAAATGTTTTCAGTGCAGGGAGCTTCCACAGCCTGCTTCAGTTCCTATCGCAATGCATGTTCTCGTAGACAGCAGCCCTCAGGGGGGCCGCGATTGGTTGCTGTCTGAAGTGCACATGCTGGGTCATCGAGTGCCTTTGCAAAGAATGCTTCTGCTGTTTTGGAAGATCTGCGAGCTGCATCCAAGTGGCGGCGACGACCTGGACGAAGATCTCTGTCAGGAATTGGTCGCAGCAGAACAGGAGCTGGCCGATGCTGTTGAGGTTCTTGTACTGCCGCCAGCAGGACTGGGTCATCAGCGATCCAATTTACACCACAAGCTTCATGGGCTGCTTCATAGTTTCTGGCTTGCGGCAGGGGCATGCTTACCTCAAGTTGTTCAAGCGGTGTCTTCCTTCACTTCAGATTTTGGAACAGAAGCAGGATTGCCAGGCATGGAAGTTTCTTCGGAGCTAGTTTGCCCGCAGCTCGGGTGCAGCCAGTTCTGTGAGACTGATGGGCCGGGTCAACTCAGTGATCCGTGGCCTCTGCTGAGTTTTGCACGATCGTTGGCAGTACCCGGCATCCATCATGTTATGCACAACATGTGTGAGGACATGTGTGAGGCATTGCCTTCGTTTCGGAAGCACAAGCCTCACTTTCAAGCCATGTCAGTCTTCCTTTGTGATCATCATGTCCGGCAGGGGTTGCAAGAAAGGTGTTTTGGTCAAGGAGATGCGGCTGCGCATCGAGCAAAGTTTGCTTCCTTTGGAGAGCGGCTTCTAGACTGGAGGTGGCAGAGTGTTTCATCCTTCTTGAGCGCAATGGAACCCCTAGAGTTGCCCCTGCGGCAATTCTGGAGTCTGCGGGCGTTTAGTGGGAAGTTTCGGAATGATTCTCTTTCAGGTGAGCCTGCTCAGGAGGCTGCCGGTCCTGACGACGCTGCTCAGGCCGCTGATGTACTGGTTCCTGTAGGTCCTCAGGAGAGCTCGGAGAGCAGCAAAGTGCTTGCTGATGCAGTTCGAGGCAAAGTTCGATCTCAGAATTTTGATTCGGCGGTACAGAATGCTGAGGTTTGGCAGTACATGAGCATGCTTCGCAAACTCTTCGCCATCTCAGATGAGCTCCTGGTATGGTTTCAATCATGTCCCTGCCACCCACGTGAAGCAGCGGCCCAGGACGATGAGGATAGGTGCAAACACTACGCTGCCTGCCCGATGAAAGGCAGGAGGGCTCCTGAGCTGGCCGCTGGTTTCGTGGTTTCTTTCATGCGTGATCAGTTGCAAGGAGCTGCCGATGTGTTTCCTTCAAACTCCGATCTGTTCACGGAATATGTTGCAGGTTTGCAGCATTTCAGCTTCATGTTGCAGTTGAAGTTTGCGAACTGGACAGCCATGCCACACTCCTTTCTGGCCCTTGCGCATCCGTCCGAAACGACGGCTCGTGCTGCCTGCCGTCGCTTGCTGGGCGAGTGGGAATTTATGTCAAAACCGGACAAGGCGAGTGCCCACCCCCTGTGCCATGCATTCATGTCAGACTCCAATGTTCGAGACTCGCTCGTTCGTTTTGGGCAGGGGTCGCCTCGCGATTCCGACGATTGTTTCCAGCTGCGTGCTGTGCTGGGACCCATTGCCTTCCTTCCCCTGCTGGAAAGGTCAATAGAGGGACGCCATGCTGTTGTCAAACGTGCTACAGAAACAGCTCCGAATCATCGCGGGGCTTACGTTGCGAACGTGCTGAGGTCAGCCGCAATCATGGACAACGCGGCTCAGGATCCTAAGACGTTGGTCGAATTGGCAGAGCATTTTGACCGATTGCGGTTGCCAGTTTTTGTTCTTGAGCACTTGGGGCTCAAGAGCAATGCTTCTGTTACTGCCTTGGACAGTCTTTCTAAAAAGCAAGCCGACAAGCAGCTGCAGTGTTTCGGGTTTGTAGATAGGGTTATGTTCCGGCTCGATGCAGCTACGCAGTTCGCCGACTGGGAAGATGTCCTTGATGCCAAGCAGACGCATGGCCAGGCCAAGTCGGCGTCCAAGTTGCCGCTGACGATTGCAGACACAAACTCTTTGCAGCGCCACCTAGCCTTGGAGCACTTCCGTGTTACAGCCACTTCATCATGTGATTTCTTTGCGGCCACACTGCAAGATGCTGCTGCAGGCATGCCGGCAAACGAGTTTCCTTTTCGTCAGTTGCAATGCACTTTGGCTGGCAATGCCAGGTTTGCGGATGCATGTCTCGATGACGCGGGTCAGGTGGCATTGATCGAAGCTGATCCTTGCGACCGGGGCCAGGATCATAGCGCTGCCGTAGCATCTACGTGGGGCAGCCACATGTGTGATGAGCAATCTGTAGTCGCTGATGAACGATTTCGTCGTTGTGTCTTGTTCAAAGTCCAGTCTTGGAGGCCGTCTTTGCTGAAGCAAGTCAAAGGGTCTTGCATGACAACACTGACTTCTTCAGATGTGGCTGTAACCATGTTTCCAGTGGTCGGCTGTGATGTAAAGCCTGATGCCAATGTCCTGTATACGACTGGAAAGCCTCAAGGCTCTGAAGGGTCGCTGGCAGCAGCCAGTGCCATCATAAATGATGCACTCTTTCAGCACTCAGTTTTTCGCTTTAAGTCTTCGAGTCCGGTCAGGTTCGCTTGGACGGGACCTCTGATTCTTGCCGATCAGGCGAGCATGGATCGGGTCGTCACGGATTTCATGTCTTCTGATGCTGTGGCCGGTTCGGGAAAAGTGTTGCTGAAACCGGCTTTCAGACGTTCTCGCATCAAATCGGCTGACTCGTCTTTGCAAATCCTGCAGCAGATGAAAGACCGCGGCTGGGCCGCGCAAGATTGCAGTGCTGAAGGCTGGTGCCTAACTGCAGAAGCCCTTAAGTGGGTTTCGACTCGTGTGGCACTAACCCATCCGGTATCGGTTTTGCAGCCGCGACTGCTTGACGATCGAGGCCAGTGGACCCGCTACGAGATCATGGCATGCTTGAGAGATGCAGGTTGGGTAGCTCTGCAGCTGCCCACCCACAAGAAGCGGAAAGGCTTGGAAATGCAGATCCGTTTGCCAGATGGCCCTGCAGAGGAAGCTTCAGCTTCGGAGGATGGTTCTCGGCCGGGCAAGACTTGGTACTTCAAAAAGAAAGTACCTGTGGTGTCCAGGCACTACCTGCGTGCCATGTTAGCCATCCACGAGAACCGTGATGCACTGATAGCCCTTGGTGTGCAAAGAATCTTCCATCTTGCGTCTGTGAAGTACTTTCAGTGCCTTCTTCAGGTAGCTTCTGGTGAGGCATCACTTCAGGCACTAACCGATCTGGAGCCGAAAGAGACGTCTCGTGCTGTTGCCCGTGATCGTTTGTTTCTAGCTAGTGAGCCTGGACCTGCCCAGCCACGTCCCATTCCTGCTGTTGTTGGTGCTCCAGAGCTTCCAGGGGATCAGGACCAGGACGACCGTGATTCCGTCTTGTCCGAGGATCCGCCGTTTTTGGAACCAGGACATGCTGTGGAAGTGGAGTCGCCTTTGGTTGGAGAGAGAGATCACCAGGCAATAGACGAGGCCCTGGCAATTCTGAATGAAGAACCCTCCGATGTTGGGGCTGCACAAGCTGCTGTTCCTGAGCGGCCTGAGCGGCCGCAGCCCGCCGATGAATTGCTGGCTAGGCGTCGCCAAGACAAGACACACCGTTGGGGAGCTTTCTTGATAACGCACAAGATTCAGAAGCAGGGCAAGGCTAAACCGGTGCAGTCGTGGCAGGCCACGTGCCCTCATCCGGCCCATACTCTCGGAAACAAGAAGTGCACGAAAACAATGTCCTTTAATCCTGATGACGAAGCACAGGAGATGACGACTCTATGGCGTGTCCGGCACTGGTGCAACAGTGTCTTCCTCTTCGAGGACAAGGTCAGCCACCAGGCTTATCATCCCGTGTTGGAGGAGCTCCCAGACGAGGCTACCATGATTGCTTGCCGGGTTGATAGCATTTCTGCTGAGCCGTCTGATCCTCGGCCCAATCCGTCTGCTGCCTCATCTGCTGTGCCAAGTAGAAAGCGGAAGCGTGCAAGTGCAAGTGCAAGCGCACGTGCGGCAGCGGCGCCAAAGGCTGCTGCTCCATCTTCCTCATCAGGCAGCAGCTCGTCGTCATCCTCGTCCTCAGACAGCTCTTCCTCCAGCGAGTGAACCGAGCACCCGAACCCTAGGACCCTGTGTCGTGTGGTTTAGACCCGAACCCCAATAGGAGGAGTTGTCTTGTGCCCTTTCCCCCACCTTAAGCACTTACAGCACTCGGCAACCCAGAAATCCCGCGACGAACGATCGCCGAATGCGCTTGTGAACCTATCGAGTTGGGGCTTCCCCGACCAAGCTTACGATCCTGGACCTAGTTCGGCTGCGGCTCTCCTCCACTGCATCCCGTCGCTGCCTTGCTTCGGGCCAGCGAAGTCACCACCGCTTCTGCGCCCGAACCCTAGGACCCTGTGGTTTAGGCCCAGTTCTAAGACGCTAGGATCGCTCAGCCGAGCTCCCGAACCCTAGGACCCTGACCCTGTGGTTTAGGCCCGGTTCTAAGACGCTAGGATCGCTCAGCCGAGCTCCCGAACCCTAGGACCCTGTGGTTTAGGCCCAGTTCTAAGACGCTAGGATCGCTCAGCCGAGCTCCCGAACCCTAAGCCTAAGACCCTGTGGTTTAGACCCAAACCCTAAAAAAAGGTGCTCAGCCGAGCAGCAGCAGCCTTTTTGGGGTCAGGGGCGCAGCTGGTGCGGCGTTGGAAGTACCTCTGCATCTGTCGTTGAGGAGCGAAGTCCGCCGCTTCTGGGTCATATAGATGCTGATGTGTGCTATGCATTGCCAGCCGCCAGCCATGTTCCGAGGCTTTTCAGTGTTGTAGTCATGTTGTGTAAGATAGCACGTCTGTCGTTTCCACACAGTCCAGTTTCTTTTGCGAATACAACACTTCATTGCCATGCTGGAACCGCTGAAACAGAGCAACATGAGCTTCCAGGACCACATCGTGTGTTCCCCAGCTTGAAACCAAGTTTTGCGGAGTCCTGAAGTGCTGCCCCATTTGCTTTGGTCTTTTGTGCGCGAACTGTTTTGGGGTGTGGTTGCCCGGCACCTCGTGACAAGCTTTTGGTGCTGGTGTGTCGTGTTCTGCAAAAAGGTCCGGGGAGCTGCCACAACCTTCGGGGAGCTTCGGGGAGCTTCGGGGAGCTTCGGGGAGCTTCGGGGAGCCCAAGCAGCCGGGACTGTGTCCAAGTGCCCCAGACATCCGATGGGAATGGGTGATGCAGACATGAGCAGGTTGTAATAAAGGACTTGGTTTTGGGAAGTGGTGGTCCGGCTGGGCTTGTGAAAAGGTGGCGGGCAGCTGGGGAAAGTTTCGGGGAGCTGAGGGGGAGCTTCGGGGAGCTTCGGGGAGCTTCGGGGAGCTTCGGGGAGATTGTCGATACAAGTGCTACATGATGCTACATGAACACCGATTTCTGTTTCAGGCTTTCAAACTTAAGAATTGACTGCAAACCGGTTGTTCGATCAGAAAAGTTTGCATCCAATACGGCATGATGGGGTGGCCGCAAAACGTCAGAAAAAACATGACGCGCGCGCTTCGTACTTTCGGACGTCGGCGGGTGTCGGTTGCGATTCTACATGCTCACCGACGCGATGTGGCTACTCAAGATGCAGCCCAAAGGCCAATAGAAAACACAGTTTTGTGTAAACAGAACTCCTACTGCCGCGCAGTTGTGTTTATAGGCTGAATTCATCTTTCTCCAATTAAACAACAACTCTATTTTTTGCTTTTCAGGGAACGATCGTTAAAGGTAATAATTTCCACTGGCCGTTAACCCAAGAGGCACAATGAACGCGGATAGCAGCTACAAGATTCCATTCTCACACGGTCAAGATGAGCACAGACAACTTGTAAATCCAATGTTCATTGCACACTTCAACCTCAACATCCGTCTTTCTTTGTAACAGGGGCGGTCAGAGGGATGGGGTGTACACATGAGAGATCATGAGAGTGTTAACCACATCTACCCATCATAGCTTCACCAGTCGGCGGGTGTCGGAATTTCGCTGCAAGATGTACTGTACTCGGTTTTGTTCGGTGTGTATTGCTGATTTCGTTGGAGCTGTGCCGAAACCAAGGTTTTGGGCCCCACGGCCAATGAGGATGTCATGCAAGCGCCAGCGGGTTATGATTCGGGATCGTGCAGGCAGCACAATCGGCGACCTCTACGACTGGCCGTCGAAGTTGGCAGCCAAGCTTCATCGCATACCACGTTTGCGATATGGCTGGAAAGCCCACTTGGCCAATGGCAACTGCATGGTGATTTACTCCGACCATAGCGGGTGTGGCAATGGAGAGGAAGGCTTGCTTGATGCCATCACCGCGCTAAAGGAGCACTTTCACTTTGCAGAGGGCACAGACTCTGCAGACCTGTTGGAACCCGTCGTGCACAGCGTCTGCGACCCGGATGTTCATGCAGTACAGGCGCTGTCGGCAACAAGTCGTGCAAAGCATCTCTTTGGCTATGTGGAGGACTTTGTGTCCAAAGACATGATGTCCGACATTGCGCCTTTTGCTCCAACTGCTCAGGCGACTGCCGAGGAGAGATCTGCCTTCTTGAAAGACGCTTGCTCAAAATAAAGCTTCCTTAGCTGCTTCACAGTTGAATTTGTAGTTGTTCACCAGGGTCGGTTTTGAGGGCTTCGCCTTTGGGCTTGTGTGCCCAGGCTTTCTGTCTTGAGTTGTTGCCAACCGCACTGAGAACTTGGCGACGGAAGTCCACCACAACCTGTCCAGCTACTTTCCACTGGACCACAAAGTCTTCTGTCGCTGGAAACAGCAAGATGTTCCGGCTCTGGCGCCGGAGGCCTGTCTTGCCCGGGCCACAAACCGAAGGTGCTTGGAAATCCAAGTGAGTGGCACATGCTGCTACGATTGGTCGTCGATGAACCAGAAGGCCCTCAGGTCGCATGGTCCTTCGCAGGTCTCTTTCTTGTGGTGGAAGGAGGGCCTCAAAGCCCACCAGCCAGACTTGCTCCTGCACGAGAACGTTATGCGATTCCACGTGGAGCATCTCATGGATGGGCTCGAAGACTTGTGCCTTGTCGCAGTTATGTAGTTGATCGAACTTCATGCGTGTGTGTGTGTGTGTGTGTGCCCTGCCTCGGTGGCTGAGGTACTCTGCCTTCCAGTTCACCCTTTCACCGTTACTGGGCGCAAAATGGATGTTCAAGTGTGGCGTTATCCTCTAGCATTGAAGGGCCATGGAGTGAACCAGTTCTGCTGACCTAGGCTGGACATTGGATGGCCGGTGAGACGGCCAAGGCGCTTCACTGCTTTGGTCCATCGTCGATGGCACTGTTCCGCTTCGCAGTCCGACTTCGAGTTTCATTTCGGTGCTTCTGCGGCCATGACGGGCAGCGATCTACTGGCTATGCCACCGAACATCGTCGAGGAATACTTCCGAAACAAACTCCGTCAGAAACTCTGCCACAAAGAAGGCCTTCTCGAAGCAGCTGATTTCAGACGAGTGCTGACTCCGCGGCAGAGAAAAATGCTTGAGGAATTTGAGGAGCTCGCTGCCAAGGACGGGGGCGAGCTGGGCGAGGACTTCTTGGTCGACTTGTCCCAGACCGCCGAGTGGACCACGGTCGCAAACAGTGCCCCGTGCCTTCTTCGTGGATCATTGCCGCTTGCATGCCCAGGGGGGATAATGTACGTTCGGTCTGAAAACACTTTGGCTTTGCTTTCTTGCTTTCCATATGCAGCAAGGATCTGGAGCCACAAGCTGCAGCGCACGGCCTTGCCAGCAGAGCACATGCTGCTGCAAGGCGTCCCGCTGCTAGAGGACAAGAGTCCGTGGAAGCAGTTCGTGCTTGACAAGGCCGTGGATCCATGTTTTGACAGCATGTTTCTGAACTTGTCCGGGAATGCCATGCATCGTGCTGTCATTGGAACATGGGCTGCGTATATCGTCGGCTCCCTGTCCCCTTGTGCCTCGCCTTCCTCATTTCGATTCCGGTCCACGTCAGAGCTGACAATCACGGCTGACGATGCTGACGCTGCAGCAGACTAGATTCGAAGAACAGTCTGCTTTACCTGCAGATTGCAGAAGCAAGGATTTCACGCGGTCTTTCTCAGAGTCAGCTGGACATGCGTAACATACAGAGGCCAGCCTACCTGCTGCTCGTGTTGTAGGAACGATGCTGTCACGAACGAGTTACTACACCTGGTAATGCTTTCAGACTGTGACCGGGGCCCCAGGGTTTCTAGACTATTCTGTAGACAGTAGACTTTGGAGAGCCACGAACTTGACAGCATCGTTCATCCTACGCCAGGAGACTGTCAGATTGCCTGTAACAGATATCCACAAATCTTTAGTAGCACCACTGCTATCTGCAAATGTTTGGAACAGGTTGCTTTACCTGGCAGGAGTGTCACAACACGAGCACACATCATGATTCATAATTTGCTCGGCCAGCATCTGCAAACAGACAGCAGGAGGCCTGCCTCCGAGTACAACATGAGCGGCACAGAAGCCTGTCTGCAGGTCGAGCAGTTTGCACGGACGGAAGTGTTGGAGGAAGGATGCTGTCCATAACGAGTCAGGGGTCCGGGGTCAGGGGAAAAGCTTATAAAATTACCTCGGGTTCTAGAGTCTATAGATTGTACTCTAGACTATGGACCGCCAGACCCCAGTCCCCGCGATCCCAGCCCTGGCCACACTAAGCATCTGATTTGGTTTCTGGGCCCCGCCCCAATGCCCTGGAGTATCATGGGACTCAGTAACTAGGCTGACTAGGGTTATAGATACTTTAATTGGTCTTATACAGAATTGGAGCTATAGTTACCTTACTTGTAATCCTATTCCTCCAAGCAGCGCCTCCAGCGTCGTTCAGAGTTTTGTTCGCGAGTTTTCTTAGACTAGTTGTACTACACGGTGGTACAATGGATTCTGCGTTCCGTGCAAAAAAAGGCAGCTTTGTCAACCAGACCTTCCGTCCTTGCGGGGCCAGACTTCAAGTCAGTGAATCGCTGTGCCAGTGCAGCCAGTGCAGTGGATGATCGATCGAGTGACTCAGGTGGCTGGCTCATAGGTTGAATGATGGAGCAAGTTGGGCAAGTGAATATCTGCGAGTTGCAACAATCTCATGCTCCAGGCAGGGCTGCACAATCTCATGTTCCAGGCAGGGCTCCAGGCTCCAGGACACTTTTCTTGGCCGGCATTCTAGGCAGGACGCACGACACCAGCTTCTTGTAGTGTGTAGCTGCTGAGTCATGGCGGATCTCGAAGGGCCTCTCCAAGAGGAAGTGCAGTTGAGGGTGACGAGCAGCTTGAGGGGCTTCTTGCAGCTGCTGATGCCTTCGGCAATGCAGCTTCCACTGGTCGGAGGGCCAAGTCGAAAGCAAAGGCGAAGGCGAAGGCCTAGGTGAGGCCCGTGTGCTCGGGGCGTGTGTGTGTGTGTGTGTGCCCTGCCTCGGTGGCTGAGGTACTCTGCCTTGCAGTTCACCCTTTCACCGTTACTGGGCGCAAAATGGATGTTCAAGTGTGGCGTTATCCTCTAGCATTGAAGGGCCATGGAGTGAACCAGTTCTGCTGACCTAGGCTGGACATTGCATGGCCGGTGAGACGGCCAAGGCGCTTCACTGCTTTGGTCCATCGTCGATGGCACTGTTCCGCTTCGCATTCGAGTTTCATTTCGGTGCTTCTGCGGCCATGACGGGCAGCGATCTACTGGCTATGCCACCGAACATCGTCGAGGAATACTTCCGAAACAAACTCCGTCAGAAACTCTACCACGCAGAAGGCCCTCTCGAAGCAGCTGATTTCAGACGAGTGCTGACTCCGCGGCATAGACAAATGCTTGATGAATTTGAGGAGCTCGCTGCCAAGGACGGGGGTGAGCTGGGCGAGGACTTCTTGGTCGACTTGTCCCAGACCGCCGAGTGGACCACGGTCGGAGTCGCAAACAGTGCCCCATGCCTTCTTCGTGGATCATTGCCGCTTGCATGCCCAGGGGGGATAATGTACGTTCGGTCTGAAAACACTTTGGCTTTGCTTTCTTGCTTTCCATATGCAGCAAGGATCTGGAGCCACAAGCTGCAGCGCACGGCCTTGCCAGCAGAGCACATGCTGCTGCAAGGCGTCCCGCTGCTAGAGGACAAGAGTCTTCTCAAGCAGTTCGTGCTTGAGAAGTCCGTGGATCCATGTTTTGACAGCATGTTTCTGAGCTTGCCATGCATCGTGCTGTCATTGGAACATGGGCTGCGTATGCACTCGGCTCCCTGTCGCCTTGTGCCTCGCCTTCCTCATTTCGATTCCGGTCCACGTCAGAGCTGAGAATCACGGCTGACGATGCTGACGCTGCAGCAGACTAGAAGAACAGTCTGCTTTACCTGCAGATTGCAGAAGCAAGGATTTCACGCGGTCTTTCTCAGAGTCAGCTGGACATGCGTAACATACAGAGGCCAGCCTACCTGCTGCTCGTGTTGTAGGAACGATGCTGTCACGAACGAGTTACTACACCTGGTAATGCTTTCAGACTGTGACCGGGGCCCCAGGGTTTGTAGACTATTCTGTAGACAGTAGACTTTGGAGAGCCACGAACTTGACAGCATCGTTCATCCTACGCCAGGAGACTGTCAGATTGCCTGTAACAGATATCCACAAATCTTTAGTAGCACCACTGCTATCTGCAAATGTTTGGAACAGGTTGCTTTACCTGGCAGGAGTGTCACAACACGAGCACACATCATGATTCATAATTTGCTCGGCCAGCATCTGCAAACAGACAGCAGGAGGCCTGCCTCCGAGTACAACATGAGCGGCACAGAAGCCTGTCTGCAGGTCGAGCAGTTTGCACGGACGGAAGTGTTGGAGGAAGGATGCTGTCCATAACGAGTCAGGGGTCCGGGGTCAGGGGAAAAGCTTATAAAATTACCTCGGGTTCTAGAGTCTATAGATTGTACTCTAGACTATGGACCGCCAGACCCCAGTCCCCGCGATCCCAGCCCTGGCCACACTAAGCATCTGATTTGGTTTCTGGGCCCCGCCCCAATGCCCTGGAGTATCATGGGACTCAGTAACTAGGCTGACTAGGGTTATAGATACTTTAATTGGTCTTATACAGAATTGGAGCTATAGTTACCTTACTTGTGATCCTATTCCTCCAAGCAGCGCCTCCAGCGTCGTTCAGAGTTTTGTTCGCGAGTTTTCTCAGACTAGTTGTACTACACGGTGGTACAATGGATTCTGCGTTCCGTGCAAAAAAGGCAGCTTTGTCAACCAGACCTTCCGTCCTTGCGGGGCCAGACTTCAAGTCAGTGAATCGCTGTGCCAGTGCAGCCAGTGCAGTGGATGATCGATCGAGTGACTCAGGTGGCTGGCTCATAGGTTGAATGATGGAGCAAGTTGGGCAAGTGAATATCTGCGAGTTGCAACAATCTCATGCTCCAGGCAGGGCTGCACAATCCCATGTTCCAGGCAGGGATCCAGGACACTTTTCTTGGCCGGCATTCTAGGCAGGACGCACGACACCAGCTTCTTGTAGTGTGTAGCTGCTGAGTCATGGCCGATCTCGAAGGGCCTCTCCAAGAGGAAGTGCAGTTCGAGGGTGACGAGCAGCTTGAGGGGCTTCTTGCAGCTGCTGATGCCTTCGGCAATGCAGCTTCCACTGGTCGGAGGGCCAAGTCGAAAGCAAAGGCGAAGGCGAAGGCCTCAGGTGAGGCCCGTGTGCTCGGGGTTCCTGCTCCAAAGAAGGCTCCGGGACGTGAGACGTACCGTGGCCTCAAGTGCATGATCTGCCAGTGCGAAGATTGCACTGGCAAGAATCCGTATTGTCAGAAGTGCAAAGCTGACGTGGACAGCTTGGCGAAGACCGCGAAGGACGATGGGTGGGTCGAGAAATACGAAGATGCGAAGCGCAACGAGCGCACCTTCCGGAAATTGGTCCGGGATTATCAGTTGGAGTGCCCGTCGAAAGGCAAAGGCCGCGCCCGTGTGCAGTACTCCAAGTCGAGAGCTCTCGAGATCATCGCCAACGAGCAGATTTCCGACGAGGGCACGCGCATGGCGAAGATGGACTGGTTTGACTTTGAGGCCTTCTACTCGCAGAAGAAGCTTTCGCCCGAAGACATCGAGACAAAATGGCGGACCCGTCTCGCTGCAGAGGGCGCTTACGACCTGGAAGGCGAGAACAGAGCCTTTCCAGAACGACTGCTCGTGAGGAAGGAGGACTACGTTGACTCCAAGGCTCGCCGCCGCGTCTCCCACCAGCTTGTCAACGAAGCCTCCCCGAAGGTCGCGAAGGAATCCTTCCTCGAGGACACCGCTGACGACCGACCCGCGAACTTCTTCTCGTCTGAGGCGAACAAGTTCTTTGAAGCGAGACCAAAGCGACGGGGTTCCACAGGCTCCAACGCCTCCGCCGGTTCCCTCTCCAGTGCGCCTGCTGCAGCTGCAGACGAAGAGAACGGAGAGAAAGAGAAACTCGTTGGCGGTGACCTGACAGTGTCGCGGCTGAAGGCCTTCGACGAGACCGGGGAGCAGCTCCAGAAGGCTCTCGAGACCCTTGGCGCCACAATCGCCAAGGTGGAGAAGGAGGCGCTTGGTTCCGTTGCAAGGGTTTCGGATTGGTTGGTTGATCCTCATCAGCTTGTAATATGAACCCCGAAACGATAAATCCATGAATGCGAATAGCATTGGCTGAAGCACTGAAGACTGAAGCTTCAAGACTGGACGACAGCTTGGTTGCACGCACAAAGAAATACTGCCAGTGTCGCAAGAACATCCAGGCAGGATCATTGCAACGAAATGAAGACGAAGTTAACACAACATCCAGGCAGGATCATTGCAACGAAATCAAGACAAAATGAACGCAATGACATCCATGCGTGATGCGGGTCGGTCTCATGCCGAGAAATGAAGACGAAATTAACGCAACATCCAGGCAGGATCATTGCGACGAAATGAAGACGAAATGAGTGGGGAAAATGGTTCATCTCTAACTCTAGGTTGTTCGTAACTGCAATATGGAGCCCGAAACGATAAATCCATTACTGCTACGACGCCGAACAGCAACGGCTCAAAGCTCAAGACTGGACAACTGAACGGATCTGTGTCGCTGCTTGGTAGGCGTAGGCGATGTGATTGATCTCTACTCTTGGTTGCTCGTCACTGCTGCCTCATGCACAAACCGTCATGTGCCGGGATGTTTTACGTTCATGTCGTCTGATGCAGGTGAACGATATCGACGGCGAGGGTATCGTGCAAGACTACAAAAGCATAGTCTGCGAGCGCTTGGTTTTGGCAAAACTAGTTCACGACGACCTGAGCAAGGATGACAGCTGGAGCCAGCGCGACCTTTTGCTGCAGAACGCGCTCACGGGCCAAGTCTCGCCTGTTCCAAACAAAACCTTGCTCCGGAGCGCGGGCAGCGTTCGAGACTTGCAGAAGCAGCTCAAAAGCATCACAAGCGCCGAGGATCTGCCAAAGGCCGCGGAGCAGGTGAAGGGCATGGTGAGCACATGGCGTGCCTTGGCACAGTCCGTGACCGTGGCAATGCAGGAAGCCTCCAAAGCGATCCGGGAGGTGACGAAGAAGCGGAAGCGCAAGGAAAAGGAGGAGGAGAACAAGCAGAAGAGGGCGGCCGCAGCGGAGGCGAAGGCCCTTGCAAAGCAAGCCCAGCCCAAGGCACCGGCGGCGAAGGGTCCGACAGCGAATCCTGATGTTCTGGTCGAGCTCTTCGGCAAGCTCTCGAGCATTGAGAAGGTGACGGAGGCCAACGGTGACTCCTTCTTCGACGACCTCGGCCCTTCTGTGTCGAGGTGTGTGACGGTCAATGTCCCCACGCCGGTTGAGATCGTCGGGCAGCCCTTCTTTGAGGCCCGGCTTGCCATCTTCATGAGCCAGTTTCCGGGGAGCTCGGCTGCCTTGAACACCGGAAGGGCGTTCATGAAGATCGGGGCAGCGGAGAGCAAGCTTGGCAACTACTACGCAAAGTTGTCGTCGACTTCCCGGCCCGAGAAGTTGGCGGATGCGCATAAGGATTTCATGGTGCCCGGCTTCGTTGGTCTGGTTGCAAAGAAGACAAGCTTTCAGATCCTGGATCTTGCCTCTTTCCGGCACAGCTTCGGCGACAACAAGCTGGACATCGTCATGATGTCGCTGGACAGCTTCTTCGTCACGTGCAAGGACATTGATGCATGATCTGCTACTGTTTGGAATGCTCTGCTGTGTGTTGCAGTCTGCAAGATTGTGCATGTCTAGGTTTTGTGCATGGTTGGAATCATTTTCCGTTGTTTTGGTGGCAGGAGCTTGGCATTCAGAACAACATTGCCTCAATGGTTGCTGCTGCGATTGCCATGGATGAGAAGATGAAGGAGGCTGTCATCAAAGGCGGCGTCCAGATATCCTTGGAGCCTGGTCAGCTGCTGTACCTGCCGCCGCTGGTCGTGGTTTGGGAGCGATGCGAAGCTCCTGCGTCCTGGATCAGCTACAAGTGGGTTCCCGAAGCCGCTGAGGGTCTGCTTGCGACGATCAAGGCGGCGTTCGAGTTGGATGGCTGGCCGGGCAATGACGTGTTGTCTCGCTGCCGCACCAACATGCAGATCATGGCAGACGCTTGGAATGTGAAGTGAAGCTGCTTGGCTTAGCAGAAGCGGTGGGTGTTGTTGTTGTTGCTGGGGCAAGTAAGCCGCAGTACGGATGTTCAGACGATCGTAACAAACATTAGCATGCGTAGTATGCATCGTCAACTAAACTATCTAAATCTTGTTGTTTTTTTGGTGCATTGTCGTCCACTGGTCCACTACTCGTCGCAAGTACCCAGTCAATGTGTGCTTTCGGATGTTCGGAGTACGACAAGCAAGGAGTTTTTTCAGTGACTCATGCATACGGTTTACAAGATTTCGTCGATGTTCCATAGTACTAGTGCGGATTTCGTCGATGTTCCATACTACTAGCACGGATCTTGTGGGCTAGCCGCACTGACTTCCGATGTACCATGCTGCTAGTTTGGGTTTTTGTTGCTGGCAGTTGCTCAATACAACGAGCGAGGAGTGTTCACTGACTCGCGGGTGACTATTACAAGATTTCGTCGATGTTGCATACTACTACTGCGGATTTTTGGGATTAGCCCTGCAGTCCGGATTTGTTTATGAGCCACGGCCTCTGAACCTCCACGCTGCATGCCTCGTTTTCGCACCTGCAACGGTTGTTAGGATTCATGCATGCCAAATACTATGAGTTCGCCATACGTCAAACGCCATACTGCTACTGCGGATCTTCATGAACCTCGATGTATCGGGCATCAACAAAAAATCCGCGCTAGTAGTATGGAACATCCACGAAATCTTGTGGCATGTATGGCTGCCTCAATGAAACTCCTCGCCAGTTGTATGGGGCCACCACCAACAACAACATAGCAACGATCACATCTGGTCATGTTGGCGACGTGTGCCGCTGATACGGTTGTTGTTGCTGCGGCAGTGGGTCATGCTTCCAATCTCTCAACATCTTTCTCGTCGTTATGGAGCCTTATCACGACTAAGGCTTCACTCGCAGCGTCGTCGTCAGTCTTGCTGAATTTCACTTTCGTCGTCCAAGTGTCCGTCGTCATCGGGTCATCGGTGTCATCGCGATATTGGTCGTTGTTGGGAACGGTTGGGTGTTTTCGCGGTGGTTGCCGCTACTACTACGACTGCTGCTGCTGCTGCTGCTGTGCTGCTGCTGCTGCTGCCACTACTACGACTGCTGCTGCTGCTGCCAGGCTGCCACTACTGCGGCTACCACTACTGCGGCCTGGTATCACCCACCTTCGGTTGGATCTGCTGTTGCGCGCGAACACAACCACCGCAAAACAACCGCCACAATCAGCGCGATCACCACAACCACAACCAACACAACCCACAACCCACAATTTCCACACTCACCACGGACCGCCGCAATTGCAGCCACTCCCACTCCCACCACTCCCACCCCCGCCACTGCCCACCACCGTGCAAAACACCGCCGCCACCACTGCCACCGCTCAACGGTCCGCTGTGCTTGACTCGGTTACCCTGGGCCCTCTTTTCAATGATGCTGCACCTTCTCGCGGGAGACATGTTTGTTACAAACATGTCTGTCGTGATGCCAATCGGGACCCCAGGGGCTCGAGCACCTGATTGGGTAGGGGTGCAGCTTGAGGAAAGAGGTGGTGAGCCATGGAAACAATCGAAATACTATTCTGGTTTGTTCAAAACCCAAAACAAAACACAGTACCAAACCGTTGGGTACTATAGTGATCGCCACCCCGTGCCCGGGTTCCCGGCTTCCGTCACTTTCACGATTACAATTTAGATTCCTAATCGCAATCATCTTCATCCCCCCAAAATGCGGTGGTACAAGTTTGGACCAGTGTTGGTGCCCGCGTTACTCGGATTATGAGTGGTAGAACTCCAAGTGTCAGTGCAAGCACTAGGAGTCGTAGTTCTAGTGGAAGCTGCAGTGGCAGTTTTGCTACTGTCATTTTTCTTTGAGTCATTGTCATTTTGACTGGTAGCATGATAAATAGCAGAAGTAATCGTTGTAGTAGAAAAAGTTAGTAGTACTAGTAGTGAGGGGGGGTTGGAAGCAACAGACCATCTGGACGCGAGGGACGGACGGACCATCTGGACGCGAGGGACGGACGGACGCACGAGCACGCAAACGTAGGGACGCGATAGGTACAGACGAACGAATGCGCGACGAACGGACCATCGGGACGGGAGGGACGGACGAACGCACGAGCAGGCAAACGAAGCGACGCGAAAAACAAAAACGACAATTCCGGAAACAAATTTGGTTTTGTTTTTTCGTTGAATTCGACGATCCAGACCCGATATCCAAATTCCCAAAATCTGAAAGCCGAGACCGCGGGGCGTGACGGACAGACGGACGAACGATCAGGATGGAAGCGAGAGCACGAGAGCGAAACGACGACACAGAAAACAAAAACGAAAATTGACGAAACAGAATTGTTTCGACCGCTCCTCCAAACCCTAAAAACCCAAGGTCCAGCGGAGCGACGGACGGACGGACGGACGGATGGGCGGATGGACGTATGGACGGATGGACGGAGAGACAGACCGACGTACAGACGGACGGATATACGGACACAGACGGAGCCAGCCCCAACTTCCAGGGTCCCGGACCCTTTTGGTCCCGTCCGTTCGTCCGTCGCTCTGTCTGCTCGGGTCCAAAGCCCCAGCCCCAGCTCCAGCCAGCCCCCAAGCCTCAGCCCGCCCAGCCCCGGCCCGACTAGCGGACAGAGACGGACAGATAGGTTTCGGAGAGGGAGCTGCGACGCGCAGATGCAGGTACGGTCGGACGAACGGACAACCCCCAGTCGCAGCCAACCCAGCCCGCAAGGCAAGGGCCCCTCCTACCCCTAGCCCCAAAGCCCCAGCCGCAGCCTCAGCCCCAGACAGGCTCCGGCCCATTCCTCTTCCGTCGTTATCTGACTAGCGGACGGATAGGCGGATGGAGGGACGGAGTGACGGACGGACACACAGAATCGAACAAACCCCCAGTCCCAGCCAACCCCAGACCGAGCCCGCACCAGCAGCTCCAGCCTTTTCTGCCGAGGCCGGGGGCGGAAGCCACCGGCCGAGGCGGAAGTTTTTCAACGTGTGAGAACTTTTATACGTGCGCATCCATACCAAAAACGATATTTGTGTTTTTGTGCGTGTTTATATCTACACCGGTGTCTACTCACATACTTCGTCTTTCTATAGGATCGGATACAGATTTGAGCGACTCGAAGCCTCACTTCAATTTAAGCAAACCCTTCCGAGGGCTGTTCACTCGGAAGCCACCGGCCGAGGCCGAATTGTCTTCAGGTGAAATAGCTTTCATACATGCACCCTGTTTGCTGTTGCATAAACGAAGATTCTTCAAAAAATAAGGCTTGCATCTTCCTGTATCTATGTCTCAATATCCATATCCAGATATATACCTTTTTTGTGCTTGTGTGCACGTATGTAAACCTGAGTCCAACGTATATCCATGTTTACATGTTTATCGATACTCACATCTTCATATGTATCTAGATATGGATGTGCGTGTTTCTGTGTACTTTTGTTCTGAACGCATGTTTCCCATATGTCAGTCTCAAGCTTTACTTGCGCTTGTGTGTATATATTTGGGTAATTGCTGATTTTAATTTGTGTCTATAGTTTTCCCTTATGTCTAAATCCAATTATCTAGAAACCGCAGTTCTCAACATATACATGTATATATTATGGTGTACATCTGTATCTATTTACATCCACTTCTTTATCCACATCTGTTGCATTTCTATACTTATATCTCTGCATGTATCTGAATCAGGAGATATGACGAACGATTTTGATATTTATAGCAATGTCTTATGTATTTATACGTTTATCTTTCTCTAAACCTATGTCCATATCCATGTCTACTTCTATGTGTGTATGTACACCGGAATGTGGATTCAAATCTATATGTATATATATATATATATATATATTTATTTATTTATATATACTACATTACGCCTACATCTATATCTATATCTACACCTGAATGATTAAATAGTTAAATAGCATAGTATGTATATTTATATAAGCACATGTATCTGTATCACTATATCTTTATACGTGTCTATCTACAAACGCAAGTTTCTATATTTCGATATATCTATACACCAATATATCCTCATACCTGTATATCTCTAGATAATACCTACAGATCAATATACTTTTATATCTATATACTTATATATATATATATATATATATATACATATCCATATAACTATATATCTATGTATCTATGTCTCATATCTCTGTTTACCGGTATATCTGTATTTCTATATATGTGTATACTTGTATTTTTATATACTTCAATATATACATGTATTCTTATATATTTCGATATCCATATATCTGTATATCGTTATCATATACACATGTACATGCCTCTACATCTACATCTCTATAAAGCTGTCTATTTATTCGTTTGTACATATGTATGTATGAATGTATATAAACAGTTATATGTATATACATATATATATATATATACGCCTATAAGCCGATATATCTATGTATCGATTTGCCTTTATATCTGTATATTCATATCTGTATATATGTTTATGTGTTCTATCTGAGGCTTTATATCTTCATTTTTATCTGTATATGTAGCTGCATTTATACCTATATATTAGTACCTCTATCTATGTCTATATTTATACCTGTTTGTATATCTGTATAATCGTGGTTTTAAGTAAATCGACATACAAGCCCTCGGCGGGGTGTAACAAGTTGACATCATACATAGGCACAAACGTGCAAAAATAGATTCACATACATGCCAGATGGTGTTCAAGTAGATTAACATACATAGTCACAGGAGGGGTTTCAAGTAAACAGACATACATAGGTCCAGGCAGGGTTTAAGTGAATTTATATGCATAGTCCCAGGCGTGGCTGAAGTCAAATGACATGCCTGCAAACCCAGACGAGATTTAAGTAAATTGACATACATAGACCCAAGCGGGGTTTAGATATATAGACGGCATTGAAGTCAATTGATATGCATAGTCCTAAGCGGTTTTATTTAAATTGACACACATAGGCCCAGATGCAAAAAAAGTAAGCTCACATAAATCCTTCCAAGTGGGGTTTTAATAAGTTGACATACACAGGCCCAGATGGGGTTTAAGTCAAGTGACATGTATAGCCGTAGGCAGGGTTTCAGTAATTGACATATGTAAGCCCAGTCGGCGATTAAGTAAATTGACATATATAGCCCTAGGTGTGCTTAAAGTGAATTGACATATACACACACATATATATATATATGGGGTTTGCATATATACATATATATATGTGTGCCAGACGAGACTGAGTAAGTGCACATAGATAGTCCCAGCGGGGCTTATGTAAATAGACATATATGGCTTTAGTTGGGGTGTAAGTGAATTAACATACACAGCCGTAAGCGGGGGTTTAAGTAAATTGACATATATAGGTCTAGGCAGGGTTTAAGTAAATTGACATACATAGCCCCAAAAACCTGGGTTGAATAAATCCACATGTATAACTCCAAACAGGGCTTAATTAATTAACATGCACAAGACCGAACGAGAGGTTATGTATCTTCACACACATTGGTCCGAGCGCTTCCCAACTTTCATAGCTAGTTGCTGCGCTGGCGCACCTCGGCTGCGCCGCTAAAGGCCGTTCAACACAAGGCGCAGCCTCTAAAATTTAGGGTTTAGGGTTTAGGGTTTAAGGTTTAGGGTTTAGGGTTTAGGGTTTAGGGTTTAGGGTTTAGGGTTTAGGGTTTAGGGTTTAGGGTTTAGGGTTTAGGGTTTAGGGTTCGCCAGCGCAGTGCTGGCGCCCTGACCAATTCCGCTTTTTAGCACTTTGAAGCAATTTCTCTTCCCTAGGGGTCGGCGCAAAGTGCAAAAGTGTTCATCGGCGCAAAGTGCAAACCTTTGAAGCAATTTCTCTTTCCTATGGGGTCCGCGCAAAGTGCAAAAGTTCGGCGCAAAGTGCAAAAGTGTTCATTACGTCTTCTCGTTTTGGTGTCTGCGCCAGCAGCTGCATCCCTTTCTTTTAAGGGGGCTGACGCTTAAACCGTAAAACTCGTTGTTTGCTCCGCGATTGCTCTCTGTTGGTTCGGGCTAGACTAAATTTAGTCTTTTTTAATGTTAAGGGTTTGCTGGGGTTTGGTAAAAACGGCGGTTTTTGACAATCATGTTTTTCGGCACTTTTTCCGGGTTGGGGATCGAAACCTTTGAACTTTTTCTGGCGCGGCCGGGTTCCCCTTCGCGAAGTTTCAGGGGTGCGAGGTGGGTTGGGGCTCGGAGGCGGAGGGGTCCGAGCGCGAGCATCTCACCCGAAGGCTTTCTCTGCCTTAAGGGGGTCCATGTTGACTGCGCTCACAGGCGCCCCGAGCATCTCCCACGAACGCTTGCTCTGCTTTAGGGGGGCTGGTCCTTAGGTCCTAAAGTTTTGCGTCTGCCTCTCGAATGTTTTCTGTTTGTTCGGGTTAAGTTAGGTTTAGAGCACTGTGAGTGTTAAGAGATTGCCGGGTCTTGGTGGTTCTTGTGGTTTCACTGCTTTGAGGGGGCCGTTGCTTAAGCCTTAAAAGTTGTCGTCTGCTCCGCGATTGCTCTCTGTTGGTTCGGGCTAGACTAAATTGAGGCTTTGTTAGTGTTGAGGGATTGCCGGGGTTTGGGGGTGCTTGTGGTTTCACTGCTTTTAGTGGGCCGTTGCATAAGCCTTCAAGCTCGTCGTCTGCCCCGTTGTCTGCTCCGCGATTGCTCTCTGTTGGTTCGGGCTAGACTAAATTGAGGCTTTCTTATTGTTGAGGGATTGCTGGGGTTTGTTGCCCGGGGTCGGGGCACCTTCCCACAGCTTCCCACAGCCAGGGCCCGGGCCGGAGGGCCCGGGGCCGGGGCACCTTCCCCCACCGCTTTCCGCAGCCACAAGGCCGGGGCACCTTCCCGGGGCCGGGGCACCTTCCCACAGCCAGGGCCCGGGGAGGGGCACCTTCCCGCAGCCAGGGCCGGGGCCAGAACACCTTCCCACAGCTTGGTAGTAGTAGTTGTAGTAGTAGTAGTAGTAGTACTAGTACGGAGGGCTTGCTGGGCTCTCGGTCAATTTACTTAAAGGTTTACGGTTGCTTGCCTTAAATCCTGCGTACCTGCTGGGCATCAAACCAGAACCTGCGCTGGCGCATCTTCGGCCTCTGGCCGTCTAAAATTTAGGGTTTTGGGGTTTAGGGTTTAGGGTTTAGGGTTTAGGGTTTAGGGTTTAGGGTTTAGGGTTTAGGGTGTGTAACAGTATGCGCGCGGTGGGTGCGCCTTTTACTTTAGGAATAGGGGGCGCACCCACTAATCGCGCGCTTGCGTCAGCATGTAGTCCCGCCCCAACCACCCCAACTATTCTCAATTAGGGTTTAGGGTTCACCCCCCAAACCCCCCTCAAGGGGGGCTTTCTTGCTCTCTGCTTCCTTTCGCAGCTTGACATGTAAACAATAATATTTCTCCAGAAATCACAACCGAAATGGTTTCTGTCGGGTTGTGGGTCCTCGCGGCCTGTGCCGGCCGCTCGATGTAAAGCAAGGGTTTCCAACAAACAGCTTGCATCTCGCGCCCTGTAAGGGGTGCTCGAAGTGTGAACAAGGCAGGCAGAGGGGCAGGGCGGGAGGGCAGGGCAGGCAGGGCGCAGCAGGCAGGCAGGAAGGGCAGGGCAGGTGAGGGGAGGGGAGGAGGGCAGGCAGCGGCGGGGGGGGGGGCACCCCCCCAGGGCAGGGCAGGGCAGGGCGGGGGGGGGGTGGGGGCGGAGGGGCGAAATGCAGAGGTCGCCCCCTAGGACCCACCTGGAGGCCCCCGGGTCCTTGGAGTCGGCCAGCCTGGGGGCCCAGACCCCCCCGGGGGTGCCCCCCAGACCCCCCAGCCAGACCCAAAAAGACACCAACGGTCGTGGGTTTGGGGTCCTCAAAAAAACAGACTGACGTCCGTGTTGTGTGAGGCGTAGCCGAGTCATTTCCGTCCCCGTATACCGGGAGGCTTTACCCTCCCTCACCGTCTTGTCGGGACGCTCGGCCGGGGGCCTCGGTCGGAGCCTCGAGCGCCCATGCAAATGGTCAGCGGCGCTCTCGGCAGTTTAGGGTTTAGGGTTTAGGGTTTATAGAAATTGTATAGGGTTTAGGTCCGAGGTTTTGGCCGGGTTTTGGCGGGTTTTGTGCGGGTTTCTTTTTTTGGTTTTGCTTCGAAATAGAGGCTTTTTCCAACATTTGGCAGCCTGCCCCCTGCCCCCTGCCCCCTGCGCCTGCCCCCTGCCCCCTGTCTTGCCCCCTGCCCCCCTGCCCGCCCTCTGTGCTGCCCTGTACCCCCTGCCCTGCCCTGCCCTGCTGCCCTGGTGCCGGGCTTGGGCCTGGATTTGGGACTCGGACCTGGATTTGGGACCAGGCCGTCTGGAGCCTGGATTTGGGGTCTGGAGCTTTGGGGCTGGTGCCTGGAGCCTGGGTTTGGGGCCTGGGAGCCTGGATTTGGGGCCTGGGGCTTGGATTTGGGACTGGACCTGGATTTGGGGTCTGGAGCCTGGATTTGGACTGGGGCTTGGATTTGGGGTCTGGAGTTGGGGCCTCACCTGCATTTTGGGTGGGCTTGGATTTGGGGTCTGGAGCTTGGGTTTGGGGCCTGGGGCCTGGATTTGGGACTGGGTGGACTGGGCAGTGTTCCAAGCTTTTCTGGGGGCTTTCGTGGGGACTGTTTCGGGCTCTGCTCCCTGCCCTGCCCTCTGCCCTGTGCCCTTCTTCGTACAATGTTTATTGCTGCCTTGTGCCCTTCTTCGTATAATGCTTATTGCTGCCATTGGTGATTTACAAGGCTCGCTCTATGAAAAGCTGCAAATGCTCGCTTTCTAACGAAGCTGCACATACAATTTCTATTTATCCTGCTCTTGAGGGTTTAGGGTTTAGGGTTCAGGGTTTAGGGTTTAGGGTTTAGGGTTTAGGGTTTAGGGTTTAGGGTTTAGGGTTTAGGGTTTAGGGTTTAGGGTTTAGGGTTTAGGGTTTAGGGTTTAGGGTTTAGGGTTTAGGGTTTAGGGTTTAGGGTTTAGGGTTTAGGGTGTGTAACAGTATGCGCGCGGTGGGTGCGCCTTTTACTTTAGGAATAGGGGGCGCACCCACTAATCGCGCGCTTGCATCAGCATGTAGTCCCGCCCCAACCACCCCAACTATTCTCAATTAGGGTTTAGGGTTCACCCCCCAAACCCCCCGGCGGGAGGGCAGGGCAGGCAGGGCACGCAGCAGGCAGGCAGGAAGGGCAGGGCAGGTGAGGGGAGGGGAGGAGGGCAGGCAGCGGCGGGGGGGGGGGGCACCCCCCCAGGGCAGGGCAGGGCAGGGGGAGGGTGGGCCCGAAAAAGGGGTAGCGGAGGGGCGAAATGCAGGAAATTTGGAGGTCGCCCCCTAGGACCCACCTGGAGGCCCCCGGGTCCTTGGAGTCGGCCAGCCTGGGGGCCCAGACCCCCCCGGGGGTGCCCCCCAGACCCCCCATTTGGGGTCCTCATTATAACGGACTGACGTCCGTATTGTGTGAGGCGTAGCCGAGTCATTTCCGTCCCCGTATACCGGGAGGCTTTACCCTCCCTCACCGTCTTGTCGGGACGCTCGGCCGGGGGCCTCGGTCGGAGCCTCGAGCGCCCATGCAAATGGTCAGCGGCGCTCTCGGCAGTTTATAGAAATTGTATAGGGTTTAGGTCCGAGGTTTTGGCCGGGTTTTGGCGGGTTTTGTGCGGGTTTCTTTTTTTGGTTTTGCTTCGAAATAGAGGCTTTTTCCACCTGCTGTCGCCCCGTCCCTGCCCTGCCCTCTGCCCCGTGCCCTTCTTCGTGGTTTTGGCCGGGTTTTGGCGGGTTTTGTGCGGGTTTCTTTTTTTGGTTTTGCTTCGAAATAGAGGCTTTTTCCACCTGCTGTCGCCCCGTCCCTGCCCTGCCCTCTGCCCCGTGCCCTTCTTCGTACAATGTTTATTGCTGCCTTGTGCCCTTCTTCGTATAATGCTTATTGCTGCCATTGGTGATTTACAAGGCTCGCTCTATGAAAAGCTGCAAATGCTCGCTTTCTAACGAAGCTGCACATACAATTTCTATTTATCCTTTTCTTGAGGGTTTAGGGTTTAGGGTTTAGGGTTTATAGAAATTGTATAGGGTTTAGGTCCGAGGTTTTGGCCGGGTTTTGGCGGGTTTTGGCGGGTTTTGTGCGGGTTTCTTTTTTTGGTTTTGCTTCGAAATAGAAGCTTTTTCCAACATTTGGCAGCCTGCCCCCTGCCCCCTGCCCCCTGCGCCTGCCCCCTGCCCCCTGTCTTGCCCCCTGCCCCCCTGCCCGCCCTCTGTGCTGCCCTGTACCCCCTGCCCTGCCCTGCCCTGCTGCCCTGGTGCCTGGATTTGGGGCCTGGGCCTGGATTTGGGACTCGGACCTGGATTTGGGACCAGGCCGTCTGGAGCCTGGATTTGGGGTCTGGAGCTTTGGGGCTGGTGCCTGGAGCCTGGGTTTGGGGCCTGGGAGCCTGGATTTGGGGCCTGGGCTTGGATTTGGGACTGGACCTGGATTTGGGGTCTGGAGCCTGGATTTGGACTGGGGCTTGGATTTGGGGTCTGGAGTTGGGGCCTCACCTGCATTTTGGGTGGGCTTGGATTTGGGGTCTGGAGCTTGGGTTTGGGGCCTGGGGCCTGGATTTGGGACTGGGTGGATTTGGGGTTTCTGGGCAGTGTTCCAAGCTTTTCTGGGGACTATTTCGGGCTTTCGTGGGGACTGTTTCGGGCTCTGCTCCCTGCCCTGCCCTCTGCCCTGTGCCCTTCTTCGTACCATGTTTATTGCTGCCTTGTGCCCTTCTTCGTATAATGCTTATTGCTGCCATTGGTGATTTACAAGGCTCGCTCTATGAAAAGCTGCAAAGGCTCGCTTTCTAACGAAGCTGCACATACAATTTCTATTTATCCTGCTCTTGAGGGTTTAGGGTTTAGGGTTTAGGGTTTAGGGTTTAGGGTTTAGGGTTTAGGGTTTAGGGTTTAGGGTTTAGGGTTTAGGGTTCGCCAGCGCAGTGCTGGCGCCCTGACCAATTCCGCTTTTTAGTACTTTGAAGCAATTTCTCTTCCCTAGGGGTCGGCGCAAAGTGCAAAAGTGTTCATCGGCGCAAAGTGCAAACCTTTGAAGCAATTTCTCTTTCCTATGGGGTCCGCGCAAAGTGCAAAAGTTCGGCGCAAAGTGCAAAAGTGTTCATTACGTCTTCTCGTTTTGGTGTCTGCGCCAGCAGCTGCATCCCTTTCTTTTGAGGGGCTGGCGCTTAAGCCTTAAAACTCGTTGTCTGCACCGCGATTGTTCTCTGTTGGTTCGGGCTAGACTAAATTGAGGCTTTCTTATTGTTATGGGTTTGCTGGGGTTTGGTAAAAGCGGCGGTTTTTGACAATCATGTTTTCCGGCACTTTTTTCGGGTTGGGTCGGGAAACCTTTCAAACTTTTCTGGCGCGGCCGGGTCCCCCCTCGCGAAGTTTCAGGGGTGCGAGGTGGGTTGGGGCTCGGAGTCGGAGGGGTCCGAGTGCGAGCATCTCACCCGAAGGCTTTCTCTGCCTTAAGGGGGTCCATGTTGACTGCGCTCACAGGCGCCCCGAGCATCTCCCACGAACGCTTGCTCTGCTTTAGGGGGGCTGGTCCTTAGGTCCTAAAGTTTTGCGTCTGCCTCTCGAATGTTTTCTGTTTGTTCGTGTTAAGTTAGGTTTAGAGCCCTGTGAGTGTTAAGAGATTGCCGGGTCTTGGTGGTTCTTGTGGTTTCACTGCTTTAAGGGGGCCGTTGCTTAAGTCTTAAAAGTTGTCGTCTGCTCCGCGATTGTTCTCTGATGGTTCGGGCTAGGTTAAATTGAAGCTTTGTTAGTGTTGAGGGATTGCCGGTGTTTGGGGGTGCTTGTGGTTTCACTGCTTTTAGTGGGCCGTTGCATAAGCCTTCAAACTCGTCGTCTGCCCCGTTGTCTGCTCCGCGATTGCTCTCTGTTGGTTCGGGCTAGACTAAATTGAGTCTTTCTTATTGTTGAGGGTTTGCTGGGGGCGGGGCACCTTCCCACAGCCAGGGCCCGGGGCCGGGGCACCTCCCCACAGCCAGGGCCCAGGGCCCGGGGGCGGGGCACCTTCCCATCAACCCCAAGGCCCCACGGCCGGACCACCTTCCCACAGCTAAGAGGCCGGGGCACCTTCCCACAGCCAGGGCCCGGGGCCAGAGCACCCGGGGCCGGGGCACCTTCCCACAGCCAGGGCCCGGGGCCGGGCACCTTGCCCAAAAGCACAAAAGCGGTGCAAAGCCCAAAAAGCGGTGCAAAGCCCAAAAGCGGCTTCGGGCGCCGCTATCGAGCCTCGTCAAAGCCCAAAAGCGGCCTAGGGCGCCGGTATCGAGCCTCGTCATGGCACGCCCTGGAAGTTGCAGAATTGCTGTGTGTCAGTCTTTGCCTCTGGGTTACTTCGTGTTATCGGTCTAAGCATTTTGAACGGTCGAGGTTTCATGAGTTTTGTGAGATATGCTTCCTTCACGAACCAGTGGCTGCGCAGCTGCTCTGATGAGTGCGTCTATGCTATGCCGTCGTGTACCATCCATGTTCCTTGCTGCGGGACTTTTCCTCGCGTGGCTGCCCCCTGTCCATTGCGAGGTCTGCCAGCACCACTATGCCTACATGCACGTTCCACACGTCCGGTCTCCGCCGATATCTTGACTTTGCAACTCCGCGATTCTTTGTCTTATCCACTAGCGGCTCCTTGTCAAATCTGACCTCTGAGGTAGGATTTCGGGCCAAGCAAGTGTAACCTACATAAATTTCACTTGCGGAGTCGCTTCTGTTTCGAGACTCTGCATTCCGGACAAAGCTTTGGCCGCGAGTCTCCTGGTGCACGAATTTCTTGGAATACCTTCTGGCATTGCTGGTTCTGGCACTTGTGCCATCCTTTAGGAGCCCTGGTGCCGTGAATTGCGCAGTTCAAGCAATGATTATTGCTGGCATTGCCTGCTGCAACCAGGGGAAAGGACTGCTTGCAACCTTGACATAGGAACCAGCCTCCTCGGAGGCGCTTCGCTTTCGGATGCACCTCCTCTTGGCAGTCTTTGCATGCCGCGCAGCCAGGTGGCAGGGTGCACATGGTGGACTCGAAAGCGTTGGCAGGCTTGGTCTTTCCGCAGATAGAGCATGTCAGGGTGCATTGATTGCGAGCACATTGTGTACACACCTTCTTGACATCCGGTCCTCCTTGCTGGCGCAGCTGCGCCACCGGGAATGCCGCCGCCATCTTGTGGCAACCACAAACGTCGCACAAGTGCTTGGTGAAGATCTCGGAGTCCCCGCTGATCTTGCGCTTGATGGAGCCTTTGCCGCCCTTCTCGCAGTGCAAGCACTTGGCCGCCCTGTTGGCTCGCACTTTGCCCCACTCGACGAAGGAGAAGTTCGCGAAGTCTTTCACGTGGCCACAACTGCCGCAGGCAGCGAAGGGGTTCCTGCTCTCGCGCCAGGCCTTCCAATCGACGCGCTCTTTGCGGAGAGTCTTCAGCAGCAGATCGGGCCCTTCGGGCGCTCCGCGCTGGAACAGCCAGAGTGGGAAGGGGCGCAGAATGAGCACGTCCTCACGGCTGCGGACACGGCTCGCCGCCACGGTGCCCAGGGTCTGGTGGACGTTCTTGTCCACGTTCAGGTCGAGCAGCGTGGCATCCAGCGTCTTGCCCTGGCTGCTGTGAGCCGTCATCGCGAAGGCCGGGGTCAGCTGCAGCTGCTTTCCTTCAGGACTTTTGGTGCGAGATTGGTCTACAATCAATCTAAATTCTCATATTCCTGGCCAGCTGTTTTCAAGCTGCTTTCAAGAAGAGCTGCAAGGCACAGTGGACTACCTGCAAGTCCTGACAAATATTTGAAACGGACGGTTCTTCAGGCCAATGCAGCTAAGCGTCGTTTCACCTTCAGGACAGGGTGTTCGCGCCCGTGGTCCAGATACCATGTTTCTGTTACAGGCCGCAGGGGATAGATGCCGGGCTCGGGCGTGCCGGGAAGCTACCACTTGACGTCCGGGAATTTGACGTACACCACTTCGGGCTGCTGGTCGTTTTCGGGCCACACCCAGGAATGCACGTGACCGCAGCGCCCGCGCAGCAGGAACTTGTCGGACCGGTCCACGTGGTCGGTGAGGGCGACGGGCATGCCGATAGCGAGGGGGAGCAGGCCGCAAAGATCTCCCGTATGTCGGTCGTGGTACTGCAGCCATTTTCTTTTTCCCACTTGCTGCAGTCCTCGGCTTGAAGAGCTTTGGCCTCCGCCACGTCCTTGGCCACCGACCACCTGAGAGGAGCTCCGGACTCTTTGCTGTAGGCTCTCGCCTTGTCTTTGTTGATCTGGTAGCGAGCGTCGTTATTGGCCACGATGACCACCGCCTTCCGGAACTTGGCCTCCTGCAGCCGCGGATCTGCGTCGGAGATGATGACTCTGCGGCGCGACTGCCTCTCCGCCTCCGACAGGGTGCAGCCTTCCACAGGGATGCCGTGCAAGTACTTCCAGTTCTCTTCCGACAGGCAGCCATGCCGAAGTTGCTCCACCACCTCGTTCCACCACTCGTCGGAGCACCGCAGAGTTTCCGTCAGCTCGGTGACGCCTTGGACCGCCCCGCGCCAGAAAAGGTCCCGACCGCGCTCGACGAGAGGGTCCGTGCTCTTGTCGACCCCGGTGGCAGACTTCAAGCTGTGGGGAACGTCCGCAATGAAGCCGCCCTCCGGCGGCGGGAACTGGAAGAAGTCGCCCATGAAGATCATGTTGATGCCGCCGAAATCTCTTTCACGCCCGTGACCGTCCAGCTTGAACTCGTCTTTGCTGCTCTTGTTCTCCCGCTGTCGTTGCTCCATGCGGGCCAAGAGCTTCGCGCTGACCATGCTGATCTCGTCCACGATCACCCACCGCCTGAAGCGGATGGCCTGAACGAGAGGATTGTCTCCCTCGGTCGGCTGCCCACTCTTGCTGAAGCCGTAGGCCCTGTGTATGTTCTTGCCTCGGATGTCCACCGCGTTCACTGCTTGGAGCGCCACGACCTCGTACTCGTGGCCCTGGGTGTACTTGAGCAAGTCTTCGAAGAGCTCGCGGAGGAACTGCAGGATGTGGGACTTGCCGACGCCGGGCGGCCCGTGGAGCAACCAGATCAACGGCTCTGAAGTCTTCCGGATGGAATCCCCCGGTCTGATGAGGTTGAGCTCCACCATGACTCTGTCCACGACGAGCTCGAGGAACTCGTGCTGCTTGGCATTCACGGCCCCGCGCACTCGGTCGCTGTGGAGCCAGTCGAGGAGCTTGGCGGCGGTCACGGGCTCCTGAGCCTGCACCTCGGGGCTTCGCTCGTCCCCGCGCGTGGTTCGTCTATCCTTTCCTTTGTCGCCTCGGACCCGCGAATCGATGGCGGCTTGCCTCACCCGCTGATGGTCCGTCACGGGCTCCTTGGCGGATAGCTCGCGGAACCTGTTCCTGGCCTCCGAGTCGGGTCCACCTTCATCGTTTCCTTCCAGCCAAATGGCTTGCGACAGCGCGAACATCTGCTTGGTGCGGTCGGCGTGCGTCTGCACCTCCTTGCCCGCGTCGCCAGACCCCCCTCGAACGTGCGTTTCCATGGCGAGTGTGAGGTCGTCCTGCGGGCACCGACTCAAGCCTAGAATTTAAAACCAAGCTCAAGGGCAATGGTCGTTGCAAAAATGCTTCACTACCTGGGCTTGCAAGGTCCTGGTCGAAGAAGCAGGGCACGTCCTCCAAGTCTTCGTTGTCGCTGTTGGCTTCCAGCTCCGTGCCGGGTTGGAGCTCCCGCGGCAGGCAATGGACGAAGCAGAACTGGGCGGCATAGCGCTTCACGGACTCTGTGGGGAAGCCGCGTCGGCCCAGCCAGAGCCGCGCGGCCTGGAGCCAGTCCGTGGCCCCTTGGTCGCGAGCAGACAGGTCTCCGACGAAGGCCACGAGGTCGTCCTCCGAGGCGTCTCGGCGATCATTCACCCAAGGACGAAAGAGCAGAAGGAGCTTCATGGCCTGGTCGTCCGCGGTTTGGTTGCCGCCCTGCGCGCCGAAGAGCACCGGCACGTACGGCCGCTTGCGCGGCACCATGACCCAGTCGTGCTTGAAAGGCTGGGCGAGCTCGGGTTCGCCGAAGGGGATCCACTCCTCGTCGGGGCCAGGCTCCCGAATGCGATAATCGACCCCCGGCGAGAGCTTGGCTTGGAAGCGATGCCAGCGCACTTTCTCCTTGCCCGCCTCCGTCAATTGAGCCTCGTGGCGGAGCGGGTGGTGCTTCTCCCCGTCATCGTCCGACTTGATGCTCCAGGGATGGGTCGCTCTCTTGAACTCGAAGTGCATGGCAAACTCGTACGCCGACAGCTCATGGACGCGCGGATCTCGGCCGCGGGAGCCGTAGAGCGTCCAGAACGGACAGTGCCTCACCGCTCGCGGCTGCTGCTGCTTTCTCCACTTGGGTTCCGTGGTCCAGCGCTGCGGCTCTGCGGGCCAGGCTTCCGCGTCGGCGGCTGCCTGCAGCAGGTTCAAGCCGTACCACAGCGGAAGGCCCACGACTGGCGCGGTGCGTATGGACTCCGCTTCCACGGGGTCGCCGTGCTTGCTCCGAGTGATGAGGTTGCTGCATTCCACGGCACCGCGACAAACACCTCGACCGAAGCTGTCTGTGATGAAGCGGTTCTCCACCCGTGAGGCCACGTACCCGGCTGGCTTGCCTTTTAGCTCTTCTGCGAGCTCCTTGTTCCCCTTGTTCCACTCCTTGATCTCGTGGATGGCGATGGGGAGGCGCTTGTTCTGGTAGTCGCAGCCATAGCCCGCCTGGGCGGCCTGGTTCCGCTGGGCTTCACGAACCAAGGTTCGCACGGCTTGGCTTTTTCCGCGGCAGCTCTCGTCCTGGCATTTGTGGCTGTGAATGTCTTCGTTGATCGGGAAGCGGTAGGGCAGCTGCAGATCGGAATTGCAGCGAAGCGCCGCCAGCAAGGCAGGGTGGGTGCCGTTGAGCTCCGGGTCGTTCACCGGACCCCAGAGGGAGCCGAGCATGCTTTTCTTGCCTTTGATGGGCATGTCCATCTGCTTGGCCAGCCCTTCGCAAACGATCAAGGTCTCCTCGGTCAGCTGGTTGTAGCGCGGGAAGCCGGACTTGCACTTCGTCGGGTCCCGCTTATCGCGGCAATGCGAGAGAGGAAGTCTGGGCCCTTGCGGATCCGTGTCCTTCGGCAAATGGACGTGGTGCTGCTTGTGCTTCTGGAGCTCCTCCACGTCCTCCTCCAAGTGTTTCTGTTTCCAGGCTTTCGCGGAGAGCAGGGCATCGCTTTGATAACCGGGCCGACTGAGCATGAGGACTGAGCTCCGGTACTCCGGCCATTCCTTTTCCACGGCGTCGCGCTCCTTCTGCCAGACCGCCGGATTGCAGTACACGGTGCGCCTCACGTGGGCGTTGTAGGCCTTGTACTTCTCCACCAAATCCATGTAAGCTTCTCTGCCCATGGCCACGATCTCCGAGAGGGGCGTGTACTGGTGGAGGCACTGCAAGAACACTTGGAAGTGAGCGTGTAGAGCGCCGCTCTTCTGGCATTCGATGGAACCGAAGGCTGCATCCACTCTGCCCAGTACTCCGCCCGTGGCCGTGGCATTGCTCCCGAATGCGTCCGTGCAGGGCTTGTCCGACTTGGCGCAGTTCGGACAGTTTGGGCACCAGCGAATCCCGAAGAGATGCCGCAACACCAACTGCACCAACGTCCAGAAGCCATCAGCACAGGCAAGAGGGTCTCTGGCCAGGATCGCCCTCCGCTCGTCGTAGTCTGGCAGGATTGTGGCCAGCACCTGAGGGTCCAGCTCCATGAAATCCTGGTCCAGCGGCGGTTGGCTCCTTTCTTGACAAGTCGGCTTGCCGCTCTGCTGCAGGGCGGGGTCCGTGTCTCGAGTTCTCGCTAGCCTCAGCATCAGCGTGGAATCCCTCTCCGAGGGCGAAAAGGTCAGGAAGACGGAAGTGCCGTAACACACTCTGTATGCGTGGGTCTGCTGCCGCATGAGGTTCCTGGTCTCGTGGGTCCCTGGGATGTTGCGGCACTTGGCGTTGACGTCCTGCGCTATCTTTTTCGCAGTAGCCGATAGTCCCGGCACGTGCTGGACTTTGGAGAAGTCGCCTTGCACGCTCTTCTGGGCGCCGGTGATGTCCACGTACTTCCCGCGCTGCAGCTGCTCTCGAAGCTCCGTCGACCCCTGAAGGATCTCCTCGCCCGTCATCTTCTTGCCGCCTTGGGAGTACAAGGAGGTGCTGCCATCCAAGTTCACCATCGTGCGAAAGAGATAGTTCCACAGAACGAAGCCGAAGTTCCAGTCTCGACGGAACTGGGCTTCCACTCGGCGGCCCATGATGGCAGCCCAGTCGTGGATGTCGACGGTCGGGGCAGCGGAATCCTTCTGACGCCTCCGACTGACCGATGGGTTCTTCTTGTTGAGGACGTCTGGACACGCGGTGCCCTGCTTGAAGCAGAAGGCGAAGGCCATGGCGAAGTAGCGGGGCTGGAACTGGTCGACGAGAACGTTCCCCGTGGTCGCCACCAAGGTCTCTGCTTTCCTCTCTGCAATCTTGTCCACTGCCTCCAAAATTGTGAGAGCTGCCATGCCCACGGCATTCTGGTCCTGTCGGTCGAGGCTGCTGCCCTCCGCCACGATCGCTCGCGGCCGCTGCGCCGAGAAGGTGGCGCCGGCCTGACTGCAGGATGCACGCTGCTCAATTGACAAACCGGTTTGCTTGCTCCAAGACTCTGCCGCTGACAAATTCTCGTTATAGTTTCCCTGCCTGATCGATGCTCCTGAGGCCGTCAACCGGCGTGGCGGCTTTCTGCGGCTGCAGCTTCTCCTGCGAGTCGTCCAGCTCGCCGAGGATCTTCACGACTTCGGGCGGCACACCGTCCTCCGGCAGCGAGCTTGCCTTCTCCCTGATTTTCTCTTCTTGGATTTCTTGGAAGGAAGGGTGTCCGCAACGGCGCATGTCCAAGATGAGCTGCACCACCACGTGCCGCCGGACTCTTGCCTGGTGAATCAAGTTCTTCAAGTCCGCCTCGGAAGTCTGGCCCGTCTTGTTGGTCTTGAGGATCACCCGGACGACGTCTGAGAGCTCGTTGGGGTTCCGGGGTAAGTCGGAAGGGCTGGTGTCCTGGCCCTCCAGCTTACGAAGCAGGTCCTCCCAAGGCAAAGGAAAGGTAATCGCATTGCCACGGGCGCCCAAACGATGGCGCGGCATGTGAGCCGTCTGGTCCAAGGGCGCTCCCTCCGCCCGGTAGCGAGCCTCCATCGTCAAGCAAACGAGGGTCGTGATGTAGGGACTGGCGCACAACATTTCCATGACCGTCACGTTGTCCTGGTAAAGCCTTTCGGGGCCGTAGCCTGTCCACATGTCATTTGCGAGGCTCGCCGGAGGCAGCTTCTTCCTGCCCAAGCAGTCCAGGCAACTGCGACAAACCGGCACCTCGCAATGCTCGCACAGAACTCTGGCGCGTGGATGCTCTGGATTCCTTGTGCATCTGTGATCTTCGGGGCAGCAAAGCAAGCGAACGTGCTGTGCTTCCCCTGCCAGTTTGAGGTGCCAGTTCTCGAAGTCTTCGAAGTCCGTTAACTTCGTGTGTTCGACCAGATGGTCGTACTTTCCAAGGAACTGGTCCAATCCCAGGAGCTGCTCGATGACCTTCACGGGCTGGCCGAGGAACTTGTTCGTCTGCTCCAGAGGACGGTGCCACTGGATGTCGCCCCGAGCTTCCGTCTCCGCGATGCGTGTGTAGCTGCAAGCACAAGAGAAGGAGATCAGGGACTCCACGTGGTCCTCAGCAGTCGCTTCTGCGAACTTTTCCAGGGCCATCCGGTCGAGCGAGCTGCCCGCCAGGGGAGCGGCCGAGCGGCACTTGACGCTCAGAGCAGCATTGTAAACGCTGAGCAGATCGCGCTTGTCATGATGGCCATTCCAGAGAAGACTTGCTAGGGGATCGAGGTCGGCGCCATGCTGCTCGTGGAGATGCTGAAGCAGGTCGTCCTCCGTGCCTTTTCTGGCCGTCCACAAGCAGCCGCTGAACGCACAGAAAGCATGGGGCCACGCCTCGCCCGCATCCACTTCTTCCGGCAGCGCAAGAGGCGGGAGTGTGGGATGGTCTCGAAGCCTGGTCGTCGCCAGCTTCGTAACGGCATCCTCCATTTGGCGATGCGGATGGGTGGATGCCGGCGTCACGACGGTCTTGCACACCTCGTCCAGGATGTCGTCCCCGCTGTCAGGAAGTTCGAGCGCAGTGACGGACTCCACCGATCTGGGCTTCTTGATCGGCGGCAATGCATCGTCGAGTTCCAGCGGCGGCAATTCATTCGGCAGTCGCCAGTACCTCACCGGCCATGTCTGATCTTTCCACGCGGGCACCAGCAGTGCCACATCTTCGGCTTGCACCATTGCATCGTAATGGTCTTGTCCATTATAGAACACATGAACCGTGGGCAAATCAGCGAGATTTTGAAGATCACGATGGGTGGAGTCGATTGCGACGATAGAGCCGTCGGGAAGGCGCGTGTGCACGTGCACGCGGCATTTCTTCATCAGGGAGAAGGCCACGATGGAGTTGCTTCCAGCCCAAGCCTCTTCTGATCCTCTTTCCAGATGTTCCGCTTCTTCTAGCCAGCTCTCTGCGAAGTCGCCCTGCTCGAATGCATGGGCTGTCAAGAAGCTTGTCACCTCCCGGCGAAGAGCCTGTCCCAGGTCTGCAGGAAGAGGCCTGGCACCGTTCTCGTCCTCCATCGTTCGCTTGTGACCATGGGCCAGCGCGTGGAACAAGCAGTCGCCGTCCGCAACCATCTTTACCATCTGCAAGAAGGTCGTGTCCGGAGCAGCAGGCACCTGCACGCGAAAGGGTTGAATGCCCGAGCGAATTAGCAAACAAGCTTAGCGAGCGTTACATGTAAAATGAACAACGCAACCGATGGGCAGGGGAGTTGCCTCGCTGGTGCTGGAACTGCACATTGCTGTCGCGGCCTGTGCGATTGCTGCATCGAGGTGCCGAACATGCAGAGTTCTAGTTGCCAACTCTGGCGGTCCGTGCCCAAGCCTGGCACTCGTCCGCAGAGGCCGTGTTGCCACAAAGAGCCTCGCAGGACACGCCTTCACCATCTGGAAAGGTTACACCGTGCTTCAGTATGTGCTTGCGGCACTTCTTCAGGCACTGGCATGCTGCAGCCGATTCCGCTGTCTGCGACCCATCGTCCACATACTTATGACCATTGTGTCAGCACGGTTGTCGGGATGCAATCTCCGATGACCTTGGAAGCAATGAAAATCAAATTGAACTGATGTGATCTGGAGAATGGGAACAGAATGGCTCCGAGCCCCGTGCTCGAGAGCAGATATGCCAAGCTGAAGGGATCCTCACAAGCGGCCCAGATGGCTGGGCAGTGAAATGCTTCTACGCGCAGCCAAAATAATGGGCGAGCCCGCCTCGGTGCTGCTGCTGGGCCTGACGTTTTGCGTGTCGTTCACGTTGGTCGTTGCCTGTCTCCGTCGCCGTGCCGTGCGGCGATGCCGCTCCGGGCGTGCTGTTGCACCGCTTGTGTCGCCGCATTCGTGCGAGGAAGCTCTCGCAGTGGCCCTTTCGGCCTGCAGCTGCTCGGAATGAACACTCGGTCACCCGGACGTTGCTGCATCCCGCGCCTCTGCCAGTTGAAAAGCATCTTCGAGTGCGGAATCGTCCTCGGCCGTCCACTGTGTTGGCTTCGGTAGTGTCGGTGCGGGAGCCTGCAGATTGATTGCAAAGTATCTGAGTCTTTCAAGCGTTTGCAAGGGCGGTGCCTTCTTGCGTCGGTGCACCCGTTGCTGTCCACTTGGGCGATGGGCCGACCTTCGTGTCCGGGAGGTCGTCGGATGCGTCTTCCATGCCTCGGTCCGGGCACATTGTGTTGATTGCTGTTCGAGGCCCGCAAGCAATCGCCTCGTCGATTTTGATCATTCCGGCCTCGCTGGGTTTCGTGCAGGAGCAATGCTATTCATGGGCCAGCTGTTGCATGCATTGTGTTCTCTAATGAAGTTCTGGGACGGGGACGGGCGTCTTCAGCGTCAGGGCGCACTGCGTTGCCAGGTATTGCTTCTTGAACGCCTCAAAGTCGAAGCACCATCCCGCCCCCTGTGCGCGGCAAGATCTGGCGATCTGTCTTTCTTCGTCTCCGCCGTTTTGTTCACTCGCTCTCTCTCTCGCTCTCTCTCTCTCTCTCTCTCTCTCTCTCTCTCTCTCTCTCTCTCTCCCCCGGTTTCTCTGCTGTTGGTCCTTGGTTGGAAACAGGAAGACAGGGACTGAGTGCGGGAGAGTCTGTACGCCGTACGCCTTGACTGCTAGCTTGCTTCATGCCACCTGCCCTTATGTCACTCTGTCTCTATCTCTATCTCTCTCTGTCTCTCTCTCCCTCGGTTTCTGTGCTGTTGTTCCCTCGCTTCTAACAGGAAGGCAGGGACTGAGTGCGAGAGAGTTTCTACACCTTGACTGCTAGCTTCCTGCATGCCGCCTGCTCCTCCTCGTCCTCGATATCGGCCCATCGGCGGCGGTTGCTCGGGTACATGTCCATTTGACCTGCAGGGCCGGCTCAGAAGCTTCTGCTGCCGTTCCGTCTCTGCTACTGTCGGAAGCGGCTTCGGCCTAGATAGTCGCTTCGCGGTGCGGAACTTTTTGCTTTTGATGCTCTTGAGCACGAATTGGGCTGCGGTGCCTGGTTAGTGTTAGTGTGCTCTCATTGCAGGGACCACGGCAGCGACATTGGCTTGCAGTTGGTTCCAAGCAATTTTTTCCAGCTCGCTCCTTGTCGTCCCGTCCTCATCAGTACCACCTATTTAAATGGGCCGGGGCGGTCTCGATCAAGGCATCGGCCTTCATGTCCAGGCTGCAAGTAGCAGACGTCCGCATCTTTTTTTTTTTGTTGCTTCTGCTGCTGTGGCTGCCAGCCGCGATGCTCCGTCACAGCCAGCGCACGGCATAGGTTGAGCGAAACGAAAGATTCTTTTCTAGTTCCGCGCTGTCAGCATGTCCCACATGTCATGGGAAAGGGCCAATGTGACCAGTTGCCCGTCGAACGCCGTGCACACTGCTTGGTTGCGGCTCCTCAGACGGCCTTGGGCTGCCACTGCTAGGGCAGCGGATGCAGCAAGCTCTTCCATCTCCGGCAAAGAGTTTGACATGCCGGTGATTCGCAGCAGCTCCCCGCCGGCCACCGTCGTGAACACCGCATCCACAGCATTTTGCGAGACAGGTGTTATGCTGCAGGCGACGACGAAGGGTGAGGGCACTTCACGGACGTAGACTTTCCCGGCAGGATAGTTGATCCAAGTATCATAGTCCAGCTCTTCAGCTTCGAACACAGCAACCTGAGCATCTGCTGGGTGCCACTGGACGAATCGGCACTGCAGCCTCTCCACGAAATCGGTGGAAAAGAAGTGCAGATCCCATCGAGGAGTTGCTTCAGTGGTAAAGGCCGCACCGTCCGAGTCAATCAATGACCACGAGCCAGGACCGCCTTCCAAACACCGGCTCCACTCCAGACAGCGGCCGTCCATCTCGTGGGTGCTCTGAAGGCAAGCAAATGCAAGCTTTGAGCCGCAAGAGTGAGGCTGCGGAATACAGGGTGCAATGCTCAAGCAGCATCTGCAAGACTGGAAGCTACATGCTTCGATCTCCGCCGCTCTCCCGCACACCTGGGAAGACTCGGGAACGATGCTCTGGGCCGAGCATGTTTTCACTCGTGCGCCAGTTGCCTTCCTTGTGAAACCAGTATCATTTCAACTTGTATTCCAGCTGAAAGACGGTATGCCTCTACCTGGAACACAGCTACGTACAGCTACGAGGGAGCTTTCCAAGTAAATTTCCTTCATACAGAGGACGGGACTATGGATTGCCAGGTGGTTCGCAGGCTCCCCACGCCGATTTTCTTCATAAAGCGGACGAAGGTGACGATTGTCAGGTGATTCGCAAGCTCTCCAAGCCGATTTCCTTCATAAATTGGACGAGGATATGTCAGGCGGTGGGCGGGCTTCCCAATTGAACTCCGGGAGTCTTCGCTTAGTCGTACCTTGGCATTGGAAGGGAATCACTGTAAACACAAGGCAAGTATGAACATGTCTAGTGGCAGTCCAGATGCGACCAGAGCTGTACCTTGGCTGTGACATGATGACAGCTGGTTTGGGTTGCTTTATGCTGCAAGCGAGACCTGACAGCCAGAGCTTCTGCCAGTGATGTCTTCATCTGTCGGGACTCTTTTATGGTGGATGGGCTTCTGCCGAAGCTGCTCGCCTTGGTTGTGCGTGGAGTTCTCGCAGGCAATGCGTGCGCATGAGGACTTTACCGCCTGCGAGTTTCGAATGGCTTAGCTGCATTCTCCGAGTCTCCCCAATTGTGGGCCGATTCCTGACGAGGTTGAAGGTCTTGGCTGAGGTCGATTGTGAGATACTGGCATTACGATTTAGCACGAGGCCGACAAAATGGGTTTGAGATGAGAGCACGGCGTGGTGGTCTTCAACATCGAACATGCAAAGATTTTTGAAAGCACGTATTGCCTTTGTAGGGACTCTCAATCGTGGATGGGTCTCCAGTCTTGGGCCGAGTGAAGGGAAAGTGTAAACGTGCATGTGTGTAGCTGCAGCTTGGTGGCCGTCTTCCGTTGCCGGCCTCGTTGGTTGTACCTTGGCATCGGCAAAGAAGGAATGCAAACACAAGAATAACGAACACGAGCACGGACATGTTTAGTTGCAGCCGAGTCGCTTGCACCAAAAATCAGTCCTTGGCTTGGACATGTTCAGTGAATGCATGCGTGGGAAGTATGAGAGTGTGAAGGTCTTCGAAGGCACCCCCCAGCGTACTTAGGACTGGGATGGCCTTATTTTAGGTGCCTTATAAGAGAATGTCCCGCAGCACACGCTCCCTGCTTCCCCGATGTTTCTGGTCGGATTGAAACATCCTTCGCCCATATGTGTTCACCGAATGGAGATAGATCGGATCCCCGGTAGTAACGCGCACCCGCGAGCGAGTACACGCGTTCCCGTTGACAGGCTCAATGGGAAGCCCCCTTGGCCCTTGGCACTGAGGAAAACAAACCGATCCTCGCGCAAAGCGCGTCCGTGGCACACATCCCAAACGTATGACCGTGGCCTACTTTTGGAATGCTCAAGGAAGGCACCTCGGCTCTTTTTAGGTATTTGGAGGCCGCTTCGCTAGTGAACTGGCGCGTACAGCAGTCGCTGTAGTTCAACGCCATTACTAGCTTCCAAAAGACAGCAAGGATGTCCCCTTAGGGGGCGAGCGGAGGGTCCAAAAGCGCATTGTGTGTACGCGCGCGGGTCGGGGAACTCCTGGTCCCCGGGCGGTCGTAGATTGACGGTGGGTGTCAATTTTGCCCGGCTTCAAGACTGCTTAAAGCCCTTTGAAATAACTTCGGAAGCCACTTAGAACGTTTTAAAACCACTCTGAGCCTTTAAAAACCTCTCAAAACCTGCAAAAACTTGCAACCAGGCCACCCACAACGCCAAAGTGACAATCTCCAGGCCCCAAAGTGACAATCTCCAGGCCCCAAAGTGACACTCGCCAGGCCCCAGGTGACAATCTCCAGGCCCCAAAGTGACAATCGCCAGGCCCCGAGTGACAATCTCCAGGCCCCAAAGTGAAAAATCGCCAGGCCCCAGGTGACAATCTCCAGGCCCCAAAGTGACAATCGCCAGGCCCCGAGTGACAATCTCCAGGCCCCAAAGGGGTGGCAATCTTAGGGGGTCTAGATTGTCAGAAGGCGGCAATCGTAGGGGGGTACAGATTGCCAACAGGTGGCAATCACAGGGGATCTAGATTGTCAGCAGGTGGCAATCTTAGGGGGTTACAGATTGCCAACAGGTGGCAATCTTAAGGGGGTACAGATTGCCAAGAAGTGGCAATCACAGGGGATCTAGATTGTCAGCAGGTGGCAATCTTAGGGGGGTACAGATTGCCAACAGGTGGCAATCTTAAGGGGGGACAGATTGCCAATAGGTGGCAATCGTGGTGGGGGTTGGTGGAAAGGGGGCGGATGGCTGTCACACTCCCTTGCTGGCCGGTTGCCCCTTTGGATTGTCAGCAGGTGGCAATCTTCAGGGCTTCAGATTGTCAGCTGGTGGCAATCTGGGTGGAGCTTGGTGGAGAGGGGGCGGATGGCTGTCACACTTCACTTTGGCCCTATGCTTCCTTGGATTGTCGGTAGGTGGCAATCCCGAGGGGACCAGATTGTCAGCAGGTGGCACGACAACTAGGACTAACAAAATGGGGCTTTTTTTCTGCACTGGTTCTTGGCTTCTTGGTTTAAGGATGTTGAGCACGACAACCAGGATTAACAAAATGGGGTGTGTTTTTTTCTGCTCTGGTTCTTGGCTTCTTGTTTTAAGGATGTTGAGCACGACAACTAGGACTAACAAAATGGGGCTTTTTTTCTGCACTGGTTCTTGGCTTCTTGGTTTAAGGATGTTGAGCACGACAACCAGGGTTAACAAAATGGGGTGTGTTTTTTTCTGCTCTGGTTCTTGGCTTCTTGTTTTAAGGATGCGGAGCACGACAACTAGGACTAAC
>CAJNDT010001306.1:0-66175 GCA_905221615.1 Symbiodinium sp. CCMP2592
GCTCTTGTGGCCGGACTGTGCCGGCACTGCTGTGCTCTGCACCTGTGTGAAAAAGGGCGCAGACGAAAGGGCCACTGGCCCGTCAAAAAATTTATCCGAACACTGTTCGGAATGCACTGGATTACGCCGCTGGCGTATCTACCATTCGCGATGGTTCCAGCGTCGGTCGTGGTCCCAGGACCAGCGACCACGGGACCACTGGTCCCGGTCCTCGTCGTCACGGCGGGACCTCTGGTCCTTGCCTTTGCCTTTGCCCTTGCCGTCTCTGCGGCGGGCCTCCCGTTCGCGGTGCTCGCGCTCACGGGCTTCGGCTGCCTCGCGCTGCAAGGTCAGCCGAAGGGACTCGGGCGGCCCCCTAGTAGGGCGGCGCTCGCCACGGTACTCGAGCTTGCCGTCTGTCCGCGGGACAGTGCCTGGGCAAGAGTAATTTTTCGCTCAGCGTGTGCAATGCATCACGCCGCACTCTGGACACTGCCAGGCCTTGCTGCGACGCTCGTGGGAAAACTGTCCCACAGCGCCACTGGCGCTTGGCTGATCGTAGGCATGCACTGCAGCCACGAAGGGGTGGAGCTCTCCGCATGCACTGCATACGAATTCCGACGACGGATCGCTCCAAATGTTCATCTGCATGTTGTCGCAGACTGAACATGCGAAGACTCGCTGAATCTCCCCCGCTCGGGGACGCTCCGCCGCTGGCGGGCGAGCTTCCTGATCGTCTCGATCAGCGTTGTCATCTGACGCCGGGCCGCTGGCCCGGGTCCCTGCGACGCCAGCTGGGTTGTTGCGCGGGGGCTGCTGACAGGGACGCGGACGAGAGCTCTCCCCACGACGCGCCACTGGCGGTGGGGGAGGCCGCTTGTTCTGGCGAGGGGCGGAGGCCTTCGGGGGCGCCGCTGGCGCCTGATCCCTGTCGGCTGCCGGCACTGCCGGGCTGGAGGACTTGCGCGCCACCTTGCCCTGAAGGGGAGGGTGAGGCTGCGCTGGCGGTGGCGGGGAGTCGCTCTCCGACTCCGACTCTTCCGAGCGGGAGCCTTGGTCATCTTCGGTTTCGTCCCGCCGCCCGCTGGGCTCCTCCACATCCATATCCTCCGGCGCTGCCGAGGGAGCTTCCGCTGGAAGCGGTTCTTCTTTGATGCCCGAGCCCGCTTCCTCAGCGGGGCTGGTCGGGGAGCGGCGCTGCGAGGCCGGCGCTGCGGCCGAAGTGGGAGGCGAGTTTGCCACCGCGCTGCGGTGGTCGTCGGAAGAAACACCACGGGCCGCCACTGGTGGCTCGGTGTTCGCAGGAACCACTGGGGGCTCGTAGCCCAGAAGAAGTCGCTGGAGGGCGACGGCATTGGCCTCTGAGCCGCCACTGGCGGGCTTGGTCCAGCCGGCGAGTTCCGCTGCCTCTGCCGCATTTACCACCACGTCCCCTATCTCTGATAGGGAGACGGCGGCTTCGTAGATGGCGGCCCTCTGCGCCTCCGGCACTGCACTGAGCGCCTGCAGCATCTGCTCGTTCGTTGGGTTCGCCATCGCTGATAGCATACAAAGGCTGTTAGCTGTGGGCACGAAGGGGGCGACTTACTAAGCTGAAAAGGCTGCGGTAGAAAAGCACTGCTTGAAAACCGACACGGTTTAAAGAGCTGACTCAGCTGAAGAGACCTACCAGGCTCGCGTGACACACGACTGAAAAAGGCGAGCGGCAAACTTTTGCCGCATTTCAAATCATGCCGTCGGCTCGCCGCTGTGGGCGAGGTTCCAAAAGCCTCGGAGACGCCCGCCCTGCAGAGGCTGCCGAACTGTCGGCGGCGAAGCAAAAAGAGGTGCACTGCACCAAAAGTGACTGGGGCGACTCACTGAGAAGCCAGCAGCTACGCGCTGCGCTCCGAGCCTAGCGGCGGCCGCCCCTGGCGCCGCGGTTTCGGGGTCGCTGACCCCGGCTGCTGCGGTAGCAGTTGTCGCATTCGTGATGATTGTGGGGGCTCCTGCCCACTGAGCAGTGCCGCCCACAAATCGCCATACCTTGGGAAATGCAGCCCTGCTGCGCGCAGGGCATGCAGCACATGAGGTCGCCTCGCCTCTCCGGGTACCTATCCCATCTCTCTGAGTTGGGTTGTGCCCAATAGGGCCACTCGTGCACGTCTGTGACGTGCAACTGCGGAGAAACCCTCCTGGCGTGCGTTACTAACGCACGGAGGCCAGGGTACCTGTTGTCGGTCGCTGACCCCAGGTTGCGCCAATCGTTATTTTGGGGGTCCTCCCCGGGCTGGAACTGCCAGCCTCGCTGGCGATTGCGACGCTGCGGTCGGGACACGACCACAGTGTTCGCGTTGGGCGCAAACGGCACTGCCGTTGCGGCCTGGCTGCTAGCCAGGGATACCTCGGAGTCTCCCGAGTTCTGATCACTGTCAGTATCGATAACTTCAATGGCAGGCTCCGCCTCTGGCGGAGCGACGTCGGCAGCGGGCGGGCTGCCTGTTGTGGCCGCAGCGGGCTTAGCAGGAGCGGCCGCTGGCGGCGGTAAGGGAGGGTCCGAGGCCGATGCCGACGCTGTCGGCAGAGCGGTGCTGGACGAGGCGGTAGGGTCGGTGCTGCCGCTGGCAACTTTGTGAGTCTTCTTCTTTTTCTTCTCCGAAGGGAGGATCTTGACCCAAGCACCCTTGCCTTTGCCCTTACCCTCTGGGTGCCAATGGAAGCCGCTGGCTTCCACCTTGGTGGCCACGTGGCCCTCTAGGGCGTCCACCCAATTAAGTCTCCACTGGCGTTTGGGGACATTATCCTCCTCCCCACTGGGGGGCCAGTCAAAAAGGCCGGTATACGGCCAGCCAGGTGTGGCCGCTGGCCGCATAGGCACGTCGCGCTGCGACATCGTATACCGGTGCATCGGATAGGCACTGCCTGAGGTGTCCGGTTGTTCCCCTTGCATCTGCGCGAAAGGGTAAAAGGGAGGCCAAACTTTGGACTCCCCTTCCCCTGCGCGGTTCAGAGATTCATGGTCGTCGCTGACGACCGCGGGGTCTACCCGCATTGCACAGCTAATGGCCCAAAGGAGATAACTTATCTCCTGTTGTGCCATCTCTTCACGCATGGCCTGCTCTAGCACGAAAATTGGATTACACTGCAAAAAACGGAGACAGGAGCGACACTGTCGCACGCGTTGCAGGCATTGTGGCGCTGCCAACTGATTCTCTCGACCGTCCCTTCTAGGGTACGGCGCCTCTGGCGACTCAGCCGCGTAATTGCGGGCTGCTTGGTCAACCATAACTGCCACTGACAGTTATAAAAAGAGGAGTGGAAGGACGTCGCTGACGACCCCCACTGCTGCGGAGCACTACAAGCTACTCTACAAAAACTTTTTGGATCACAGCTCCAACTCCAAGCCGAAAGCTGCACGGCAAAGTTTGTCTAGTGTCACTCACACACAAGTGAAAACACTGTTTTCCTTTTTCGACAAACTTTGTCTACACTTTCGGCGGAAAATAAAACCCATTCACGCACGCATGATGGATGCTTGTTGCTGCGTTTCTTTGACCAGGTAGGCATCTCTTGAGCCTCCACACGATTCCTTCTTTCAGGTTCGCGGCTCGTTTCATCCAATCACTGATTGTGATTAGCACTTTAGCACCTCTTCTTGTTGCGGGACCTGAAGGTACGCGTCCTTTATATCAAGTACAACTACGACCCAGTTGTATACCAGGTGTAACAACAAGACTAGGCGCGACGCGGCGTTGCTTGCCGTTGGGCTGAATGTCTCAGCCGTACTGCTCGCACCTGCCCTGTACTCCCTGGCCACTATCCGGCACCTCCTTTTCCAACGTCCGTCACGATGCCTCCAGTCGTAGACTTCGCGCAAACCCATGCGCTTCTCATCACCTGTCGCATTCGCCTCCATGAATTCTTCTATTACTCCTAGCTTACTGAGGCGATTCAATTCTTCCACGGCTGCTTCCTGATCCAAGGCATCCAGTTCCTCTGGACTTAATTCTGGTGGTGTCTCTCCTTGGTCATCCTTTGGAACTTCTTCCATCTCCTCTTGCATGAGATCTTCACACTCCACGTCTTCTCCTTCTACTGCCGTGAGATCCTCATGTTCATCCCAATGAAAGGGGTCATCTTCCTGAGATACCCTGCCTGCGAACAAAGGCGGGTAGATTCCTTTTGAAGGCGATGATGGTGCTGATGGCATTTCTCGTGACTTCTTCGGCGATCCTTCGACTTCTTGTCCACCTTCTACGGCTCTCTTCCGTAGGTCTTCTAGCATAGTATCGTCGCTGTCACGTCCTTCTGGTTCTCCAGGTGGTGCGTCGTGCATTGAACTTGAACTCCGGGAATGAGAACTAGATCCTGTGCTGGCCATGCCTCCACTTGAGGCCCTGCCTCCGCTTGAGGCCCTGCCTCCGCTTGAGGCTCCACTTGTGTCCAGCAAATCCAACAGTTCCTCGACCTGTTCCTCTTGGGACTGTCCTCGGTCTTCCGCACGAACTACTGGTTCCTGTGCTGTTCCTTCTTCTTCTGCGATACTTGCCAACGCTGGGGCTGGTAACGGCTGTCTAGTGTACGTTCCTTTTGGCTTCTTGGGGTTCCATGGAGTTACACTCAGCTTCAGTACTGGTTCCTTTCTCCATCCAGTGGCGATTCGCCTTACAGATCCTGTTGCCAAGATTCCGTCTTCAACTCCTACCAAGTGCATATCCTGAGAGTTCTTACCAAGGTAGATTCCTCCAATCCAATTCGCTGTTCCTTTCTTCTCGGGTTTCTTCAGCGCATACACATACTCTCCGAATGGGGCGATCTTCCCAAGGTAAGGTCTACCAACGACACTTTCATAAGGGGTTGACCCTATCGCGGCGTGTCTGTGGTACCTGTTCAGCAACCATGACGCATGGCATAGTCCCCAGGCCCACACTGCATGGCCTTCGGGAATCTCTATACCAAGCTTTCTTCCGGCTGCTCGTACCAAGCAAACTGTTTGGTTCCTCACCGTTTGGATAAACCTTTCCACTCTTGCCGTTCTTCCTTTCTGATACGGCTTGCTGTTCTGATCGTGTGTTTTGCGGTTCATCTTCCTCCGAGTTTCCACAATTGCAGCTATCAGAGACAACATTGCCTCTTCCGAATCTCCAACAAATCCGACTTCCTCCAAGTGTCCAAGACTGTGTACCCATTTCAACACTTTCTCCACTGTCTTTCTTTCCGTCTGCTTTCCAGATACCGGGATCACAACTGACATCCTTGTCCACGAACAGATTCCAACCAATGCTGGTGTGCCCTTTCCTTGTAGGAACATGAAATCCAGCTGAATTATGGGATAAGGTACTCCCACTGAGTCCTTTCCTGCTTCTGGGTTCTTCTTTTCGTGATCCTGCTTACTCTTAGCTTCTACGCATGACTCACACCAATGAGCAAAAGGTAGGTGTGTTGCTTCGTGAGCAAGTCGCTCTTCTTCCGAGGGTTTGTACGGTTCTGCTTCCACTCGTACTTTCTCCTTCTCTTCGCTCTTTAGTTTCTGTGCAGACTTCTGCATCTCCAACTCTGACAACGGATTTCCGTCTCCATCGTAGGTTGGTCCGTCCCAATACTCCTTCGCTCCTACCAGGGGCGATACTTACCGGTACCACCGGCGTACTCAGCTCTTCTGGAACTCTTCCTTCACCTCTAGCAAAAGGTGTTTCCGGTCCTCTCGAAACCATGATAGCTTCAAAGTCTCGACAGAAAGTGAAAAAGTTTCCACTCACTGCATGTAGGATAACACAGATCTTCTTCGGTCTCCCATGACACTCTGCAATTTCCACATTGTGGCTCCTGATAGAACCATAGTCCGAGTACAACTCGACTAGTGACCATTCACTTCCTCCTTCTGATACCATTGTCGTCCTATACTTCCATCCTGGAAAAGCATCCTTCGGATCCATATAAGTCGTTCCTTGATACAAAATAAAAGGTGTACCGTCATCCATGATCGTCCAATTACCACTGGGTGTACTGTCCAACAGTTCCCGTAAATAGTTTGGAATACGTACGGCGACGCTTCTCTCCACTGCAGTCCTACTGTCAGTGTTACCTCGTGAGCTTCCATCGCTCCGACTTGTTCCTCCCGTCCAACGGGTGCTACGATCACTTCCGACAACAGATAATCTACCTAACAAACAACAACTGTTACGTTTGTAAAAGATCCTTGCGTTCGCTCTTCCATCTGGGCTAACCAGAACCATTGACGACACTGTAAGGTTCCACTGAGCACTAAGAGCTTTCTCACCCTCAGGTACATCTGGCTGATACTCCAGTTTCCAGCCATTCTTCAGCAGTCTTCCCATCGACAACAGAATGTTTGTCGCATCGCTTACAATAAAGCTTTCCGAAATACTGGGGGCTGTCCAACAGTCCTCTCCTTGTTCCACTGCGATCACTGCCGTGACCATTCCTGCTGACCTAATTGCGTTCCCTTGGGCATCCTCCAACATGATACCCGTTGTTCCTGCGTTCATGCGTGTAGCTTTCGGATGTGACCTAGGTAACAAACTAGCATCCGATCCTGAATCCAAAATGATAATCTCAAGTGCTTCTTCGGGTACAGTCTCTTCTGCTTGAACTGCTCGAACTACTTCGTGGTTGTCTACAACAAACCAATCTCCGTCTTCATCCGTTGCATCCATCACATACCACTCTGCTACATCATGGAATTCTTCACGAACCATTCGAACTTTATCAGTCTCGGTCTCCTTTTTCTCCTCCATCGCTTTGAGGTGAGACTCGATCCACTCATTCTCTCGCTTCACCGCATCATCGATGGCTTTCTTGTCGTAAGATTTTCCTTCACTTTTCAGCTTCCTCTGTTGCCTCAGATAGTGTTCTTCTCCTGGATAATGTTCTGGTACTCGTGGGATTCCAGACTCTGTCGGTGGCGCAACTGGCTTGCACACCGGTTCCAGGCGTGTACCACAACCTTGCCAAATTCCAGTAGGTTCTCCAGATCCAAGCTCCTCCTCTGAGTCTGTAAAACCTGGACTGGGTAGTTCACCGAAAAATGGGTTGGTGGCTTCCTCACCTTCTGCAGTTTCATCTGCAACATCTCGAACCATACGGATGGTGTTGACATACGTGATGTCAATGTCGGACTCATCCTCTGAATTGATCGGGAAGGTCTCCGGATATTCTTCCGGCGGCGTAGCTATGTGGTAAAATGGTTTTGGGTTGAATCCACTTGATCCACTCGACGCTCCTACTCTCCGGGTAACAATCCTTGGGTCCGGTCGACTTGTCGTCTGGCGAATACTACCAGTTTCGACAACGTTAGGTTTCGGGTAAGGTTCCTGGTTCGGTGGATTGTTGGGATACACTTCCGCTTGGGGCTGTTCTTCGACTTCTACGTTCCGAACAGAATGTCTGTTGGGGCATTCATTTCCCCAATGTCCTTCCTGATGACAAAGTCTACAAACTGTCCTTCCAAGTCGTTTCCCTTTTCCTTTCTTTCCTTTTCCTTTGCTCTTTCCTTTGCCTTTTCTGCCTTTTCCACCTTTCTTACCTTTACCTTTTCCTCTACCTTTACCTCGACCTTTGCCTTTGCCTCGACCTCGACCAAACCTTCCGAATCCTCGACCTGCCTGCATGGCTCCGAATCCTCCGAACATCTTGCCATAACCTTTCTTGCCTTTTCCTTTTCCACCTTTTCCTTTCCATCCTTTTCCTTTGTACTCTACTCGATTCACTTCCATCGCTTGGTGTCCTCCACCAGTGGGTGCGTTCTCCACTGCTCCTAGGTACTGTTGACCATGTCCTGATTCCAGAGGTTGATATACTTGGCTCGGCATCCAGCTTCTTGTCGTCCGCTCGTAGACTAGTACGCTTTCCTTGACTTGGCTGTACGTGGTTTTATCCGTAAGCTGAAGATGGATGTGTTCCTTCAAAGGACTAGGAATACATCTCAAGAGTGTCGACAGGAGAATCTCTCGAGGGTAGCTCACTCCACTACATCTCTCGTAATCCTTGACTAGTTCTTCCAGCTTCGAAATTTGTGCAACAGCACTTAGTCCGGGTGAAAAGTTTGGGTATCCATGAATCGCTTGCATCAAAGCTAAACTCCGACTTCGAGTACTTGGCTGATACATCCTCAGCAATGACTTCCACAAAGCAAATCCATTCCGGGATCCAGCGATACTGGGATCTCGCGCGTGCTGCTTCGTGGTTCCTGACAACCAAGAACTCAGTAACGAGTATAGCTTCGTTGACATAGTCTGATACGTTTCATCCGAGAAAGTAGCTGGTAGTACTTCATGGTCTCCCAACTTCTCCAAGTTCTTAAAGGCATCCGAATACTTGGGTTCCGCATACGCAAGAATGTTGTACAGTTGCTCCTTGAAGTCCATGAAATCTTGTGCATCGGTTTTACCTCCACCGAATGATGGTGGTCTACCCAACATCTTCACTGCACCTTCCAATGCCTTAGAAAGTATTCCTTCATACGAGCTTCTTGCATTTCCTTGATTACCAGAATAGGTAACTAGCTGGTGAATAGCTTCTGTAGTCACTCTGGAGTTCTGAACCAATTGTCCAAGTATCTCTTGAGTAGGTACCATGCCTAATCCATCTCCATCTGCTCCATCTTGTACTGGTACTCCGGCGGCTGATGACGGTTGTGCGGCTTGAGGTCCTTGCATAGCTTCCGTCCTGACAAGCAAACAAACAAGTACCATTGCTCTGAATTTCCGCTTGCATCCACTCACTTTACGTCTCCAACGATCCGATTCACTTTCCTTCGCATACAAGTGCACGTCACTTCTTTTTGCATTCTTCCTGCAAGAAGAGTTGATCTGAATACGCAGCTCCAAATGAGCTGAAGTGCTAGCAGTACAAGCACAGCGTTTGCTGTACGCAACTTCGTACACTGGGCAGCGAGTTGCTCAAGCGCCCTACAGATCATTCTTGTCGATCTGCTCGGCTGGTTCACTCCTTCCAGCTTCCTCGTGCTGCTTTGCTTTAGCGGTCTTACGGCGTTTTGGTTCGTCGATTTCCGACGATTCCGAATTATCCACAGGGGATTCGCTTTCGCTGGCCTCATCCGACATCTTACTGTCGCTACCTGCTTCGTCCTGTAGGTTGTCCTTGCCAGGCGTCTCTTCCGGCACTGCGGGTGCTTCCGGTACTGTCGATTCTTCCGGAACTGCTTCCTTTGGAACTTCTGGATCCTTTCCTGCATCCGCTTCTTTGGCATCCAGGATTTTCTGTGCTTCACGCGACTCCAACGTTCTGCGTAGCTTGGCCTTGTGGTGCTCTTCATACTTCTGCCGAAGCTCCTCTCGGGTCGGTGCTTCCGGGGTAGGTTCGACCAAATCCACCACATTCTTTTCATCCTCCTTTGCTGTCCAGATACTGGGCTTTTCCGGCTCGGCCTTCTTCTTCGCTGTAGCAGCTTGACTGGCCTCCTTCTTCCGGTTGGCTTGCTCTTCCTGGTACAGTACTGGAAAGCCTCCTTCGCTTGTTTCCAGAATCGCTTGTTGCTCTCCGCGACTTCCCTGGACATACTCCCAAAGTCGCAAAGTGCGAGCATTGGGAAAAACCTTTTGTACGGATTCGTCGCATCTCCTTGGAATCCAGGGCGAGTAATTCCTCGCATCGGATACAGTCGCCTCGTCTTGTTTCCGCGATCCAATATTGTGAGCATGGGCTCGTACAGGCAAAAGCATAGCTGGCTAAACTTGCATGCCTTCTTCCAGTGTCCACCATGCCGGCTGCCAACATAGCGAGCACAAACTTTTTCCTGGAGGTAGGCTTCCATACACAGTCCGCTTCCGGGTGGTCTCTGTAGGTTCGATGTCCAAACGACCTTTCCCTGCAGGATGCATACTCCATACTTCAGTGAAGCGTCCGGCACCCTTACTCTCCCGTCGAGACGGGATGAGTCGTACGCTGTAAGGTTCCAATTGCGCTTGGATTGCTTCAAAGTCTTCATACGAAGCGATCTGCCAAGGGAATTCCCAGAGGGGCTGATACTCTCCGTCCTTCTCTCCAATTCCACGCATTGCCAATCCAGAGAGAAGTTGTACCACTTCCTTCGTCCACTCCCTGGTGAACGGTTGCTTACTTCCTGGGAGGAATTCTTCTCCGTCTCGTAGATGGCGCGACTCAGGCCAATCCTCCTCGTAGATCCGCTCTGTCCATTCCCATCCAGGGGTTTCCTCAGGCGGTTGCTTCTTACCTTTTCCAGACCTTCTTTTCTCCGAGATCTTCTTCTCTTTGTCCTCTCCAGCTTTCGCATCCATTCCCAACTTGGGCATTTTCTTTGGCTGCGGCATCGCTTTAACAGCGGGTTCAGCTGGTTCAGGCGCTTGGGTAGTTCCATCGTGGATGGACTGCAAGATCTGAAGTAGGCCCTTTTCCTCTCCGTGGCGTACTGCGATATTGATGGCTTGTCCCATGGCACTTTGCAGCTTCTCCGATGCCACCAGGAATCCACTTTGAGCCTTTTCAAGATTCCGGCAGGCTTGGAGCCAATCCTCTTCGGCCTTACGGGAGTTTGCCACTTGCTCGTCTTTCCGAGAACGCAACTTGTCCACGACTTCACGGGCTTTGTTGCGGTACCATTCATCCGGATCCACAGTCTCCACTGGTACGGTGATCTTGTCCTTCTTACGGTTGGCTTCCTGAAGTTCTTTGGCTCTCCGTTCAGCTTCTTCCACAGCTCGGATACGCTTTGCTTCATCCTCAAGTTCTTGCTGCTTTCGCTTTGACTCAGCCTCCAAGGTACGCTTCTTTTCTTCCAACTCCTCAAGCTTACGCTTCCGAGACTCTGCCTCGGACTTCTTCTCTTCTTCTTCCTTGAGAGCTTCGAAACGTTCTGTCTCTGGATCCTTTCCTGGGGGATCGTAGTAAGATCTGGGCTTGAATTTCTGATTGTTCTGCAACATCCGGCTGTAGATACTAAGGAAGGGGGGTTGATACTTTCCGTCAAGTCTGAATCGCTTATACTCTTTCTCAAGCAACATGACGTTCTCAATCGATCCCACTTCCATAGCTTCATCCAACTTACGTCGAACACCTTGAGGACTTGTGGCTTCTTCTTCCTGCTTCTTCCTAGTCCTAGCCTTCTCGGCCTTACGGCTTTGCTTGGCTTCTTTCCTGGCAGTCTTCTTCTCTTTCTTCTTTTCTTCTCGCGACTTTCCTCCAGTTGTCCCTGGAGTCTTTGCTGGAGTACTTTCAGCTTTCCTTCCTGGCGTCTGCAGGAGGTTAGCTTGCTCCACCAAGGTAGCTCGCCTTTCTTCTGCACTCTGTCGCATTTCTCCCAACTCCGCAGTTCGTCCAGCCATGACATCTTCCATGCCAGGCCTTGCCACTCTTGGCAACGGTTCATGTTCCGTGACTCGAGATACCTTCTGGTGGGGTTCATCCTGGAAGATTTCACTGTCGTTGAGTTCCATAGTTCCTGCCGCTGGGACAAGAGATCCTTCTTCCGCACGTTCTCCCATCCTTGGGGGATACAGTTGATCCATACACAATCCGAAATTTCCTCTTTGAGGGTAAACGGCTGCGGTCGAATAACAAGGTGAGACATGTTCATCCACAAGCAACTTGTTTCCTGAATACTTCCTGGCTCAGCATGATACTCATACAGAATCCAAACACAAATCGCAAGAGGTCCTTGTACATCTTCTCCATGACCACCTTCATGGCGAATTCCAAGATTTACTGTCCAGTTTCCAGGTATCCTCGTGTACTTCTTTCCATTTCCAATCCGGTTTCCTTCGGCCCACAGGTTTCCTGGATTTTCAGGCTTCCTTGCTCCGCTACCAAGTTAAACTGTAAAAACCCTGAGCGGTCAAAGGCGCTGCGTCGGTCACATAGTATACAGCTTACACTAAAACTATACCGTTGCCTGGGCTCACCAAAAGTGTGGGGCGTTCCTATGTATAGAATTCAACAAAAGGATAATGCCTTGGGCGAGTAGCTGCTGAGAATGCTTGGCCTCCTGAAGGCTGCGGTAGAAAGCTGCCGAGTCCCCTAGGAGCCACAGCAGCTCCTTCCACCGAGTTCGGGGCTGATGCCGGGCGAGAGGGCAGGTCCTGAACATGGAATCTAGGCCCGAGGCTGTTCCCGACCTGGCAGTGGAGGTGGCACGCAACGAAGGCTTCTTCTCGGGGCCGCGCCCAAGGCTGACAGACCGGATGACTGAGTCCCAGGAGCATAGCTTTTTGGAGTGTTCCGGAACCCAGGGTTCGAACTCCCGGGGGGCCCGGGGAGGGGGGGGGGGGAGAACATATAACTCCGGAACTCAGGGTTGAACCCTGGGTTCGAACTTCTCGAACCCAGGTTGAACCTGGAGTTTGAACTCTATGTTCAAACCCTGGGTTCGGGAACTCTATGTTCGAACCCGGGGTTCGGGAACTCTATGTTCGAACCCTGGGTTCGGGAACTCTATGTTCGAACCCGGGGTTTGGAGAACTCCACGTTCGAACCCCGGGTTCGGGAACTCCTCCCCCTTCCCAGAGAGTCCGAACCCTGGGTTCGGAACTCCATGCCCGAACCTGGGGTTTGGGGAACTCTATACCGGAACCCCGGGTTCCGGAACCCCCCCGTCCCCCAGGGAGTTCGAACCCTGGGTTCGGGAACTCTATGTGGAACCCGGTGTTTGGGGAACTCTGTGTTGGAACCTCGGGTTGAACTCTTCAGGACCGCCAGAGTTCGAACTCTGGGTTCGGAAACTCTATGTTCAAACCCTGGGTTCAAACTCTTCGCCTTTCAGAGTTCAACTCCAGGTTCAACTCCAGTTCAAGAAGTTCGGAGTTGAGTTCAACTTGGAGTTCAACTCAAAGTTCGAACCCAGGGTTCGGAGGGAACTTCGATGTTCGAACCCTGGGTTCGAGGCTCCGAATTCTCAGTTCGGAGTTCCAGAACCCTGGGTTCGGAACTTAAGTTCCAAACCTTGGGTTCGAACACCCCCCCAAAAACCTATGTTGGAGTCCCAGAAGGCTGGCCCTCCAGCTGAGGTCCGGGCGGTTGGTGGAGCCCTCCCTTGCTGAGAGCAGGTGGGAATCGCGGGCGCCTGTGCAGAGGTAAAGGCATGGCACCTGCAGGGAGCGAGGTTACGTTTCAATAATGGTTCGAATGTCAAGATAGTAGCTTCTATCAAGCTCCAAAGTTCAGAACCGAATTTCAACTGAATCCATGAAAGTCCACCAATGACATTGTCGCACAAGGAATATGGCACTGGAAATGTCCCGGTGGAATCGTTCGAATCCAATCAAACGAGTCTTCTGATCCAAGACTGTCGGAGTCGAACACAAACAATGTGTCTCCGAACGAAATGACAGGGAATGTTCTCGAAGCGTTCAGTGCTGATACTCCAATGTTCTCTTTCCAATGCACAGAGGCTCTCGTGTGACCAGCTCGATTGCACGAAAGGTTCTGATTGTCGTAGTCAGTTCGACTGCGTTCATTCAGACATTGCCTTGGGAGAACCTTGCACGTCGTCCAGATCTGAGATTGGAGATCAGGTTTTATTTTCGTCGATCGTCAAACGATTGGTGGATTTCTTTTATGACGTCACGAATATGAATTTGGAAGTTATGAATTCGGAAGAGGTTGGTTTCACTGGCACATTTCTAGTCCGAGAGCGATTGAGGATTGGTTTCGGTAGATTTAGCTCTGCTTGCCATGATGATAATTGTTATCGTGTTTTGCAGACTCATGAGTGCTCCGATTGCTCGTAGAGCACCCTTGTGTAAGAAGGAGGATTGGTTTTATCATTGGCGGGATCTTGGATCTGTTGAGGCTAACGTTCGGTTGAACGATTCTCGTGTCTCTGGTTCTCGAGTTGGTTTGAGAGAAGGTCATGAGCCTTTGTCTGATTGCGCTTATCACATTGAATCTTCAAGTCATTGACTCAGGGTTTTCCCATTGCCGAATCAGAGGATTTCTACGTTCAACAGGCTCAAGACTGGTTTCGAGATTCACCACGAAACGCAATGTCTGACGTCCATGTCTTCAATCGGATCATGCGTGCGCTCGAAGTACTTCTCACTGACAGCGCACTCAACGCAAACAATCGCATTGTAGTGATCAATCGCGTTGTGACAATCCGGAATGACTACGTCCAATGCCTCATCTCGACCAAGCAACTTCTGTCTTCCTTTTTCTCTTTTCCTTCAATTTCTCTGTCGCATCCTCTTCATCTCCCAGGCAAGTGCTTTCCTTCTCATTAATCATTTCCTTCTTCTTCCAAAATCTCTCCTTTCTTTTCCAGTTTCCTGTGATTTCTCATTATGCGCAATTTCTTTGGAGTCCTGTTCCTCGTTATCCTCATCTATTTTGTCAATCTTCTTTCCTTCTTCGGTTTTCCTTCCGTTTTCTCCTTTGCTTCCAGTCCGCTTCCACCTTTCGACATGATGAGAAAAGCGTTCCAATGTCCGCTTGGTGAGTCCTCGAAATCCACCTTCTTCCTTCATCTTTTCAATCCTTTTCTTTCTCTTAGAATCTCTTGCTTCTTGCTCATTAGTCTGCAATGTCCCCTGACTAAGTCAGCGACCTGATCGAATGTTCCCAGTGCATTCTGATGCAATCGAAGAAAGCCTGACAATGCTTCCTCAGAAGAAATCTTTCCGAAACTGATAAAGAAAAATTTGGCTCAATGTTTCCATGCCTTTGTGTCTGTCGGAAATCCAACACTGTTCGTGCAACAATCTCCAAGCTTCTAATCCGTTGCCGTGCTCACAAGCACGGATAATGCTTCCTGCATGTCCTTTCGTAATCCTCGCAAGCAGATAATGCAATTCACTGGAAAATTCAAGTAATCTTCTGAGAAATCTTGACTCGAATGAACCAATGAGTGAATCATCTACCTCTGTGAAAAGTTTGCTCCTTTTAGGTGTGCCCTTGAGTACCGACATGCTTGTTTTGCGCATGAGAAAGGGTTTCATCCTTTTTGCCTTGAACTGTTTTGTTTTGGAAGCTTGAACAGTCATTTGCATGGCGAACACATGTTTTAGCATGTTTGCACTTGTCTTGAAGACCATGATGAGCGCTTACAGCACTAGAGATGCTTTTGGGCATCCTTGAAGAAGTGCGTGTTGCTCTGACTGCACTGTTGCTGTTTTCCGCCGACCCTCGCTTCGCTCGTGCCGGTGGGAACAGGCCAAGGGACAGAGTGGCTGTGCACTGCTGTTTGAGTGAGTACAGAAGTCCTGAGAAGTGTTAGGACAGTTGCATGTCATTCCTCCTTTGTTTAGCAAAGTTGAGACGGAATTTGCTGCGCGAGACTCCGCAAGAGACCTTGCTGAACACTTCGGTGTTTGGCTCAAGCGTGGAGTGAAAAGAGACTTGCTCTGCGTTTTTCACATGGTAGCGGAGCGCTGAGTGCGTTCCTAGTAAAGCCATGGCAGACGTTCCTGTGCCGGAGACCACTGCAGAAGAAGAGTTCGAGCTTTTTGGTCCAGGACCAGCTGCGGCAGCGCCTGAAGCGGCTGCTCAGCAGGGAGCGAATCCGTTTGCTCCTGTCCAAGGTCCGGCTCCTGCTCCTACGCAAGCACAGCCTTCTGTACCAGCGGCGGGTTCGCCGACTGGTGCTACTGTGCCTCCTGTGCAAAGTCCAAAGGCGTCGGCTCCACCTGTTCAGAGTCCGAAGGCTGCTGCTCCGAGTAGCAGCTCTGGTTCTGCAGGTTTTACGCCTGAGCAGATGCCTGGATTCATGATGGAATTGCTTCGTCAGCAGAGAGAGATGATGGCAATGAACCAGCAGCTCGTTGCGACGATGCTCCGGAGAATGGATCTGGAGGAAGAGAGAAGGAACAAAGCGGAAGAGAAAGTTCACGAGGCAGCTGAAGCGGCCAAGCAGGCAGCAGAGGCAGCTAAGACTCGGGACCCCTTCCAGCCGAGCACTGCTCCCGCGAGCAGTTCTGCCGCGAGTTCGGCAGTTTCTCCGGCAGTTCCGTCTCCCTCTGGGTACTCTGGTGCTGGAGGCCGTGCAGAGAAGTATCTGCCGAACCTTCCGGTGATAGATCATCAAGGCATGGGTAAAGGGCGCATGAAGGAGGTAGAGACTTGGCACTCCTTTATGGAGACGCTGAGTTCCTGGCTTGCCCTGCAGGAGGAAGCGTTTGTTCGGGAACTGCAGCTCTGTATCCCTGTGAAGAAGGAGATTGTGCAAGCTGACTTGAATCCAGAGACTGCCGCGCGTAGCTCCAAGCTGTTCTACTACTTGACGCAGTCCCTCGCCAAGTGGGAGCGGGGAAGCGAGCTCTTAAGGTCCTGCTCGAAGAGGCAGGGGCAGAGCGCCTGCGGCTACGAGGTGATTAGAACGATTACCTCTCAGTACTCCATCGTGTCGCGGATGGAAGCTGTCTTCGTGAGAGAACAGGCTTTGAAGTTGTACCAGCACGTTGGGCATTTGAAGAGGCCCACCGACTTGATTCGACATCTTGAGGATTCGTTTTCGAAGTCTGAAGCGAAGCTGAGCAACTTTCCGGAGCTTCTGCTGTCTGAGGCTGACCGCTGCTCTGTCCTGTTACAGAGCTTGGGTGCAGAAGTGCGTCAGTACGTGGTACTGCACGGGTCCAGCTCGAACTGGGAAGCTCTTCGAAGGACGCTGACTTACTACGAGGAGCAGCTGCGACTGTGTGAGGCCCCTGGGTCTTCGGGCCGAGCCTTGCAGGAGAAGCTTTGCGACTACTGCGGGAAGAAGGGACACACAGCCGACAAGTGTTGGCAGCGCCAAAAGGAAGAACGCGAACGCGGTGGTGCTCCGAAGGGCAAAGGGAAAGGAGACAAAGGAAAGCCGAAAGGCAAAGGCGACCAGACTCCCAAGGGATCTGGTACGCCCCGTGGTTCCGAGAAGGGCAAGGGCGACAAAGGAAAAGGCGACAAGGGAAAGGACAAAGGCAAGAAGCAGAAGAAAAAGAAGAAGAAGGGACAGCCTGGAAAGGGACGCTCCTTGACAGAGCCGGAGTCCGAGGCCGAGTCGGGAGGAAGCGCCACAGTGATGGCGATGAGGTTTTCCTGTCCTGGGCGTGGTTCTTCGGAGCCCTCTTCTTCGGAACGCCGTGTTCTGAGCCAGCCTGAGAGACCTGAGCCGTCCGCCCTTGTAGTTCCGAAGCCGGGTTCAGGACCCGAAGGGTCGCCTGGGTCTGAGAGTCGAGGTTCTGAGTCTATGGGCTCCTTAGGATCCCGTGTGTTGAAGCACGGCGACGTAGCTCATGTCTGCAAGGCCCTCGAGACTACTCCTGGGGACCTGTGGCTAGTCGATAGTGGAGCCACCTGCCACATTGTTTCTGACAAACATCTCTCAGGATTTCGTGTTGTCAAGAAGTACGACCGAACGGCCAATCTGTTCAACGCCTCGGGTGGTGCGATCGTCGTGTCGGGGGTTGTCGACCTTGAGGTTCATTTTGGTGATGTTTTCCTGAGGTTGGAAGAGGTCTTGGTGGCGGATGTTGGGTTCAACGTTGTTTCGCCTTGGACCGGGTCGGAACGGGGCTGGAAAACCTATCTAGCCAAATCGGGATCACGATTGTACAAAGGAAACGGAAAGAAGAGCATCAAGCTGATGGGCGCTTCGCGCGCCTGGTGGGCTCTGAGCGGGAGGTCCAAGGGCCGGGGGAAAGAGAATTCTTCCAGACGCCCCCCGAAAGGGATCGAGGATATGGAGATAGATGCCTTGAAGGACCGCGACCTGCTAGGATCGAGCAAGGAGTCCACCGCAGGACCCCAGAAGCCTGGAGAAGGAATCCTGAAGAAAGGAAGAAAGACTTCGGAAGAAGACGAGTCTGGCCGCCACGCTTTGGCTGCCACTCCTTTTGGGTTTCTGCTTCGGGGTCTTAGGGCGGAAGTTGCTCCAAGAGCGCCTGCACCACGGGAGATTGAGCTTTGTGATTTTCTAGAAGAGTCGAGTGACTTTAGGCAGGGCACGGCGCTTGATTTTAGGAAACAGTTGCATGTTGGCATGTCGCGTGATTTTAGGAAACAGTCGCATGTTGGCATGGCTCTTGATTTTAGGAAACAGTCGCATGTTGGCATGGTGCTTTGCATGTTTTTGGCATGTTTTTCCATGGTTTTGCGATGGCATGTTTTCATGAGGGACATGGTTGTGCAAGCGCAGTGGGTTTTTGCTGCTGTGCTCAAGCGGGCTTTTACCCTTACGGCTTTTGCAGAAAGACTCGGCATACGCCTCTTTTTCCTGCTATGGGAAACTATCTGGGCGGATCAAAGCCAGAATGCGAGTGCAGATGCGAAGTGTGCGGAAAGCAGGGCTGCGTCAGACGCAAACCTGCGCACACCCATCATTATTGCTGGGCCTGTATCCAACACTGGTCGGGGGTGCAATGGCTACGTGCCCACGACGAAGTTCCAGATTCGCAGTATGCTGAAAGCGATGCTGATGGTAGCATTGCAGCTGGATGGGTCTTGCTCGATGGCAAGTGAAGAAGACAGACCCTTCAGCCACAAGAGGGTAGAAAAAGGGTTGCGAAAGCAGTTGCCTGAGCTTAGGAAGCAGCGGCATGAGCCTAGGAAGCAGATGCGTGAGCCTAGGAAGCAACTGCGTGAGTCTAGGAAACAGCTGCGTGAACCTAGGAAACAGTGGCATGTTGGCATGCTTGGCTTGATTTTGCAAACGCTGATGTTGCCGAATGTTTGCGCTAGCACTGCGCACGATTCATCTGCAGCCGTTTTTCTCTTTGGTGAAGAGAGGTCTCCCTTTGGAGATCATAATGGACGGTGCCAGCGGGGACGAGTTTACCCCGAGTGTTGCTTTGAGCAGCCCAGGCTCTCCTGGGAAACCGCCTACTCCACCGGCTTTGGAGAGCCCCTCTTTCGAACTACCGGGGGTCGAGCCGCCGGGTGGGGGACCTTCGTCGCCGGTGGCGGTCTATCCGTCGCCAGTGGTGACGGAAGCAGTGGAGAGCTCTGCAGATGGCCCTTCGCAGGCAGATGCTGCTGGAAGCCCTGTGGAGGAGAATGCTGCGAGGAGTCAGCCGAAGGCGGATATTGCAGAGAGCCCTTTGTTCTCAGAGGAGAGCGAAGGGGAGGAGAGTTGGGGCACCCAGTGGCCGAATCCTTCGAAGCGCCTGCGCGCTGGGGGTCCTTCAGAGGTCGAGGGGCCTACGCCACCGCGGGTTGGAATCCCGGCGAATATCTCGCCGGGCTCGCTGAGCCCTCCGTTTGGTGCGGTTCAGATGGATGTGGGAACCCAACTCCTCCTGAGGGCGTTGAGGCTGGAGGCTGGCCGCAGATGGGAGCATGCGGAAACGCTGGGCCTTGCAAAGGTCTCGGTCGACTCTACCGAGCCTATTCCGTTGCTCTCGCACTTGGCGGGGATTCCAGCGAACATGAACGATGCCTACGATGCCCCATCCCTGGCGTTCTGTGCGCCAGGCCACGCCTTGAGAGCACTTTGCTCTCCGGCGGCGACGATGCTTGGTCCGATAGGCCTGCCCGACCTAGAGCATCCAGCTGCTTGGCTACCAGCCACTCCAGTGATTCCTGTGACAGCGGCCTATCCAGAGGAGCCAGTGAGGGTTTCGAGGCCGAAGATGGTGGAATCGGAAGCCCAATGTATCATTGGGCAGCAGGAATGGGAGGTTTGGTTGGGACGTTGCCTAGAGGGCAAGAGCCTAGCAGAGTACGGGCTTCATATGGAAGACGTGGAGTTCGCTGTCAGGGTTACCGAACTTCTGGAGGCTCCACGGGCCGCTCGGGCAGCGTGGAAACGAAGGTTCCAGGAACCCAACCCTGTATCTATGTTACACTATATCTTCCATTGTCGAGCTGTTTTGCAAACCTATTTGGCTACGCCTGCTGGATACAAGGGACTGGTGGGAGGACGTTCGAGTCTGCTCGTAAAGGTGCCCCAGTCGGTCACCTCGCTCGAGCTCAAAACGGCTTGGGCGTACCTAGACTCGGGCATATATCTCCGTGTTGCCCGATATTACAGGCGAAAACGAGAGGAGGAGCGCCTCCACGAGGCCCGGGAATCCATGCGAGCGGCAAGGGCCAAATCGGCAGCGATCCCTCAGGGCGGTGTTGTGGACACCACCTCTTCGAGCTCCGACGAGGAGTCCTTGCTCCTTGGAGAAGGAGAAGTTACAGCGCTGAACAGGGCCCAGGGCCAAGAAGATTTATCCGACATCGCCATATGGCGCACGTTGGAAGAACTTACAGGCCAGAGGCTGTCCCAATTGGATGCCGCCGAGCCCGGCTTCCTCGATGCCACCTGGAGAACTGGTGGCTACTGCATTCAATCTCCCGAGGGTCTCAGCACCTACGCTTCCGGAGGGAATGCAGAGGGAGGACTATCAAAGGCACGGCGTGAACATCCCGCCGTCTGTTCCAAAAAGATCTCGGCTACCAACGCCTCCGAGAGCTATGAGTGCGTCTGCGAGTGCTTCTGCCACAGGACAGACTGCCCAGGAACGGGCCTTTGTGCTCAGCCCGCCATCTTTGAGCCACAGTCAATTGACTGCGCAGGTGAGGCAAGCCCTCGAAGAGGGGCAGAGGCTTTTGGAGTGACTCTGCGGCGATCCGCACCGAGGGGTGTTTTGCAAAAACACGCTTTGCAGCAGCACACTTTGCAGCAGCACGTTTTGCAGCAGCATGTTGTGTGGCATGAGCGTTGGCATGGTCTGTGGCATGTTGCGTTTGCTCGAAAACCAACCCAACGTACCTCGAACCCCCCTATCTTCGAAACCCGCACCTTTAAAACCACGGCCGCTTTCAGGAATGGTTTCACGCCAGGACTGGATCTTGGTATCATCGTGCTCCTCCTGACGGTCTACAGCCTCTTCTGTGGTATAGCTTTGTGGGTTTCTTCAGGGTTACTTCGGTGTTTCAGGAAAGTGGTTTCGCGAAAGAGGCCACGAAAGTTCTATATGGTGTTTTCTAGAAAACGCGGAAGCTATGTTAGGATTAAGCTGCGGGACCGCTGGGCCCGCGTCGAGGTGAGTAGGAAACTTCTTTTGAGTCGTGAGGTGAAAGGTTTTGGGCAGCGCGTTTGTGAGCATGTCTGTGAAAACTTAAAGTGCGCATGTTGCGGCATGTTTGGCATGCTTTGTGCCGGAGATGATGAACCGGCCCCGGCAAAGAAGACGGAACAAGTTGAGCACGTGCTCCGAGCCGTGCGCTTTAGAGGTTTACCGTCGCCGGGGACCGGTACACGTTCTGATCCGTTTGACTTAGACCCCGAACCTTCCTCGAGACCTGCTCCCGAAACTTCCTTAAAACCTGAAGCTTCTAGTCGTAATCCTTTAGATCCTGAAGGAATCTTTGATGAGGACCCTGAACCGTTAGGATCTGCCCCTGGCTCTTCCAAGAAACCTCGAAAAGAAAAGGGTCCACCACCACCTGACGACCCGGTTGGACCTGAGGATGAGGAGGACCTGAGGGTTCCTCTTTGTTCTGTTTCGTTGTATAATCATCGGAGCCGAGGGCATTTTCCGTTTGATTCCAATTGTGAAGCGTGTTGTCCTTCGAAAGGGCGCGTTCCGGCGCGTCGCTTGAGGAGGAAGCTGCAGAGAGAGAACCAGACCATAGGTCTTGATTTCTTCTATTTCGGAAAACTGAGGGTACTCTTGATGATGCACCTCGGTTCTAAGTATACTGTCTCTCTTCCTGCGATGCACCTCGATGACCCTGACCTGCTCCACAATATCAACCGTGTGATTCGCGAAATGGGATTAGTCGGTAAAGCGGTTACATTTCGGATGGACCAAGAAGCGGCTCTTGGAGCCCTTGCCGAGAAACTCACCAAGTGCGATAGCAGCCCTGCCAGCGCAACTTTGATTGACGTGGTTCCGGGCTACAGGCCCCAGTCGAAGGGATCGATTGAGCGGCAGGTTGAAACTATGAAGCAGGGTTTCTGGTCTGTTTGGCTGGACCTGGAGAAAGAGGTTGCTAAGGTGAAGCAGGAAACGGAAGCCGTTGAGCTTGGGAAGTATCGGTTACCTTTGGGAGGTTTGCTTTGGCAAGCCTGTGTTTTCTATGTTGCTAGGTGCTATAACCTCTGGTGTACCAGCGTCGGGGATTCGAGCACTAGCATAGATCGACTGCATGAGGAGATTGTGAACCGGACTCGGACGAGACCGTTCGGGTGTCTGGTTCAAGCCCAGGTCAGTAAGTCCAAGGCGCACCATGATAAGTTCAGGGGCGCCCGGACCGTGAAAGCGGTTTATCTGGGACCGGTGCACGCCAAAGGTGGCGGCATCTTTGCCGTCCCTATCGGAAGCAGGGAAATAGATATATTCCCCGTCGCCAGGATGATTCAGGGAGGTGACATCTACGATGCCAAGACCCTGGAAGAGCTATCTTTAGCTAAGCCTCTTCTGCAGGACACTGAGGACCCCGAGAGGCCCATACTGTTTGATCCGTTGGAGGCTCCTGGTGATGATGCTCCTGATGAGGGGGCTGGTGTGGGAATGGATGAAGATGGTGATGAAGAGATGATTGAAGATGAGCTTGCTGACTATTCTCCGTCGGAAGCGCCTGATAACCAGGAGGTTGTGAACGATGAGGGGGATATGGAAATAGACTGGCTCACGAATCACTATCTTGAGTCCCTGTTTCGAGGGCCTGACCTGCGAGCCACCTCCACTGCAGTTGCAAAGTCGTTTGATTTGAAGTTTGGAGGTACGAAGATAAGGTGTGCTGTTCCTCAGAACGCTGTGTCTGAGACTTCGGGAGAGAAGCTAGAACCCGACCTCCTTTACGCATCAATGAAGCTTGAGTTGGAAGAGTTGGAGTCCTTCAAGGTTGGGGAAGTGATCCCTGAGCGCGAAGCTCGCCGTCTTGCTAAGGAAAACGGAAGGCGAGTTCTGACTAGTAGGTGGGTCAACACGGTCAAGAAGAAGGGACTGTATAGATCTAGGCTAGTCGTGCGGGATTATGCCTCTATGGGAGGCACCACCTTGAGTGAGGGAATCTACTCTCCTACTACTTCATTGGAGGGTCTGAGATTGCTTCTGTCAATGCTCTGCCGACGTGGCAGTGTGTTGTCCTGCGATGTCTCGGTAGCGTTCATGCATGCTCCCGTAGCTAGGGCAGAATTCGTAGAGTTGCCGAATAATGTGAGCACCCAGGGGACTGGGGAACGAGTTTTCGTCAAATTGCGTAAAGCGATGAACGGATTGCGCTCTGCTCCATTATCTTGGTATTGCGAGTTGGCTGAATACTTGCGCTCTCAGAACTTCGAAGCAAGTTTGGACCCCACTATCTTCCGTCGTCTTACGAGGAAGGGTTTGACGATTGTGTTGTTTTATGTGGATGACTTGCTGATCTATAGTGAAGATGAAGCTGAAGGGCGCCGGTTCTACGAGGAGTTGCGTAAAAGATACAAACTGAAACTTACGGGCGAGTTGATTCAAGATTGCCCCGGGGAAGTCTCGTTTCTCGGTCGGCGGATCTTTCGCCGTAAGAAAGGGGAACGTACGGTGTATTTCGGGCTAGACGAACAGTACCTGAGTTCCTGTTGCGAGGAGTACGGAATCACCAAACCTGCACCAAAGCTCCCTTCCCTTGAACGCCGCTATGCTGAGTTGCTGAAGAAAGGCCAGACTGAGCTGATCAGTCCAGCTGCTCACGAAAGGTACAGAAGGACTCTGGGCCGTTTGGCCTGGGCGGCTCTGTCACGACCAGACCTGCAGTTTGTGTGTGGGTTTCTGGGGCGCCACCAAGCAGCTCCTGACGAGGCTGCCGAGACCTGTATGAGGGATGTCCTTCGTTGGGTCAAGGGTCTTCCGCACAAGGTCCAGAGGTTTCCGAGCAAAAGGGAGATCTTGGAAGATGATGCGGACCCTGCCTCTGTATCTTGCTTTACGGACGCGAGCTGGAGTCTGAATTCGGTAAGCGGCGGGATCATCACGTGGGAGAACTGTTCCCTGAAAAGCTTCAGCAGGAAACAAACGACTACCGCACTCTCCAGTGCGGAAGCAGAACTCGCTGCACTCACAGAGGTTGCTCGTGAAGGGTTGTACATTGCTTTGCTTGTGGAGACCATCCGCGAGGGGATGCCGAAAGACAGGGAAACCGGTTATTATGTTCTTAAGGGATATTCTGATTCCGAATCGGCGGTTTGTATATCGAAGATGCAGACCCTCCTGAGGAAAGTGAGGCACATCGAACTGCGTGCCGCATTCCTTCAGGAGCTGGTGGCCAGGGGTCGTTTTACTATAGAACACATACCGGGAGTGATAAACCCTGCGGACGCCCTCACGAAGAGTCCCACCAACGAAAGTTTGGCTAGTTTGTACGATGCCTCTGGCCTTGTGGATGAACCGAAGGCCTGGGAGAGTGAGCCTACTGAGGTGCACGTGTCTTTTGAAGAGCCCAATGAAAACGAACGTTTTACTCCGTCTGTTCCGCCTTCCTGGAAAGCCGCTGCTTTGAAGCTCGCTCGTGGTGAAGCTAAGTATGTAGTGGTTGAACTGTGTTGTGAAGAAGGAAGTGCGTTGTCCAAAGCCTGCTCGAAGGTCCCCGAGATCGCCTACTTTGGGGTGACTAAGGAAGTTGATCTTCTGAGCTATAATGGCTTGTGTCTTCTGAGAGAGGTTTTCGGAGTCGTAGCTGAGGGTGAGGTTAAGGTATACGCTCACTTGTCTACTCCGTGCTCTGCTGGGTGTGGTTTAAGGCACCTGGGTTTAAGAAGGGAGGAAAGGCCCTGGAGAAGTGGAGAGCGGCTCTGGCCGTTCACAAGAGGTCCTGGAAAAGGATCGAGAAGCTGTTGGAGCCTTACGTGGGCTCCCCGAACCTTCTTCTTTCTCACGAGTGGCCTGAGAGGTCAGGACTGTGGGATGAGACTGTGTTTAAGAGGGTTTCTAAGAAGCTTCGTTTGGATCAGGGTTGCCTTGTGGATCGTTGTTGCTTTGAAAAGGGTGACCAACGACCTTGGAAAAGATGGTGGTTTGTGTCTAACCGCACAGAGTTTGTGTGGGGACTTTCGTCTCAGTGCTCTGAGGGACACGGCCACTACTACCTTCCTCTTCCTGAGTCAGGTGTGTATCCAGCGGGTTTAGGATTCGCTCTCTTGAAGAACGCGAAGAAGACTTTTGAGGAGAAGTGAAGAGGACTCTCGGGCATGAGGGGGTGTGAAAAGTTTGCTCCTGGCTCAAGGTCTGGCTCGAGTGACCGCAGTGGTCGGAGAAGTAGTTGTCTGCAAACAGTCCTGGGCTCTAACTGTGTGCTGAAGAGACCCCAAACAGGTGAATCCCAGGCTTTGTAGCTGTGCTTCTTCGGGCCATCACTCCCACTTGCCTGTTCCCACCGGTAAGGGTTCAGCCCTCGGGGGACCAATCCACCTCACGAAGGGGATACGTCCACCCAAGGGACTTGCCAGCTCCCACCGGAAAGGGCTCGGCCCTCGGGGGAACTGTCCACCGCGCCAAGGGGGTACGTCCCCCTGTGGTGGGTGGTAGAGCAACGCCAGACGCGGACCCACCCTACGAGGGGGGACATTGTGGCTCAAGTTTGGGGTGCTCGCCCTTCTGTCTTCACGGTCAAAAGCCACGGCTTTTGGAGGGTTTTCCTTGGTGCAGGGACACTAAGCACCCAGGGCCGGGCCAAGCTGGTGAGCAGTCTGGAGCGGGTGGCAGTCTCTACGCTGCGAGCTCACCCCAGGCAAACTTGAGCAAGCACCCAGTTGGTGCCCCTGGACCTACTGTGTGAGACCAGAGTCAGCTGTGTTAGTCGTTTGCTTTCACTACGTGCGGCCATGCATGCAGTGCACTCCTGGGACCATGCCTACCTGGGCAGGAGAACAGATGGAGGCAGGTCTTTACCGACAAGCAACGAGAAGGTTAGGATTGCCTACATGTGTGGTGTGGGTAAGTGACGGCAAGCGTGAGGACCACCAAGGTGGTGGAGGCTCCTCCAGGTGGTTTCCCTTGGCGGCTTTGGTAGGGTTTAGGGTTGTTTTTAGGGCGGCGGTGGGCCTTGTAGTGAGCCGCCAATACAGGAGCTCGCATTCTGGACATGCAGGATCATCTCACCAGCCTCGAGGTGATCTTCCTTTTTAGCTCCCTCAGCCTCGGTCATCCGCTTGAGGGCCTTGCAGTATGCCTTCAAGCTTGGTTGGGCCGAACCTGTCTGCGGGCAGGTGTCACATTTGCAGGAGTTACTGCGGGCTCTTGCGTCCCTGTGCTTGGCGTCGAGCTGAGCCAAGTACTTGGGATTTTCCTTAGTCCACTCCTTTTCAGGGTGGCATGGCAAGTGCGGCTAAGCGCTTGCTTCTTTATTGGCAGCAGGTTCCCAGGCCTGTCCAGACCGTGGGTCCTGCCTGAGCTGCAGCCCGAGCAAGGGTGATGGGTCAGCTGGTGCGGCGTCGTCCCCGCGCTTGTTGAGGGGAGCGTCGACTCCTGCGCGTTTGTGCATAGTAATGGGTGCGTTTGCCCTCGCGCTCATTGAGAGGGTTTAGTGCCGGCTGACTTTTTCGCTTTGGTTTTGGTTTCAGCTGCCGAGGGTGGACGGTTGGCTAAGGCCGCCTTGTGAGCGTGAACAGGCCCGCGCCGGGGGCCAGTACCCAACCGCAGTGCAGAAGGCAGTGCGCGCTCACTGTCTCTGCATAGACCCTCTCAGTTTTGGCCTGGCCGTGTTTGGGCCTCGCCTTTCAGTGCAAACACCGCATGCACAGCTCTGTTGTTTGGCGCGGATCGTGCAGAGCCTCGCGGCGGATCCCTCCGAGTTGAGGTGTCTCTCGGCAGACAGGGGGCCTGTGGTCACTCTGCTGCTCGAGCCTTTTAGCCAAGGCAGTTTGCTTCCACTGCCCGTTACTGGGGTGGAGTTGGTTGGCAGAGGTAGCCGAGTGCCCAGAGCTGCTGCGGCATGGGTGCTCTGGCCCTTGTTAGTAAGAGCGAGAACGCAAGGGCCACCTCAGTTGCCGCCCAGCGTCCAACCCAAGCTCGTGAGTCTTAGGTTCTCTGCTCCAAGCCTTGGGGGGTTCTCCTCCCTACCGAGCAGCGGGGCACGGCCAGCTCACCAAAAGCTCTCCACAACTAGGGGGTCTGGCCCACCCTGGAGAAAGCGGCCCTTGCTGGTCTTGGTTCTCCCTGGGAGGGACTGGCTTCCTAGAACCTCCCTAATGGTGGGAGGGAAAGGGCCTCAGGCTGAGGGAGCTGCTTCTTCAACCTCACCGGCAGGGACCGGGAGGTAGGACCTGTGTTAGGACCTGAAGTAGTTCCCTCCGCGTACCTCACCAGCAAGAAATGGGAGGTCGGGGGTCTTAGAGAGTAGGACCTAGCCTGAGCGCTCCTTAACACAAGGAAGCTGCTTCTTTGGCTGTCAGAGTACAGCTTTCAGACCTGCCCTCACGGGCCGCGACTCTGTGCGCAAGACTGAGAAAAGTTTGCTCCTGGCTCAAGTTTTCGGCTCAGATTTTGCAGTGCCGTCGTGGCCTTTTAGCCTTGGGACCCACTTTGTCTAGAGGCTTCAAAGAGTCCCCAAACCCAACCTGGTAAAGGTCGTAGGCCTGACAGCAGGCAAGGGTTTGGTGGGCGGCCCGGTAGGCTGTTCACTGCACGTTCTGAGTGAGGTCGATCCTCCTCTTGCCGAGTGCACCTCTCGAGCTTGGAAGTGGGCACCACTCCTTGCTTGTTTCCTGCAGCCACTACTTCTGGTAGTGGTTTCCACACCAGCTTGCAGCCATGCCGCGCACTCCCAAGTGGATCCCGTGCGCTTGTGGGTACCACTGGGCCTGGAAACGCCAGGTTGAGTCAGGGGAAAATACCCACTGTGCGTACTGCGGCAGAAACTGGCAGAAGCAGCTGGCCAAGCAGCAAGCAAACAAGGAAGCCCGTACTGAGAACTCCCAGAGCCCCCGAGCTGTCTGGGAGGACGGTCGCACTAAAGGCAAAGGAAAAGGAGAGGGCAAGGGTTCAAAGAACCCTCCAGGTGGCAAAGTCGGCGCGGTACTCGCGGGTCTTTGGAAAGACCTACCAGAGGCTGCCCAGAAAGCCTTTCAGGAGGTCGGGTACAGCCCACCTCGGCCGAAAGGGCCACCGCCACCCCCGCCAATACTGGACCTCCAGTCCCTCCTTCAGGGTGGGATGACCGAGAAGGAGTACAACGCTGCCAGGGCCGTGGTCTATGCAGGGGCAGGGCTCCACGTCCAGACCCTGCTGGAGGCCGCGGGAATCCCCCCTCCACCTGACGAGGACCTTGACCGGCCAGAACCCACGCCCCAAGAAAAGCTGACCAGGTGTGTCAGCGACTTCAAGAAGGCCACCAACCAGATGAAGAATCTGGTGGAGAAGAAGGCCAAGCTCCAGGCACGAGCGGACAAGCTCAAGCAGGAGCTGGAAAAGCTCATTGGGGACGTGGACCAGGTCGACAAGGACATCAAGGCCAAGGATGTCGAGATCCAGGAGACGGCCAAGGCTTTCAAGGAGATGACGGCGGACTCCACCAGCACCGCCTTCAGCGCCCTGGAGGCGGTCCTTTCGGAGGCCGGCCACGAGCTCAATGAAGCCACCCGCGCCAAGATGAAGGCTGCCCTGGTCGGGAAGGAGGACCTCCCTCCGGACCCCTTCATTGTGAGTTTCAGAGGGCATGATGAGTACTTCCCTCGGGAGATGCCCCCCATGTATGGGCCTGCCCGCACCGATCCGCATGGGAAGCGCCCCACACCTTTGGAAGGGACGAAGCAGAGGGAGCTGCAGGCAGCGACAACCCCGAATAGGGGCGCCTAGGCCAGGGGAACCCTGCCTTCCCCCTGGCCCTTTCTGGGCCACGGGCCCCCAGGCAGATTTTGCAAGGGCAGCTGCCCCATCAGGCCCTTCTCCGGTCGTCACTGGAGGTTTTGCAGGCCTTTTCCAGCAACCAACTTGCTCTTTTACCGAGGGGGAGTGGTCCGCCACCCTACCTTGGCCAGGTGTCACACAAGAGTAGAGTTTTTTGCAAGTTTTGCAAGAGTGCTCTGCACGACCTCGGCAGCACTCACCTGTTTTGCGCGCGGTGCAAAGTCTTTCACAAAACCCCTACGGCGTTGCGTTGGGAGTCAGCGCCTGCCCGAGTTTTCAGGGCGCCCTACCAGCCTCGTCCCTTGAGGCCTGGGCCCGGTCTTTTGATTAGGGGTCGTGGGTTAACCACCCCCTTTTCTTCAACCCTGGCGTCGCAGGGAGTCCTCACGCCAACGTGTTCGGACAACCAGAGCGCCCAGGATTTCCCCAGGCTCTCTGGGCCAAAATTTTTTCCAACCGGCTGGGCCCTGGACCCTGAGCAGGAGGCCCCCGCCACAAGTGGTACCTTGGAGGTGCTGCCAAAGGGCAACGCGGCCCCCACGGGTTCGGGGTTCACCCCACCCACATCCCCCGCCAAACCGGTGCTGTGCTTGGCCAAGGCCCTTGACATCAGCCCGTCTCGCGGGGTTCGCAGCAGGGCTCACGGCCCACGTGGGCGGCGTAAAGTGCAGCAGGACTTCCTCTGGGAGTCCACCCGAAAACATCGGGCTGCCCACCGGGCTAGGAGGCAGCAACAGGCCAATTCCCTTTTTTGGCACTCCTGGCCTCCTGGGCCTGACTGAGCCAACCGGCGCCAGACCGAAGGAACAGGGCCTCACTTCGCCCCCTTCCCCCCCTGGTGAACCAGGGCGGAGGCCCCATACCCCCCCCGGTCGGTCTCCTGCGAGACTTAGGATGCGTAAGCCTAGCACCCGGGGGAAGGTGGGCAAGCCCCTCCCTGACCTCGAGCCTGAGGCAAACCCAGTTCAGGCCCTTGCTGCAGGACTTGCGGATGAGCTTCGGACGAACAACGACTGGAGTAAGTCCGAACCCCAGGCTCTAGCCCTCGCTGAGGCCCTGGAAGGTGCTGACGAAGCCAGCTTAGGCTACCGGGTCTCCTACGAGATTCTAGAGGCCATGCAAGGCCAATCGTGGCTGGACCCCATCACCGCCGCGGCTTTCCTGGACGACCTTGCGGCCCAAGGGCACCAGCGATGCCAAGAGCCCGTCGTGTTTGTTAGTGCCAACATCACAACGTGGACTTCGGATATCCTCAAATGGCACCAGCCGCAAAAAGGGCCCCTTCTCATCCAGGAGATGAAGGTGCCAAAAAACTGCGCATCGAGGCTCTCGCCAGAGGGTACCATACTTTCCTCCCCCCGGTTGAGGGCCCCAGACCCACAAAAGGGGGACTGGCCACACTTGTGCCCATTCACCAACAGGGCCGTTTCAGAGGAGGGTACCTCTCTGACGAAGGGATAGGTTTCTTGATGGTCGAACTCCCCAGAGTTCGCCATTCCATCCTTTTGGTCAACCTGTACCTAAAATCAGGCGTCGGCATCACTGGGGCGCCCAACCCGGAAGTCCTTGCCCGGCTGAAGCCCCTCCTGCGCCAAAATTCCAACTGGATTGTGGTTGGGGACTGGAACTTCCCCTCGCAGGAGCTGGCGGAGACCACCCTGCCTGAGGCCTTTCGTGGGCGGATCGTCGCCCCACCGGAGGCGACGATCACTACAGGTAACTGTCTGGATTTCGCCCTGGTCTCCACCAGTGTCGCTTCCCTTTTTACCTGTGCTGCCAGTTGGCAAGTGCCCTTCCGGCCTCACGCTGCCCTGGAGTGTTGTTTTAACACCCCCGGGGGCCAAGTCGCCTTGAGGCAACTCCCAGCGTTTCCTGGGGTGCTCAAAACAGACAGCACTGATCCCCAAACCGGGGCCACCGGTCGGACTGACAGTCTCACTCAGGACCCGACCTTTTCTCAGCTAACCCCCGGTGGCGGCCCTTTGCTTGGTGCTTTCGGGTCGGAGGTGATCCAGGGCACTCTGGTCAATCGCCAATTCGCCGAACTCACCCACCGGTTTGCGGTTGAACACTTCACCAAACCTGGTGGGCGTGGGTGCACCCGGCCCTTCGTGTACAAACCCCTAATGCAACCGAAGGAGGGCTACCCGTGGTATGGCAAGGAGGCGGCCTGGTGGCAGAAACTGCAACTCGCCTGGGACAACCCAGGCACCAGCAAAGCCCGCTTTGAGGCCCTACGGCGGGGTTTCCCACCGTCGTGCACGGAGGTGCTGCAGGCCAAACTTGAGAGTGCCGGCCTCTCCAGCCTCAGCCCGGAAGAGGTGCTCTGCAACGGGGAAACCAAAGGTGACTCCCGAGCTGGTATCCGCGCTGTTGTCAGGAGCATGTGCCAGGCCGCCACCGAAGAGTCCAGGTCCCGCGAGACACAGGACTACCAGGAGTGGCTTACAGGGGCCTCTGTGAAAGGCCTCCGGCCGCTCTTCCGTACGGTCAAAAAACAGGAGGCTGAGGTAGCCCGCCCATTCGTGGACGAGCCGGCTGAAGCCCGGCCCTACCTCCGACTGCAGCAGTGGGCTCGCCTTTGGGAGTCGCAGGGCCAGCCTCCTCCTCCCATCCAGGGCCTTAAAGAACGGGCCATTGCTCAAGCCCAGAGACTCCCGGCTGTCACTGGGGAGGAGTTCCAGCGGCTCATTCGTCGCCTGCCCTTAAAAGCGGCGGGTGCGGACGGCTGGTCCCTTGAGCTGCTCAAAGCCCTGACACCGGGTGAGGTTTCCTCCCTGGCTTCGTTCTGGAGGGAAATCGAAACCACGGGAGAGGTGCCACAGCAGATGACATTCACCATCTTCACGATGCTCGCTAAAAACGAGAAAATCGAAAGACCGATTGGCTTGATGTCTTCGCTCTTGAAGCTTGGGATGAAGGCAAGATGGCACCTAGTTGAAGCGTGGCTTCGCGACTACCGCGCTGAGCTTTGGTGGGACTGCGCTTTGCCGGAGCGCTCCACCTATGATGCCTCACTCCGGAGAGGCGTTTGCTACGAAGCCGCGCGCGTCGACGGTCTGCATCGGTGCTCTTTGTTTGTCGACTTGAGTACCTTTTATGAGACTGTGGTTCACTCCACTCTCTGCGACGCCGCACTCACGGCCGGATTCCCGGACCTTTTGCTTTTCCTTGCTATGGAATCGTATCGCGGCGGCAGAGTGATCCTTTCCGACGATGTCGCGTCGCCCGTTGCTTTCGCTCGCCGCGGAATTATAGCGGGCTGCCCATTAGCCCCTACCCTGAGTAAACTCGCTGTGGGCGAGCCGATTCGGCAGTGTTGCTCTGGACCGCATGTCAACCACGTAGATACGTGGATAGACGACATCACGGTAGATACTGAACATCACAGCCCGGACCAAGCCGCGAACTCAGTCATTAGGGTCTTTAGACGGCTTCATGCCTCGCTTTCTGCCGCTGGGTACCAGGTATCTATCGGCAAGACCTATTTCCTGGCGAGCAGTCCCCTTGCCGAGCGCGCCCTGCGGCGAAAGTTGGGTGAGGGTGACCCCCCCATTCAGAGTGTTGCCAAAGACCTGGGCATGACGCTGTCCGCTGGCAGGAGACGGTGCACTCGCCTCTCCACGGCGCGGCGGACTAAAGCCAACGCCAGACTGGGCAAGCTACGCAGCCTTAAGGTCCGCAACATCAAGGCCAGCAGCCGGGTGTTTTCCATGTCCGTGCTGGCATCGGGGATCTGGGGACACCAGGCCCAAGGGGTGAGCCCCAAAACTATGAAATCGGTGCGTTTCCAAGCTGCCGCCATCACTGGCAAGGTTGGAACGGGCAGCGTCGAAATCGCGCTGGAACTGGGCGCCTGGCTGGTAAAGGACCCCAGGGTGGCAGTTGTCACCCAGCACTTCAAGGCCCTCTGTCGGGTGATGGTCCGCCTCCCTGACCGCGAGCAGCTGGACCGCACGTGGGCGCAGCTCACTACCCAGCTCCAGAGGAAAGACAGATGGCGAGTGGTCTGTGGACCGCTGGGGGCCATGATAGCCTATCTGCTGGATCTCGGGCTTGTGGCTCCCACCCCGGATCGTTGGTTATTCCCCGCCGACCTGTGTCCAGCTACCTTGGCAGGGGTCCCTGAGGATTTAGGGATGGTGGCCCTCAACCCCCTCCTACGGAGGCACTGGTCCGCCATCCTCTCTTGCCTGGCCAGCGCCTGCCACAAGGCCCGGAGGAAGGCCATCAGCACCCAAACGGGGTGCAGCAGTCTGGCCTCAGGTGTGGATACGACGGTCCCCACAGCCCTTGTGAAAAAGGCCCCGCGGATTAAGTCTGCCGCCCTGAGAATGGCCTGGCAGGGAGCTTTGAAAAACAGGCATGTCCAGGCTGGTCAGCTATGCCCCCTGTGCAAGGTGCCCCTCACCCAGCACCACGTCGCCACCGACTGCAGATGGGCGCGGCAAGGCACCCCCCCCTCCCAAACACTGGGAACGCCTCACTGCCCAGTTCCCCTACGACTGCTTATGGGAACGGGGCCTGATGCCAGCTCAGGCCACCCAGCTGCAGGGGTACTGCTGGGGCCCACAGTCGGAACGGGCCGTTGGTGTCTGCATAGAGGCCAAGTGGCCAAAGGGGCTTTTCTACTCGACGGACGCCTCTGGTGGGCCCTACGCGGCCGACGCCAGGGGCAGGATAGTGGCCTGGGCCATCTGCGCGTTCACCTGGACGGAGGGTGCCCCTCTCCAGGTCGGCCAACTCACTGGCCTCCTCCCCCCGGGGAGTTCTGTGTGCGAAGGGGAATGCTTCGCGGTCGCAAGGCTCACCTCGCACTTGTTAGAGCGGGCAGATTGCACCTCCGACTGCAGTGCGGTGGTCAAGCAGCAGTCCCGCGCTGTCAGGCCATGGGTATGGGCCCAGGCGCTTGAAAATGCGTCTCTGGCGCAAGTCACGTGGACCAGGTCCCACACCACGGAGGCCGAACACGCGGCTGAATTCGGCCCCGACCAGAGCTGGCGCCGGACTATTAATGCCCAGGCTGACGCCGCATGTGGCGAAGCTGTGCTTGCCGCCATCGCCCACTTACCACAGTGGGATCCATCCCCTGCAGATGATTTGGCGCGAGAGGTGGCGCAACACCTCCAACGCAAAGCCGAAGTGCTACTTCTGAGTACCGACAGGCCCCCTTGGGAGGCCGTCGGTGACAGCCCGGTAAAGGGCAAGGGGTCTCCCCGCCCTGATGCCAGGCTTAAGGCGAAACAGGCCAAACCCCCTCAGAGGCAGCATCGTCCTGGCGCGGATGGGGGTATTAACAAAAAACAACGCCTGGAAGCCCCAATGGCAGGGGAAGGCCACCATGGGCACCAATTCGAGTGGAGCCATACGAACCCCAACAACCACTCCTTGGTTTGTAAGGTTTGTTCCCTCTTTATCCAGCAAACCCACTCTTCCGAGGCCTTCCGGCGTCTGGAGGCACAGCCGTGCGCTCACCGGCCGCTGCCCGATCTCAGCAACTTTGGCCTGCACGCGTCCCACTCCTTCTACTGCATGGGGGCGGTCCTCCTTTGCACCAAATGCTATGCGGTCCACAAGCCAGGGCAGCTTAACCCCACGGCTGTGGCCAAATCGCAGTGCGAGGGGGCCTCCCGCGCCCACAAAAAACGTGGCACCCAATGGGCGGCCAAATACCTCAAGGAGACGTCCACCCAGGACACTCTCCAGAAGGTGCTAGGCCGTGCAGGGAATGAGGGACCCGGTTTTTCCCAGGGGAGTCGCCTTCACAATCCAGGCCCGTTTGTTGGCCCTAGTGGTGCTGACAGGGTTGAGGACCCCTCCCCTCAGCCTCTTCGCACCCTGGAACAGTCTTTCTGCAAAGGCAAAAAAAAGGCAGGAACAACCAGCCTGCTCCGAAAGCCGCTGACCAAGGCCCGCCGGTTACCACCCAGGTGGCACCCAGCACAAAGGCCAAACGGGCCTCGAGCCTCCCCGCGAGACTGCCTCCGGGCAGAGGGTCCGAGGTTCCCTCCCCTGCGCTGAGGGAGCCCGAGCCATCCCTCCAGGCCAGCTTGAGGGCCTCTAGGATCAGCGGTAGTGGTTCCCACACCGCGCGAGAGGTCCATATAGAGACCTCTAGGCACCACGACCGGGAAAAGGAAAAGGAAAAGGAAAAACCGGTGGGAGGGACCATTCAATGGCAGGGGTATGGAGGGGGAAAAAATTTCCCGATTTTGCCCCCCCGATGTGTACGACGACGTGCCGACTCCCCCACCCAACATACCCACCGATGTGTACGACGACGTGCCGGGTATAGAGGGGGTTCAATGCATGATCCCCTTTGATTTATATGGGGTCGGCTCACGCGCGTCTAGTAGCAGGGCCCCTAGACCCTCAGGCTCCAAGTCCTCCGCCCTAGCCCCTTTTTTCTCAGGTCAACCCAAGGCCCCCGAGGCTTCTGTGTCTGTTGGTGATGTTGGGGAAGGGTCTGCTGCACCCACCCCGAAGCCCAAGCCGAAGCCCAAGCCTGTGAATCAACCTAAGCTCCGGCAGTTCTGGGCCCAAGGTGGGAAGCCTTAGGGAAGCCGTAGCCTTTGTAGGCACTTTTCCTTTTAGGGCCCTTTCCCCCTAGTCACCTGGGACGCAAACACCTACCTCAGTCGCAGTTTTCCCCAAGCCTCTTAAGCGCAGTAGCTGCAGCCATGGCCCACGAGCACCTCTCGCTTCCCCGGCCTTAGCCCTCTCACTTGTCGAGATGGGCTGGGAATGGGAAAGGAGGTGGTGCTACCACTCCTGGAGATGGGTCTGGCGAATGGTTTGGAACGGACCAGAACCGTTTGGGGCTGACTTCTGGGAGCCCCCAGCCGAGCCCTCAGCAGATCAGACCGCCGGTCACAGCTCCTCGAAAGCTTGTGGTGATACCGGCGGCTCTGATGGTCCCACCACCGGGTGGCAGGACTGGCAAGGTTGGTGGGAAGAGTGGGACTGGACCGACCAGGCTGGCGACACCGGTGCCAGCGGGTCCAGGGACGTCCCACCCGCCTCCTCTGAAGGGCGTGGTCGCTCCACCCCTTCAAAAGGGCGAGGCAAACAGCCCTCCGTCCACAGGGAGGACAAGGCCCTCGTCCAGGCCTACCGGAAGCATGTGGACGAGCGTGCCAAGAAAAACCCCGATGCGAGGCGGGTTTCGGTTTCCAGCTTTGTGCGGAACCGGAAACGTCCCCCTCGCAGCCAGAGGGAGGCCCTAAAGGCCGAAAGGGAAGGGTCCGACCCTCCCAAGGCCTCGGTGGACGGCAAGCCGCCCAGAGTCCGCACCCCTCCGCCTTCCAGGCGGACTGGCGGCAACAGCAAAGGGGCGGCAAAGGCTGTGAAAGCCTCTACAAGCTCCACGGAAAGCTCCGAGAGCAGCCCCCCGACGGCACCGACGGAGCCTCAGGAGCCCGAAGACCAGGAAGAGATGCTGCCCTGGTCCCGCCGTATCGTTCAGAAAACGACGGCGGTAAAGTCGTCGGCCAGGGCCAGGTCGGCCAACGACCCACCCAGCAGCTCTGGAGAGGAGATGGAGCCTGACCCACCCTCTGCTGCGCCGGGTCCCAGTGCCGTGAAGGCACCCTCCGAGCAGGAGGCCACCGAGGTGCCCACAGCCTCACTCATGGAGGAGGTGCCTGCCAAAGACGAGACCACCACCAAGGATGACCCCATTTCCGGGGCTCCGGTTTCAACAGGCTCAACCTCCCCTTCTAGGGTCGAGGAAGGAACAGGTGGTCCGGCCTCCAGCCGCGACCTCCGCAGGACCTGCTGGCACAGCCAGTGAGCGGGATCCTGCTCCTCAGGAGGCGCCACCTAAGCCCCCGGGGCGTGAGAACCCGCCTGCTGGCGGGACCCAAGAGGGAGGAGGGAGCCCCTAAAGCCCCTCCCAGCCACCCGGCACCTGCCAGTGCACCGAGGGTTGAGGAGCCTCCTCCCCTCCCTCCTCCTCCCCATCCTCCCGAGGGAGGAGCAGCCCCTCGCAAGAGAAACAGGGGCGATGTCCCAGGCGGTGCCCCGGCGGCGACCCAGTTCATGCGCCTCGACATAGAGTGTCGCCAACCGCCGGAGGCGAGATGGATCGCCCTGGCAGTGAAGCCCTCAGCCCTTGCCTCTGAGGTGCTCAGCCTGTGCCGCAACAGGCTCAAGCTGGGGGGCTTGGACTGCCTCCAGGTCTGGCCAGACGAGGCGATCCTGGACCTTCGGTTGCCCATGGGCGACCAACCCGCGAGGGTGAAAGGACCCTCATGGCTACTGGGCCTTCGGCCCTGCAGCCAGAAGTCCCCGAGGCCAGCGAGCCCTCCCTCAGCGAGGCTGCGGGGTCTACAGGAGGGACGGGGTGCCCCCCCCCCTCAAGAGCCTTCTTCGGATTTAGCTCTTGTAGAGGATGTGGAGGCACCACCCTCGTATGGACCCCACCGTGCAGTCAACAGCCCGGATGGGCTCTTTTGTTACGCTTGTAGGGTCGGGTGCCCTACAATCGAACATATGCAAGCCCATTTCATGACCCCCGGGCATCAGGAGTGGGTCAGGAGGTTTTTTGGCCTCCTAGCCTCCCCTCTCCTAACTTTGCAGAGGCAGGAGGCTCTGCAGGGTGAAGGGTTCCTCCCCTCCGGGTGAGGCTCCCTCCCTGTAGGACTTTCGTCCTGTTTCACTGGGATGTGGCTCCCCACTCCCAGGAAGTGGCTACCCACTCCTGCCAGTAGCTCAGGTAGGTCAGGCAACCTGTAGCTCAGGGTAGGAGTAGCCACTGCCGCCACTTTGGCGATGCCCGCAAACGCGGATGACTCCAAAATACTTGGAGTTAATTTGTGCATGTCGGACAAGCCTACGGGCTGCTTCTGCGAAGCGTGTGCGAGAAAAGTTTGCTCCCGCTGCTGGCCGACGGCGGCGCATCACCACCGCCCAAAAGCGCTTTCGCACCGGCATCGGCCGTGTCCGCCACATGCGCCGCCTCCGCATTCGCCGCAGGTGGGTGCGGCGGCTGCTCCAAGCCTCCGCCCTTAAGGCTGGTCTTTATGGCCATCAGGCCGTAGGGGTTGCCCCTATAAGCGCCTTAAGGTCTTACGCTCGGCGGTTGCGCGCGAGGCTGGTCGTTTTGAGCACGGCTCCGCCGACGTTATTCTCGACCTCATGTCCCACAAGGCCGTTGACCCACACCAGCTTGTGGTAGTGGAACAGCTCCAGGCCCTTGGGCGTCTTGCCTCCAGCGCCTCACCCGAAGGCGTGCGGTTACTCACCCGCACTTGGGCCTCCTCCTGGTCCAGACAGGCCTCTGCCACCCATGGGTGGAAAATCGTGAACGGTCCCGTTTCCGCGCTCATCCAGTACTTACTGGACTTGCGGGTGTCTGCCCCTACCCCTGAGGTCTGGACACACCGCGAGGCTACCTTTCACTTCCGCTTCCGCGATCCGGGAGCGGTTTTTGAGGCCTCTGCCTTCCTCCGCCGGGTCATTCAGCTCGAGCGCTGGTCCCGTATCGGCGCCGTCTCCACTGCCGCTGGTGCCGCCCTTGGCATCGATTGGACCGTGCCTCGCCGCCTCTTAGCCAGTCCTCGGACGAAGCCCTGGCGGCATGGCCTTAGGGCCGTCTTTCAAGGCGCCCTCCTCCATTCGGGCAACGGAGGGAAGGAACGGTGCAAGTTCTGTGGCGGCCCCAACACCCTGCACCACCTCCTTTACGAGTGCGAAAAAATCCCCGGCGCCCTCATGCCCGCGGGGTGGCTGCTGTCCTACAAGCGGCGACATCCTGCCGACTGCCTTTGGTTGCGCGGTATGCGCCCCCTTACCTCCCGCGAGCCCCTCGCCCGCGAGGCTGAGGTACGCCGTACAGGTCTCTTCCTCGAAGGCACCCCTGACCTAAACGGGCTCTACGTTGCCACCGACGCTTCCGGAGGCCCTGCCTCCAAGGATAGCCGCCTCCGCTCGGTTGGCTGGGCTGCGGTTGTTGCCAGCAGGAACGATGGCGACCTTGTCGTGCTGGGCACCCTGTCCGGGCTCTTGCCTGCCCCTGCTTCTGTGCCGGAGGGCGAGAGCGAGGCCATTGCTCAGGTCCTCCTCTCTTCCCGTGGCACTTTTGACCTCACTTGCGACTGCCAGCCCGCCCTGCGCAGCCTGCAGGGGCCCTTCACGAAGCGCACCTCGCTGGTGTGGGCCAAGGCGTGGGATCACAGGCACCGAGCCGACCCCCACTGGGTTCGCTTTCACCTTAGTCCTTCGGACTTTTGTTTTGAGTTTGGCGCTGAACCTTTGTGGCGCCATGAGCTCAACTCTCTTGCGGACAAGCTCGCCAGGGACCGCGCGGAGGAGGTTCAGACCCCACACCGTCTGGCCGCCCAGAAGGAGGTAGACCGTGTCACCTCCCTCGTTTGCGAGTATCTCGGTCACCGCGCGGTCGCAATTTTGGCCAAGGCCGAAAAGGAGGATTTCGTGCCGCGAAAGAACCGCCTCCTCTCCGCTCTTGAGCCTTCCTCTTCCCCCTCGCCCAACAAGAGGCAGAGGTTGCAGGCCCTCCTTGACGAACCCCCTCTTCCGGGCGGGCACGTTTGGGCTCGCACCTCTAAGGAGAAGAGTTTCAACATGTGTGTTAAATGCTCCGAGTGCTCTCTTTGCATCTACCAGGTTGACACGCCGGAAACCTTCGAGCGTCTCATTTCATTCCCGTGCCGAACGGCTGCGGTTTCGTGCCCCTTTGCGGTCCACTCCTCGCACAGCCTTGTGCGCCAGGGGCCGTCCTGGAAGTGTGGCCAGTGTCATGGCCAAGTGACTCTTCGCATGGGCGTCGCGCCAAAAAAGCTCGTAGCGCCTTGTGCGCTTCCTTCGGTGCGGGGGTTTTTCTCTAAGGGTTCCCCCTCCCCTGGGCTCCAGGCTTCTCCTTCTGCCTCTGCCGCTGCCCCTAAGGTCCCTTCCGTGCCTTGTTCCTGGGGTTCGCTTCAGGGTTCTGCGTCTGCTTCTGCCCTCACTTCGGTTGAGGTTTCAGACCCCAAAGCCACTTCCCCTCTCGAAGGCCCCAGGTCTCCTTCGGAGGTTCCCCGGGCCCAGGCTCTTGCTAGCCCTGGTTTGGCACTTGAGGCCCCAGCTCTAAAGGCTCCAGGCTTCGCTCTCCCTAGCGCCCCTGCCTCCAAGCCCAAAGCTAAGCCTCGTCCCAAGCCCAAGCCCAAGCCTTCCGCCCCGTGCCCTCCGATCACTCAGTTCTTCCGCTAGCTTCGGCTCAAGGAGGGCGACCATGGCGCCCAAAGGAAAGGGTCGCCACGCCCGCGAACAGCAGGAGCGTTTTGATCAAACGGGCATATGGCACAGGGCCTCCCTCAACAGGGCACCCCTGCCTCCAAGGCCACCATTCCTTGGGGTCAAGCCCTCGCCTCTGGCTGAGGTACCAGCCTCTGGTTCAGTGGGCCACGAGCCCAAGGCTACCGCCCGGCCTCCCTCAGGCTGTCCTGGTACCTTGTCAAAGAAGGGTGAGCCTGCCCCTTCCACACCCCGTGGCCCGGGTAAAGGGGCCACAATCTCCACCGCTGCTTCGGCAGCTGCAACTCCTGGCGTTGCCTCCTCAGCTGGAAGTGGTCCCCTTGAGACCCTCGCCTCCTTGGCTGAGGTTTCGGGTCTCTCCACGGCCCCGCCGGACCCTGCAGAGCCAGGTCTCTCCTCGCCGGCCGGCTAGAGGTCCGGCTCCAGCTGAGGCTCGTCAAGAGCTGGCTCACGTGCAGGTCTTCAGCGAGAACTTCCTCCGCTGTTTTGCATGCGGCGTCACTACTTCCAATCAACAACTGATGGAAGCCCATGCAATGACCTCCAGGCACGTCCGCCTTACCACGGCCTATGTGGCCAAGCGAAGGCGTGAGCTGGCAGCTGCCCAGGCTGCCCAGCCTCCTGTGCCGTAGGCCCCGAGCCTTGGCACTCGTCTCCTCAGGCACACCTCAGGCCCTCAGCGGTGCTTGGGAGTGCCCCGGGCATCCCTTGGTCCTTTCCTCGCCTGTTCGGCTGAGGTCTGCTTCTGAGGCAGCTTGCCCGGGCTCCGGTAGAACCCCGCCTGTACAGACTTTGGTAGGGCCTATCCCTCGTCTGAAAACGACTGAGGTTGGCGGGTGTAACTAGCCACCTGTAGTCCAGGACGTAGGGCCGCCCTTGCCCAAAGTGGCTGAGGTTCTTCTCACTTGCATGTGAATTCATCCTTCGAACTCGTCTACGACGGCTTGCAGCTCGGCGCCGAAAAGTTTGCTCCTTTTAGGTGTGCCCTTGAGTACCGACATGCTTGTTTTGCGCATGAGAAAGGGTTTCATCCTTTTTGCCTTGAACTGTTTTGTTTTGGAAGCTTGAACAGTCATTTGCATGGCGAACACATGTTTTAGCATGTTTGCACTTGTCTTGAAGACCATGATGAGCGCTTACAGCACTAGAGATGCTTTTGGGCATCCTTGAAGAAGTGCTTGTCGCTCTGACTGCACTGTTGCTGTTTTCCGCCGACCCTCGCTTCGCTCGTGCCGGTGGGAACAGGCCAAGGGACAGAGTGGCTGTGCACTGCTGTTTGAGTGAGTACAGAAGTCCTGAGAAGTGTTAGGACAGTTGCATGTCATTCCTCCTTTGTTTAGCAAAGTTGAGACGGAATTTGCTGCGCGAGACTCCGCAAGAGACCTTGCTGAACACTTCGGTGTTTGGCTCAAGCGTGGAGTGAAAAGAGACTTGCTCTGCGTTTTTCACAACCTCAACATCCAATGTCGACGCAGTGTCCAAGATGGTTACAGCCAATGGACAATGAATCTCTACGTAGAATCTCAACTGCCGTTCCAATCTTCCCAGCTGTTCTTGTCTTCTGCAAATGATGCTGGAGGTTCCAAATAAGCAAAAACACTACACAGCGGTAAGACAAAAAGCAAAGCTCTGCAAGGCTGCGGCGCACAGGCTTTGCCGGTGTTCATGGCCAAGAAGTTGTCCAAGAAAGATTTTCTTAAGGCGGTTTTGGTACATAGCTCTGCAGCGCCGCTGGTGGACCCTGGAGTAGTTGGACTGCAGGCTGCAGCGCTGCCGGCGTACTCTGGAAAGGTTATGCGCAGGCTGCAGCGGCGATGGACGTTGGAAAGGACCCACGGTGGGCTCTGGAGAGGTTGGGAAAAGGTTGCTGAGGGCCTACCATCTTGGACTGAAGGGGGCTAAGCTTCCCTTCAAGCCCCTCTGAAGGGGACCTTTGGGGAACCCTTTAAGAGTCTTCGAAGGGGGGCTTAAGAGAAGCTTCAAAGGGGCTTAAGGGTTTTGCTTAGGGGGACGCTTAAAAGGGGCTTGAACGGGACGAAGAGGAATTAAAGGGGCCGGTTTGGAAGGAGGGCTTCAAGGGCTGAAGGTGAAGGGGTTTTTTATGGATTTGTAACTTTTGTTTTGTGTTTGTGTTTTGTTTTGTTAATTCCTTTTCTTCCATTCGTTTTGTTTGATTGTGACTGCGTTTTGTTTGACTTATGTTGTTTTTTCATTTCGTGTCTTTCTTTGTTTTGTGTTTTTGAGTGCATTTTTATAAGACGAAAATAAAGTCAGAGCAAACTAAAATGAAAAAACCACAAACTCAAACAAGACGCAACCACCAAACAAAAGAAGAAGAAGCCACGCGAAATCGCTTTGTGGGAAGTGGCTTCTTCTTTTGTTTGGTGGTTGCATCTTGTTTGAGTTTGTGGTTTTTATTCTAGTTTGCTCTCATTTTATTTTCGTTTTATTACTTCTTCTTCTCTCATTTTCTTTTTAAGCAAAAGCCCTCCACAAAGCGATTTCGTGTGCTTCTTCTTGTTTTTAAGCCCCCTTGAAGCCCCCCTTGAAGCCTCCCCTTCAACCCAGTTTTTTGTCTTTCAGCCCTCCCCCTTGAAGTTCCCCCTTCAAGCCCCCTTAAGCCCCCCTTCAAGCCCTCAAGCCTCTTTTAGCTCCCCCTTCAATGTTTGATGCCACTGTACGCCACTTTGGCTCACACACATTTGAGTGTTGCTTGCATACGGATTCCAGTGAAGCTCACGAATTGTTCATTGAATTTTTCATGGTAGCAGAGCTCTGCGACGAAGCCCAGGGTCTTCCATTGCGCTAAGGACATTCTGAGTGATGGCAGTATTGGGAGAGTCACGTGGATTAGGTGGAGAGATCAAATTGTTCCCCCCTCCTGTATTCAAAGGTGAACACGACAAATGGGAAGATTGGTCTTGGCAGCTGAAAGCGTGTGTTGCATTGTACAAACCTGTTGCCCAGGCATTGATGGACAGAGTTGAAGGAGTAGCCGGTCCCATTGATGACCATGCGGTACAGAGTAGCCGGTCCCATTGATGACCATGCGGTACAGATTGAAGAGAACAACTATTATTCCGGACAAGGATTGGTGGTTTTCTCGAAACAATTGCATTACCCTAGCGAACTTGACAGACGATAATGCCAGACTAATTGTGCGATTGAACGAACACGGAAACGGATTCGAAACGTGGCGACAATTGCATGAGAGGTTCGCACTCCCGAATAGGGCAAAAGGTGTCAGTCTATTGTCTCAATTGCTTGAACACCAATTCCGAGACGCCCATTTCGAAGCGGATCTGACGCAGTTCATTGTCTTGAAGAACAAGCACGAGAGAGCGACAGGAAGTGCATTGGCAGACGAATTGCTTGTCACATTGATGATGAATAAGACCAAGGGTCAATTGCAGCAGCACTTGCGATTGCAGGCCAACACGTTGCGCACGTTTGATCAGATTGTCACGATCATTAAGGAGTACTATCAATCGAAGCACCTTGTTAATGTGAAGGCACCCGCCAACGATTCGCCTGTCCCAATGGACATTGGCGCTGCGTGGAAAGGTTATGGACATTGGAAAGGAAAGAGCAAGGGCAAAGGAAAAGGATATGGAAAGAAAGGATTTGGAAAGAAAGGAAAAGGATTCAGCAAAGGATTTGGCAAGAGCAAAGGAAAAGGATTCGGAGATCACAAAGGATTCAAAGGCAAAGGATTCGGAAAAGGAAAAGGAAAGAGTAAAGGAAAAGGAAAAGGATTGAAAGGCAAGAACACAGGATGCTTCCTGTGCGGATCTCACGATCATTGGGCCAACAATTGTCCAAAGGCCAGTACCCAAGCGGCATTGTGGAATATCGATGAAAGCACGTGGAATGAAGATTGGAGTGATTGGAATGAGAGCTCAGGAGAGAACACAGAGAGCACTGATTGGTCTGAGTACCAAGGAGCATTGTTTGACGACCCCTCTTGGACTGAGGACGATTGGTACGGAGATTGGTGGTATGATGACAGCCATGATTGGTCTCAGGATTGGTCGTGGTATGACGATTCGTCGTGGCAGACAGCTGATTGGCCTCAGCAGGCTCAGTTAGCACTGCCGCCGCCAGCTCAGCCGATTGCGCCTCAGGCAGCTGCAGCTTCCGCTGCACCGATTGGCCAGGTTCAACCCCAGACCGCAGCAGCAGTCATTGCTGGACCTCCGCCAGGATTGTCACCCTCTGATCAGATTGCTAATGATAGTCTAATTGCCTCAAGCAGTAGCAGCTCGAGTAACTCGAGAGGCCAGGCATTGCACGCACACGCCCAAGTATTTGTTGGAGCATTGATGCTAATCGGCACATTGTCTTCCAGCGTACCCGCTCTTCCAGAACATTCTCCATTGAGTGCTCCCATTGTAGGTGAAGCACCATTGTTGAGATCGTCATCTGCATCTTCCATTGAAGGTGAAAGCGACAGTGAATTGAACTTCGAGTCAGCTGAAAACGAGGACAGATTGGCTACCTTCCACAACAGCTCAGAACAGATTGAGCGAAGTTGGATACTGTTCGACAGTGGAGCATCAGCGAATTGTTGCCCACCGTGGTTTGCCGAAGATTATCCATTGATACCTGTTGGATCGGATTGTCCTATCCTCAGAAGCATCTCAGGCAAGACATTGGACATCATAGGCAAACGCGTTGTCGAGCTTGATTGTGGTGGTCATTCGCTGTGCATTCATTTTTATGTGTGTCAGCACATTCCATTTCCATTGGTCTCAGTGTCTAGATTTCTCCTTCAAGATTTCTGGACCGTATTGAGCAGGAATTTTATGGCTTTGTTGACTCCAGATTGCAAGCCAGTTCCCATTGTGCGTCAAGGCACTCTTGTCTATCTGACGCCTACTATTGTCCCGTTTGCTCAGTCTGATTGTAACTACAACGAACTTCAAATTGCAGCAGTCATGGCAGAAATGGATCTAGGAGACGGCGACATTGAGCTTCGAGGTATCACAGATATTGAAGATGAGTATGATCACATTGCTCAGATTCACTCATTGATTGCCGCAGCCAAAGTCAAAGCTAAAACCAAGCCTAAGTCCAAAGCATTGCCCAAACTTGCTGTGAAGGCTAAAGCAAAAGCCATTCCCAAATTGGCACCGAAGCGTGAGAATGCCAAGAACACTGACTATTGGGTCATCAACGAAGAGAAAAATGTACTTGTGCGATTCCAAAAGCCTCGTCAATATTTGATGGCATTCAGGTATCTTCGCGGGAAATTGCCAGTTGATGAATCCAGATTGACAGGTCACAGGGAGACAGAACGATTCTTCAAGGACGGTTCAGCCGATGTGATTGTCGATCAGGATTTCAGGACATTGGATGATGACAAGGTTGACAATCGTGTTCAGCCCGATCCCGAGAACATTGTTTCTTGGAGAGGTCGTACAACATTCAAGCTGAAGCCTTTGACAGGTAAGGCATTGGAAGAAGCAAAGAAAGTTGCATTGCAGTATCAGGGTTCGCCTACTACAGCATTGCAAACACAGCGTTTTCGATTGTCGACCCCGGTATCAACACCTCCTCCTCCTCCAGAGGCATTGTCATCCAACCCGCCCGCCCTCCCCGCGTCTTCGTCCATTGGTGTCTCCAACCGAGGAACCGAAACACAGATTGATCGCCAACACATTGTTACGACTGGAGTTGGAAAGGAAATCATGAACAAATTGCGATCAACAAAAGAATTCAACGCCAGTATGAAGGACTTGATTGTGCGGTTGTTCTACACCAAAGATCCTCAGACAGACCAGACCCGTACTACAGATCATTGGATCCAGACTCCCTTGTATTGGGTAAGGATGATACATGGTGAGCGTGATTGTTTGGTCAACCCTGACAAATGTCCGTCACCATTGTCGTCTGCAGACCCATGTGAGTTCGGTAACCTATTGTCTGCGAATCGGTACACATGTGTGTTGGATTGTTCTGATTCGGAGAAGAACCGTCTTGAGATTGAGGACCATTGGTGCAATTGGACAGATCCCTCTGGAACTGTTAAGTCCCCTGAAGAGGATCCTGATAGGAAATTGGGTTTCCGTTGGTCAGGATTTTCAGTCTTTGGGATTCAAAGCCCCATTGAACTTGATCATCCTATGCCCGAGACCATTGATCTCACTGCTAGGCAACCCAAAGGATTGAGAGTTCCCTCAGAACCCTCAGCAGCTGAGCGTCGTCAGCATGAATTGACTCATTTGCCATACAGAGATTGGTGTCCCCATTGTGTGAAGGCTAAAGGCAGACATGGAGCATCGAAGAAACAATTGGACAGACAACCAGTCATTCAGGTAGATTATGCGTTTCATGCGACTGATCCGAAGCTCCCTTTGAGGAAGCTATTGACGGCAGTTGATGTTGTCACAGGTCTTGGAATGACCATTGTTGTTCCGAGCAAAGGAAGTGACGATTATGCTGTAGCCGAATTGAAGAAGTTCATCTATGAATGTGGACGTACATTCGGTATTCTCCAATATGACAAAGAATCGTCATTGAAAGCATTGTGTGTCAGAGTATGCGCCGAATTGGGAGGTTTAAGCATAAGAGCTGCACCTCAGGGCCATTCTCAGGCACAAGGCTCTGTAGGACAAATGCAGAGAACATTCTACGGACAATTGAGATCATTGATGTACCAGATTGAGTTCAACTGTGACATTCAGCTTACTTCGGATAGCATTGTCTACCCATGGCGCGTCAAGCACGCCCAGTGGCTATTGAACCGGTACTTGATTCATGCGGATGGTAAGACGTCCTATTTCCGTAGGTGGAACCGGAATTATGAAGGTGGATTGTGTTGCTTTGGAGAAGTTGTGCAGGCCAAGGTCATTAGTCCGAAATTCTCCAGGAAAAGTGATACTCCATGGAAGACTGCATTGTGGCTAGGACGTGACACTGAAGCAGACGAAATCATTATTGCATTGCCAGAAGGAGTTAGAAAGGTTCGTACGATTCGACGATTTTCTCCCTCATTGCAATGGAATGCAGACCCCGTCAAGAACCTCCAGGCATTGCCGTGGAAGCCACGAGTTGCAGAAGATGATTCTACAGATTTCATTTATCCGGAAGCATTGAGCATTTTGCAGAAGAGTCGCGGATCGACTCAGATCACAGAGGTGAAAGAGATTGAGCCGGCCACAGAACCAACTGCGATTGAAGACCCGCCAGAAGAAGCGGACACCCTGATTGATCAATCGACGAGATTGCTTGATCCAGATGAAGTGACAGAAGCCCAGCGAGAGGCGATTGAGTTGCAAGAGCAACCTCCTCATGAGACTGAGGTTTCAGAGCCAGAATTGCCATTCTCGCCAGGCATTCGTCGATCAGGTGATCAGATTGAGGAACCGTTGGCGAAGTCCTCAAGGATTGACCCGGATACCGAGGTGAAACCCTCGTCATCTAAGGTCCAAAGGATTGCGGCATTGCGCTCAGTGACATTTCACATTGCTTTTACAGTTCAGTACATTGCTGGTATCATAGGAGCAGTTGATGTCACCATGAAGGACGGAATTGCCGTTCCTGTTCATGTGAACATGGACCATGATGAATTGCATCAGGAAATAAGATTGTCAGAACCAGTGATCTGGGATACAACAAGGGAATTCCCAGCTGAACCCCAACACATTGGAATGAACAAGGAGATGCAATCGATGAAAGACTTCGATGTTTACACTGAGGTCCCGATTGACAAATGTTCACAGTCTGACATTGATGGTGCGATTGGTGTCCGATGGGTGAAGAGATGGAAAACCGACACCGAATTGAGAATGAGATTGGTTGTTCAAGGATGTTTTCAAGACTCCACGAAGATTGACACAGACTCCATTTACGCGAGCACTCCATCGCTCGTTACATTGCGTCTGTTACTTTTGATGTCATTGGCTAGGTCCTGGGAGATCAGCCTTGCTGACATTTCAACAGCATTCCTCCATGCATTCATTGAGGATCCCGTCTACGTATGGCCGCCGTCGGAGTACTACCCAAACTTCGATTGCTTGTGGAAATTGAATCGTGCTATGTACGGATTGCGACAGTCACCCAAATTATGGCAGGATCATTTCGCCAGCGTGATGACCAAATTGGGTTTCCGTCGATGCAAATCCGACAGCAACTTGTATTGCCACAAGTCACGGAACTTGTGTGTTTTGGCCTACGTTGATGATCTCCTTATTGTAGGTGATCCGAAATTGAAGAAGGAATTCATTGATGCTTTGAGTAAAGAGCTTCTAGTGAAGATCACAGGAGAATTGAAGCCCAACACAGAACACAGTTTTCTCGGCAGGAAATTGAGACATAACGGAGATTCTATCGATGTGCTCATGCCGAAACAGTACATTGAAGATCTTCTGGAATTGTACTCGATGAACAAATCAAATCCTGTTAACACCACAGGGTCATCGTCATTGAAGAGGATTGAGGATGCTGACTGTGCATTGGACGCTAAGGCGCATTCGCTTTTCAGGACCGCCGTTGGCAAGCTATTATGGCTAGCATTCGTTCGTCCAGATTGCTCGTACGCAGTCAAGGAGTTGTCGCGTGACGTCAAGTCGCCGACCATTGAGAGCTTAGCCAAGCTAAAGCACCTATTGAGGTACATTGCCGGCACCCGAGATTATGTATTGCGTATCAAGCCCACACACATGTTGTCAAATTGGACATCCTCCATTGACATTGTGTGCTATGTTGACAGTGATTGGGCAGGTTGCAGTAAGACTAGGAAGTCTACGTCAGGCAGCACTGCACAGGTATTGGGCTCGGATATGATTCACACCTCTCGAACGCAAGCCACTGTAGCATTGTCGTCAGGAGAAGCTGAACTCTATGCCATTGGACAGGGCACTAGCGAATCATTGTTCTTGAAATCACTGATTCTTGAGGCTGAATTCGCTAAACGTGTCAACATGGTATTGTACACAGATTCGACGGCAGGACGAAGCATTGCCACGAGATTCGGAGCAGGTAAGAAGACCAAGCACGTTGAATTGAGATACATGTACATGCAAGATCTCGTTCGTGCAGGTGTATTGAGCATTCGGAAAGTGAACACCAAACTCAACCCCGCTGACATATTGACCAAGTATTCCCCGACCGAGGTCCTCCGGAACCTCACACACAAGTTAGGCATTGTGAACATTGCCGACCAGTTCAACATAGACCCCTAAAACCAAACAAAAATTGTTTCACATTGCATGTTAGGTTTCATTTGAGGAACCGACGTCTACGCGTCGAGATTGTGTCTCCGCCTCACCAAAAGAAAGAAGAGAGAAAGAAGTGAGAAAGAAGAGAGAGAGAGTTTGAGAGTCCGACATGTCATTTCTTCGCAAGCCTTTTGATTGGCCGAAGTTCTCCGATTTTAAGCAGCATTGCCCATGTTCATTAAAGGCATCGCCACCGCCGATTGTGTCGTCCAACAGGGCAGTTGGAACACAGTCAAAATTGCATTTTCATGAATTTGAAACCACTTGTTCAAAACTGTACATATTGTCATCATTGCAGAAACTGCATCGGTGTACAGCATTTCGAGCTTCTTGGATTGCATGCCAGTGATTGGATCTTGATTTTGCTTCTGCTTGCAGTCATTGATCAGCGATTGCGACGACAGCACACCTCTCGCGATAGATTGTGCCATGGCATCCACAGTGACAACACCGATTGACACTGCTCATCAATTGCTTGGCCAGGCACGCCAGATGATTGATGATTGGACCACTCCGAGGGCCGTTGAGTGGGTCAAGACATTGATCCAGTGTCTCACGATTGGGATATTTAAGGATCACAGCCAGGCAGTCTCATTGAGTCCATGGATTGCGATTTACATGGAGATGTTGGTTCTCATGAGTCAGCATTGCGATTCAGAACGCATCGACCAAGATGCTTTTGCATTGGTCTGGATTGAGATGGAACGAGCTCTGCTGATTGCCACACAGCTATTCGTTCGTGTTGACCGAGGACTTTTCAATTTCAGCATTGACCCCAGTTTGATTGCAAATCAACGTTACATCACGACAGGGACGATTGCATCAACGGCTATGAGGCCGTCATTGTCCAAACTGATTGGTGACCGTTGGTGGCAGTTGTCACCAGAATTGGCGACTGGACCAGCACGAGTCATTGACCTTACTCGACATTTCTTTTGTCCTGACACCCAGATTCAGCACGGATTGTTCAATGCGATGAGCCGAACAACATTGATTCGCGGCTCCACGCCGCCCTACCAGCCAAACGGATTGGCGAATTTGTGGTTATGGATTGCTCTTCCGATCCAAATGACTTCACGACTGTTGTCTACTCAAGGATTGGATGTGAGCCATTTCAAATTCCACCAATTGAACTTCTCATTGACTCCCTGGAACGCATTCTTTAAGCTCATGCATTGGTTCAGACAGAGTGCGATTGGTTGGTCCATTGAGTACACGAACATTGGACTCATTCAGTTGCGTATGCAGTCGACCAAATTGTCGAGCGAGATGAAGAACATTTCAGGTAGAGGTGGACAAGTGAATTGGCATAACGTATCCTATATTGGATGCAGTTACATGACCATTGACAACCACGCTGTGAATGGGATTGTGACATTGAGCCCAGAAGAACTCAGCAGCGCATTGTGCTGGGAACTTCCGATCGATTGCCAAAGCTTCTACCAAATGTACCACATGGACTGTTGGATTGACAATTCACCGTCAACAGTATTGAATCGCCACTTGAGGATTCCATTCCCTATTCACAACCACGTCATTGCTGAAGCCGGTCTACTGTCGGCCACAGGCCAAGAAGAGGCGATTGAGAGTGATGGATCTGAACGTGACTATCACCCTGATGGTCGCACACGGGTGATTGTGGAACCTGGATCCACTGTTACCGTCGGTCCAACCCAGCGATTGGCACGCAGACGCGACAGCATTCGTCGCTGAGAATGTGATTGCAGATCAACGGATTGTCATTGCCGAGAACGAATCAGATTGTACATACCGACGCAGATTCTGCTGGATGACAGTACAGTCATTGGTGAGCTTCAAACAGTGACATCTCCAATTGCTTTTGTGGACGCAGCAAAGTTGCTGAGTCCAAGGAACCGTGTTAGATTGTAGCATCAGTTCACCACTGCCATTGTACACTCGCCACTTTGGCTCAAGGCACATGATTGATCTGATTGCTCGTGAAAAGATCGTGGACCGAGTGATTGCATTCTGAAGCTGATTGCATCTGTGCTCGCGCATTTGATTGTTGCTTGCATACGGCATTCCAGTGAAGCTCACGAATTGTTCATTGAATTTTTCATTCAATGTTAGATTGCATGGTCATTCTCCAGCTGTTATTGGCTACGGACAGCACGATGCCTACCAATTGGCATTGGCTCAAGACTGGCTCATTGAATCCAGACAAAAGTCTGAGACCGAGTGATTGCATTCTGAAGCTCATTGAGATTTCTTGTTGATTGTTGTTGCCTTGATTATTGCACACTCCTGGTGATTCTCGAAACGCTATTGGAAATTTTCATGGTAGCGGAGCCCTGCGGCGAAACCCAGGGCACCGATTGACTTCAGAGGAATTTGTAGAGATGAACATTGAGCTCGGTAGCGCGGAAAGGAAACTGCGATTGGAACCTCCAGCATCATTTGCAGGAGACAAGGACAGCTGGGAACATTGGAACTGGCAGTTGAGATTCTACGTAAAGATTCATTGTCCATTGGCTGTGACCATCTTGGACACTGCGTTGGCATTGGATATTGAGGTAGACGATTCACTCATCAGTTCATTCTCGAGTCAAGATTTTCCAGAAGAAAGATTGCTCGAATTTTCCACTGAATTGCATTATCTGCTTGTGAAGATCACGAAAGGATTTGCTGGAAGCATTGTTCGTACCGGAAAGCAAGAGAACGGACTGGAAGCATGGCGATTGTTGCACGAAAGATTTTGGATTTCTGGCAGAGACCATGGAATGGAAGCATTGAGCCGAATTCTCCTTTTCGAGTTTAGGAAGGATTTCTTCGAAGAAGATTTCATTGCCTTCGTTGTTCTGAAGAAGAGATATGAAGAGATTGGCGGAGAAGCATTGAGTGAAGATGTTCTTGTCGCATTGCTCATAAGCAAGACTGAGGAAGCATTGTCAGGCTTTCTTCGATTGCATCAGGATGCATTGGGAACATTCGATCAGGCCGTTGACTTAGTCAAGAGCTATTGCAGATTCTGTCGATCCACATCTGGCAGATTGATTCAGCCAGCATCTCAGTATCAGTTGATGCGGATGATTGTAACAGAGAGCGAAATCAGAGATTCTGAGAGGAAGAGAAGTATTGGAAGATTGCAGGAAGAAGAGAGATTTCGAGGCCTTACTACGCGGACATTGGAATACATATCCCACCTTGTTGAAGATTCGGAGTTGATTGGCAAAAGAGAAAATGAAGGAGAAAAGGAGACCGATGAGGAAAAGGACGTCAAGGAGATTGAGGAAGCACAGGAGACTGGAAAAGGAAGAGGAGTGCAGAGCTTGCGAGTCCGACCTCTCCTTTGTGGCAGTTTTCGGTTCTGGCGTTCGTACACATTCTTGCATCTGCATTGGACATACTGCTGCTGCACGAAGTGTCTTACCGCCAAAAAGGAGAGGATCGACTCGCGATGTTGATACGCATATGGTGAATATGTTTATATATGATTGATAGAAATTTGTGGGAGTAGACTTTGCGGCTAGATGGAAATGTAGAACGCTTTTTGTGCTTGCTCAAAACTGTTTTACATTTCTTATCTAACGCTTGTTGATTCATCCTTGCTGCACATCTAGCCGCAAAGCTGCTCGAGGCCCCACCCGCCCGCCCTGTGTGGTGTGGCATTCAGCTTTGTGCATGTCCTCTAGTGCATAGTCAAGACATTGGTGCATTGTACATTCTCTGTACATTGATGTGCGGACATTGAATGCATACGACTTCCGGCGTACGTCCTTTGGTATCTTTGGCATTCTCTATGCTTGTTTTATGATCTTTGCGTTGGATATTTTTTTACACTTCTGCAGCCGGCGTTCGTACACATTCTTGCATCTGCATTGGACATACTGCTGCTGCACGAAGTGTCTTACCGCCAAAAAAGAGAGGATCGACTCGCGATGTTGATACGCATATGGTGAATATGTTTATATATGATTGATAGAAATTTGTGGGAGTAGACTTTGCGGCTAGATGGAAATGTAGAACTCGCAGGGACCTCCCCCCGGACTGGACTCGGGACACTAGGGATGACCAGGCCATGGCACTGGTCTTCCATCGACAAAGGCACATTTCGTCGTTTCCTCTCTTGGTGGATGCCACAGCCCTTTTGGTTGTCTTTGACAAAACGTGGCCACCACAGAGCTCAATTACACCTGCGAGGGCCCGAACAGACCCTGACGGGCAGACATGGCGCCTCCAGGAGTCCACCCTTCTACCTCCTCTTCGATACCACCGATCCCTTCGCTGTGACTTTAGATGTGGACGACGAAGGTCAAAGCCTCAAGCTGTACGGATTGCGGATTGGTGGGGCAGGAGCGTCTTCCTGCTCGGCTGTACGCAGCCTTTGCCGACCCGCATGCCCGCAGCATCAAGGGACGCATGAGGGTATCGCCTGACTCCACGGAGCAAACTGTTGATTCACATGATACGATGTGGGCGGTGGCCTCACTTCCGGGCAGCTACTATTTGGCTCATATTGCCACCGACCACACTACGCAGGAGTTCATGACCTACCTCCGGTACAGGTTGCACGCACTGGTGGGATCCACCTATGAATGATTTGGCGACTTTCCGGTTTAGTGATGCTTGCACTCTCTCCTGTGGATTGGCAGCCGCTGGGTATGACAGACGGAGGCAGACTATCCTTCAACGTGCTGTCAGTGCTGGCGCGGGTGTCCAGAAGGACCCAAAGTTTGCGGACGAGCTCTATAGCGTGGGCTGTCCCCGCGTTTTCCAGCCCACGGACTGGCAGGAGGATCTAAACGCATTGCTCCGAGCGGTGGACGCACAGCCCACTCGCCATCGCCCTGCTTTGACGGGACTCACTAGTAACGTTGCGGCCACAGATGATCCCTCTACGCAAACGGTTCAAAGGGCCATCCTCCAAGAGTGGCAACAAAAGGCGGGTGCCCCTCCGCCGCCTGGAACAACGGCCGGGGCACATGTCGATCACTTGCGCCGCATACTGCCCTCACAGGTGGACTGCGATACGCTCCTGTCACTCCCGATGTCTTTGACCGCAGGGTCGCTTCGGGTAAACGTCGATCAGTTCGGCTTTGCCATTTGCAGTTTTGCGGACAGAGCCATGCGGCTGCGATGCTGCTCTGAGGAGGAGGCCTGGCGACTCTGTGTCAACCCACTGATTGCCATCAGTGCTGCCTTAGCTGAGTTGTGTGAGCTTCTTCAACACTTGGCGGAGGATAAAGCATACGACTTGTGTTGGCGCGAACTCGCGCGGCCTCAAGTGTGGTGGTGGCTACTAGTCGATGAGATTGTCGCTCAGTGGCAGCATGCGGATCAGGCTACGCTGGACACTACCATGGCCCGGGATGGCAGCTTCATCGTCATGGCCCTGGGCGGCCCTGGCAGACGCATCTCCCCACTGCAATATTGCAGTGCCCTGCTACCCATCCAGGTGCTGCTGTTTGTGGTCCGCCGTCTCGTCGATCAGCCGCAAGCCTACCCGCATTTAGAGGTGATTGAGGCATTCCGTGACAACGACCAGTAAGCCGCTGAGGAAGGCCGTCAGGGTCAGCTTGGGGTGCGTCTCGCGGCCACATTTTCGGCGGGTGACATCTGTCCGCTGCAATTGCAGATTGGGGCTCGGATACGGCATAGCTGGGAGAGGGGAGTTGTTGCACTTCACCATCCCTACGTGAATCCGGACATCTTCACTCATCCGTCGATCTATCAGGGTCGCTTCCGTATATACCTCCCGCTATCGGAGGAGGCCCTGGATCTCCGACCGGCGGCTGAGCTTAGTCTGCAGCCTGCAGGCCTGCTGTCAAGTGCATTGGCCAGAGTCCGACAGTGGACACAGCAGGATGGCTACGACCTGCGCGCAGCTCTGGCGGTTTGGCTGCCTGGACCCAAACGGATCACCATGTACTACCCCGAACGCTTCTACTTACTGGGGAGTCATACCGTGACTGGCCGGCATGCGGAGATCATTAGGCGAGACTTCGCCGATGTTCCCATGGGCCTCCGCATGGACTATCCGTCATACAACCTGGGCCAGCATCTCCGTATTGAGGACTGGGTTGCGGCTGCTAGGCAGTTCGTGGCCCTGGGAGGACTAGCGAGTGGTCTTGGCTACCAGTTTTTGGGCTTTCGGCTGGTGCCCAACTACCATAAGGCATCACATACTTACTTTTACACCCGCCAGCAGCTGATCCGACGCCAGGATGCGGGCGAGTGGGCATTCTTATACACCCTTAATGACACACATGTGGATGACCCTACCCACTTTCGCAGGGTTCTCTGGGAGATTGCCGTGCGGTATTGGGAGCGGCGCGCTCCTCACGTCCGCCTGTCATTATGGGAGTGAGACGTCATGAGTGCCTGACACCCGACCGGCTATTCGGTCGCTGTTAGGCCCGTTGCTTATGCCCTGCCCTGGCCATTCGGCTACGGGCGTATGAGCTTGTGCTAGCCTTGGGACCTTCCTTTGCATGTCCACCATCGCTGCCGTGTGATCGGAGTTGCGATGTTAGTGACAAGCCATGGCCACGCTGCCGGAGCATCTTGTGGCACCGATTGTCCTCTGTGCTTCCGTACAGTCGATACCGGTGCTCTTTGCTGTTTGGAGCCCCGCCGTCAGCTGCCACCGGCAGGTACTACGCGCCATTGGTTCACAGGAGCGCAGGGCTGCTGGCCTCGTGCTCCGTCATCTCTAGGCGGAATATCGTCGCCGTGTCTCTGCTTACTTGGCGCAGCTCAGCCTCTATAGTTTCCAGGTAGCGACCGATTTCCAAGTGGCTGTGCGACTTGGCATTCAAGTGCGCACTACCATTGTGCAGATTGACCTTGAGACTGTGGTGACGATCGCTTCAGTGTCCCGCCTCGCATATTGGACGGTCAATCGTCTTTACGTGGGGGCGGACTTCTTACGCACTGCTGACCTGCAGTCTGCGCTTATTGACTCGCAGCCCTGGGCCTTTGCGTGTCCTGCGCTGTGGGGAGTGCCGTACTTCTCCATGGAACCGATGTGCGAGCTTCCGCTTGCGCGGCTGCGACCACCGCTACCGGTTTGCAGCACGTACAATCTGGGTGATTCAGGATCTGCCTAGCCCTTGCCCTTGCGATACCCGCCCAGGTGGGAAGCTGTTGCGGTTCTGGAATTTCCCTCCTTTTGGAGAATTTTTCTGGGCACATTTGTCTCTCTGTTTTGGCCCTTGCGATACCCACATCTGGGAAGCTGGGTACCTGCACATGCCATACAAGCGGGCTGGATAACCAATACGGCCCGACTTTTTCAGCACGGGAAGTGCGCAGCGCTCCTCTTGTGCTGCCCACACGGGACCTGCATTGCTGCCATATTGCAACATGAGCACTTCTGAGGAAGAACATCCGTACTGCCGCACGGCCGCACGGGGTACCGCATGCCCGCACCGAAGGGCACCCATTAGATTGCGCCTCAGAACAACTTGCCAGAGCGATGGCCCTTGCGATGCCCACCACGTGGGAAGCTGGGCTTTGGAGAGCATTGCGGTCACTCACCAGCCTTCTCTTTTGATTGCACCTTGCCTCGGTGCTTGGTGCTGCTGCCCCTTGTCTGGACAGCCTTTGTGCCCTTGCGAGACCCACCCTGGTGGGAAGCTGGGCTGATCCGTTGGCTGTGTGCCGTTCTGGCATCAGAGTCACTGACTGAATGGTGCTGTTGCCTTACCGATCAGACGTTGCAGGGCAATCTATTGCCAGTGCTGGTGTGCTTTGCAGCTTCTTGGGGTTGGCTGCTTTGCACGTCTTTCGATTCTCGGTTACAGAGGATTGCCCTTGCGATGCCCCTGGTGGGAAGCTGGGCTTAATAACGCCACTCGTCGGTGCACCTTCCATCTTGCTTGGCATGCACCTTGTTCCGTGGGTTGTGGTGACGCTGCCTATGTTCATGATGGCTTCGATGCCCCTGCGAGCCATTTTCTCGGGCGCCGGACAGGACGCATGCGCTTCTACTTGTCCTGTCTTGAACGCACTGGGTGCCCCAGCGTTCCTGGCAGGTGGACCTTCACATGCGTAAGTATGCAATTGTGCGACTCCATCTGTCTGGAAGAATGGCTTCTGAGCGGCTTTCGCATTTGAAACATAACCAGGGCTGAACGATGCCTGCCGGCGAAGTCTGCAAGTCGCAGCCCGTTCACCTTAGTGTGTTTTCTTTTTTTGTCTCTCTCTCTCTCTCTCTCTCTCTCTCTCTTTCTCTCTCTCTTTCTCTCTCTCTCTCTCTCTCTCTCTCTCTCTCTCTCTCTCTCTCTCTCTCTCTCTCTCTCTCTCTCTCTCTCTCTCTCTCTCTCTCTCTCTCTCTCTCTCTCTCTCTCTCTCTCTCTCTCTCTCTCTCTCTCTCTCTCTCTGCTTTCTTGTAGTTCTTGTAGTTCTTACTGGGACCGAGTGCAGCAACTGCTGTCTTTGAGGCCCGCCCACGCCAAAAAAAACCTCGTTGGCATTGAAGTCCAGCTGTCTCAGCGCGAAGTCGAAGCTTCAGCGTGCAGTGGAAATGCATGATTCACGCGAAGCTGGGGCCGTCAGTCGGCAGATAGCTGAACCGAGCAAAGTGCGACCGTGTTGTCTCCGCCGCACACTTGATCAGCAGAAGCCAGTGGAAGCAACACATGCGTGATGTTTTGGCAGTGAAAACACTCAGGCTGTTGTGTGCCCATCTCAGACTTGTTCTGTACAAATGCGCCTGCATTGCCGATGAGCGTCGTTGTGAGGCATTGCTGCAGGCGGCACAAACCCTGGCACGTGGACGCACCACCCCTCAAGGCAGTCACCAGCTGAGCTCTGGCAGCTCCTTTTTACAGACTCGGCTCCGCACTTCTTTGCTTGCTGAGTTGCGTGGGCAAACGAGGCTTGAGCTTGCTGCATTGTTCGGTGTTTGCGATAAGCTTGCCGATGCGGTCGACCTGCGTTCGGGCCTTCCGACGCAAAAGGCCCCACGTTTCTGGCATATTCAAATTCTCTTCAAGGACCTGTCTGGCGTTCTGCCTTCGTTTACTGGGTTCAAAGCAGACTGGAAGCAGGATTTCTTACGTGTACCAGTTGACACAATCCAGCAATTGCGCACTTGCACGGCTTCGGAATCCAATTCTGCATCAGTTGTGGACCCTGCTGTTGCTGCTGAACAAATCGCAGAAGATGAAGAAAACCATCCTGGACCAGAGGAGTTGCAGCAGCTGATGTGTGACATTTGCGGCGAAGGCCCATGGAAGAACACAAGGGTCCTGCGAGGTCACAAGATTAGCAAGCACGGCTATCGCAACGCTGTTCAAACCACAACCTGCCCTATCTGTCATCGGGAGTTCACGTCCAAGAGCCAAGAGCGCAGCGCAAAGGCATGTCAAAAAACAGTCGTGCGGGAAAGCTGTGCAGAATCATGGTCATGCAGGTGCAGTTGCAGGAATTAGGATTGCGGAAGCAGCCGCTCGTGCCGCCGCTCACGCTGCTGCAAAGACGAAGGCTCAAACTGCTACTCGGAGTACTCAAGCTCCACCTCGCAGGTACTTCGGCACGCATAGCCATGCCGGGGTTGGACTTTCCTCCGGCAGTCGCGAGCCCTGCCGCATCGCGGCCCCCGAAGCGCAGTCGACCAGAAGTCGGGCGCCCGAAGGGATCGGCGGAACAGCAGGTTCAAGAGCTCAGCCAACAGATGCAGAAGATGTGTCAGGTCTTAGCCAGTCACGATCACAGCCTTCGAGAGTTGGAAGCTTGGTCAACTCTGACCTGGTTGCTCGATCAGAACAGCGAGCTCGCGAAGTATTTGATGGCTCACATGGATTCCTGGAAGCAGAAAGCACAGCAGGGGCAGCCTCATCCGGACGGACCGGCCAGGCTCACCGTAACAGCAGCTCTGGCGAAATGGGTGCTAGACAGTCCTGAGCGCCGTGCTGCTTGTCCCCAGTTTGCGGATGCTCATGACAAGATTGCATCGATTGAAGAGATGAAGTCGAGCATTCAGCTCGCTTTCGTCTTTCGTGAAGCCAATCAAGGACGGGCGCATCCTTCTCAAAATCAGGCCCCACCTGCAGATGCGGGATGCATGGACAGAAGTCAGCGCAGTGCTGTCTGCAGTGGATTTCGCTGAGGCAAAGGACACGGCGGCACCTCCTGGGCCAATCATTCGCAGTCTCACAAAGAGTGACAAGTAGCTATGAAGCCAATTTTTGCATTTCGTCTTGCGCACAAGTGCTCATGCTTGCAGTGCTTGAAGAGGGGACCTGTGCCCCCCTCGGAGCCTAACCGTAACCCCTTTTTTGCAAAGGGTCGCAGGGCCAGCTTTTGAGGGTATTCGATGCCCAAGTCGCTGTACCGCACACCAGCTTCAAGCTCGTGTGCGCAGTCCTAGTACTGTGGTTACACAACAGCTGGATGTAGATATGCAAACGCTGACACTTCACCGCTACGTGGTTGCAATGCAATGCAAAAATGCACAGTTATGGGGACTCCATTTTAAGGCCTGCAGAACACAAGCAATTCTGGCTTCGCCAGGTCGGCTCTCCACAGAAGAACGCTGCAAACTGACCTGTGCAACTTCCTTCTCGAAACCTTCTTCTTCAACTGTTCTCTTTCGGTTGGCTGAACTCTGACCCAAAAACAGAGGTGGATCCAAGTGACCATACCAAGCGAGGTTTCAAGTAGAAGTAGAACTAGGTGACACGTGCGCACGATGTGGCTCACGACGGGCTCGAGGCTTCTTCCTTATTTCGCAAGGTACTCTTGAAACTCCAAAATTCTCAGAAGTCGGGAACATTTTGCAGCTGATTGTTGGAGCCCCACAGAAAATTCATCCGATCCACGACGGTCCGAGTCCCTGTCTGCTCTCTCGAAATCCCAGATTCGTCGTGGCAAGTGTCTCAACGTCGAACATTGGCGACACTTACCGCGTTTTCCTGCACTTTATTGGTCCTGTTCTTGTGCTCACTCTTTCCAACAAAAATCTCTGGAAATGGTTTGCCAAAACAACACTTCCCAGGGTGCCCAATGTGCCTTTGCCAAGCGATGAGAATGAGCATCCTGGTGAAGATCAAGAGTGCATGTTCCAGCCACTTCACCCAAGGCCTTGAAGGTCAAGTTGAAGAACCAGAAGCTGCAAAACAGAGAATGGAGTGGAGCAGAAGAATCATGGTTTCAAGAAATGTAAACGAGTGCTACACGTGACACCTTTTCTTTTCATGTGTCATCATGCGCGTTTTGTTTTCTACAGGGTATGTTTGCTTTCGAGAGCATAGCGGAATTCCCCGAATTCCACCGCAGGCACGCCCAAGTCGAGGAGCTGCAGCCTGCCTAGCACTTTGCGCCAAACTGAGCCTCCGCAGTTGGGTTGTTGTGGTGTTGGACATCAAAGATGCCTATCTGCAAGTGCTTCAACAGGAGGAGGCTGAAGCGATGCCTCCCAGGACAGAGGAATGCAGCAACAAGATGGTATGAACACTTGCGGAGTATTTTGGAAAAGCTTGGATTCGTATTCTCAGCACATGTACCCGTTGGCAAGACACACCACAAGGAAGCTGTGTGTCTCCATCCATGTAGACGACGAGCTATTAGCCGGAGAACGACAGGAAACCATTTGGTTGGTGGAAATAATCACTGGACAAGATTTTCAAGATGGAAAAAGAAGGATCTTATCCAGCAAACGGAGTTGGAAATGGAGAAGAGATGCGCTATCTCAACAGGAAGTATGTGTTTGTTCCGGAAGGAATTGTGGTACAACCGAACGAAAAGTATGTCCGGAAGCTCATTGAGTTGTACGACCTTGGAAGGTTGAAGAGTAAGGCCACGCCAGAGCATGTGGATCTGGTAAAGGAAGATCGGAGTAAAGAGTTGAGTGCTGAAGAGACACAACGGTTCAGATCTGGACTTGGATCTATCTTGTACCTGGCACAGGACAGTATTGACATTCAGTATGCCTCAAAGTGTCTGGCATCAAGTATGTCGAAGCCGACAGTGCAGGCACTAAAGTGTCTGAAGCACTTGATTCTGTATTTGAGCGCAACAGCCACAAGGGCTACTCTGTTACCGTATACCGAAATCGGAAGCCGGTTAATCACGAAGCTGAATGGCCAAGAGGATGACGAAATAGTCAAGGACACAGGACACGTTGTGGAAGCGTATTCGGACAGTGATTGGGCAAGTCTGAACACCTGACAAGGCCAGAAGGAAGAGTACCTCATCAGGTATCATCGTACTGAACGGAGTACAAGTGTTATCGTTTTCAAGGACCCAGAAGGCCACATCATCATCCAGCTGTGAAGCAGAGTTGTATGCACTAAGTGGAACCTGTGGAGAAGCTATCCTAGTCGGAAGGCTGTTTGAGTTCCTAATCAACACTCCTGTACGAGTGGAGATACGGTGCGATTCCTCATCTGCACGGCAGTGGAGTCAACGGAGAGGAGTTGGACGTCTGAAGCATGTGGACGTTAGGCTGTGTCAACTGCAAGCTTTGGTACGAGACAATCTTGTGAAGCTTGGAACAGTAAAGACTGCTCTAAATGTAGCGGACTTGAACACCAAGAAGTTGTCGTATGCCAGAAGGTCATTTCTACTGTATCACTTGTCCCAAGTAGAGTATGCCGAAGATGGAAGCATCGAGTATACTGGAGAAAAGGAGTATGAAAAGTACGAACAGGAAAAGCAACTGAAAGAGTATGTCGGAAGTGGGCAGATCAAGAACTTGATCAGAGCAATACAGATTTTCCATTTGATGAAACCGACTACTGCAAATTGGCATTGGTCAAGCAGAAGAAGCCAGTGTATCCCTTGGAAAAAGGATGGACAGCATGGAAGGAAACTTCAGTAAATTTGAAGTTGGGATGATCGTATGCGTGTTGTTGTTGACTACCCCGTACATCATCACGCTGTGGAAGAAGTTGACGCGGATGTTGGATTTGGTGTATGGACTTGGACAGGTAAAGATTTCAACTTCGTCGAAAGCGAGAGTATTCCACAAGCCGACCTGTTACCATGTGCAAGGAGAGGCACGAGCAGGCCGTTGGGAATGGAAGTACGAGGAACAAGCATTGGCAGAAGGATTTCGCCATTGCTGGATATGCTATCCAGAAACCCGTCCCGGAGGAGTTCAACGTAAAGGACGTGGAGGACGCATGGAACCGCGTGGACAAGATGACAGCGATGACTGTTGGGAAGTCATGGAGTATACTGTGGAGTCAATCTAGGGATGTCCGAAGAAATGCCACTGGTGCGGAGAAAGGAAACGTACTCGTGAAAAGCAGGATCATACTTGGTGTGCCTGTACACCGTATATATCGGAAACCACGACGAAGAAGTGGAGGATGGACTACGACCAAACAAAGGAACTCCCAGAACTCAGGAAGCATCGGACGAAGCACGTGGATCTGGAGAAGCAGATCATGGATGGAATGCCGGAGTGCAACGCCGGAATACCGGAAAAGGATCGCTGAGAAAGCGTGGAAGAGCAGCGATGGGAATACCGGATATCGTACACACGGATGGAACAAGGATGCCCATCATAAGGAAGAACTTCAATTTGGAGGAAGAATTGTCTCTGGAAAGAATGAAGAAGAGAACCCGGAGCTGATGGAATTCCGTGGATGATGACAATGGAAGAAGTCGGAGAGACGGTCATGGAAGGCGAATGCCTGGCATCGTATGAGGACTACTATGAAAGGCAGAATCAGGATCAAGGACAAGTACCGGACAAAGATCCGGAACCTGGTACCCCACACAGTACGGAAATGCGTACTGAGGGACCCCTCGCTTAAGAGGACGGTCACCTATGCCCGTAAGACCTACGCGGAGTATATCGTTGAGGAGCAGCAGTGAGTATAGGCCGGAAGACGGAAAGAAAAGTTTCACCCAGCGAACGTAACGGTAGAAGCTCAAAAGAAGGAAGAGCGCCAGCGTTGTTTCACTAGGACGAAATACTATTTACTGTACGAACGTCAGGACATGGACGGTCTGACAAACCCCATAATTGGGGGAAGGTAGAAGGTGGGTTGCATGGAATATTTAATCCAAGAGCTGTGGAGGCAAAGCCTATACAGCCAGGGCAGGAGGTTTGCCCGACCGCGGACCGTTGCATCAGTACAGCACAAGGACGTCGAGGCAGGGTGTTAAGATTTGTACATAGAACGCCCACACCTTTGGAGAGCCTAGGCTACGGCACATAGAATGTATAGAATGACAATGCAGCGCCTTGGGCTTAAGCAGGAAAAGCGTGAACGCTCTCGGTCTTACAGTTTAACTGTTTAACTGAAAGGCAGCCTGCCAAGCAGTGGATTCTTCACTCAGGCCCTCAACCAAGAGTGGTCTGACCACGCCATCAAGCACTGCGTACGCAGAGCACTGGCCATCCCCAAAGGCCAACAGGGGCCCATCATTCTGGGCCAAGCGGTCACGCCTCATCAGCCAGCAGTGATCAGTGGCGGGGCAGTTGGCGCTTGCACTGCACACCGCATACAGAGTTGCTGGGGCATCCCCTCACCCCTCCATTGCAGCGGCGCTCCATCCTGTATCCTCCCCCCTCCTCGCAGCAGCAGCAGTTGTGCGAACCATTTGAGGATGGACGAACTCAAGGTCGTATGGGGTTTTGGGCAGCAGCACCGTGATCCCCTTCGTCAACTTTGCCGGCAGGGCCCCCTTGTACAGGAAGTCGTTCATCAGAGGAAGGATCCTGTCCCCCCACCCCTGTTCCTGTCTGAGCAACCACAGCAGCTCGTGCATAATCTCATCCGGCCTCTCTGCTTTCCCCCTCTTCCAAGTTCGCGTCGCCAGCTCCAGCTCCCATTGGGTGAACGGCTTCCATGGCGTATGCTTACACAGCCCAGCTAGTGCCTCCCTGGTGGTGTGCAGCCGCATGGCTGTGCGCCGGGCCGCCGCTTTGGCAAACCCCCCCGCAAAGTGTGTCCCAAACTGCTCCTTCCGTTCCGGTTGGTCAACTAGCTGGTGGTGCCAGCCTGTTCGGGCGTGGTAGTTGTCGAGCGACCGCTTGGCTCGCCAGTTTGCTGTGTGCTTGCTTTGTCGACAAGTGTTTTGTGCCATGCTCGCAATTCCTCTTGCCTCCGTCTGGTGACTTGTTTCCACGCTTCTCTGGACTGCTGGGCTGGGGCCCCTTCGCCTGCCTCCGCCCATCCCGCAGCTCCCCACTCTCTCGGAACCTTTCTGTCTCCCTCCCTAGCACTGTACGCCAGTTGGCTGATGGCGTGGTCGGTGACCGTCTGGTTGGGGGGTTGGGCCACCGCTGCTCGTGCGTCTGCATGTTTCGCATACCTCCTGGCTCCCCACATGGGCTTGGGTGCAGGTGGCGGGCCCCCCACTCAAATATCAACCCAGACCAGGTCGTTTTCCCATCCCGCCACGTGTCGGCTCCCTTTCGCCACCTCCGTTGCGCGCTCGCACCCGTGGGGCCACGTAGTCCAGCCTACGCTCCCGCATCGCCGTGTTGTACAGGTGGTACGTGGCTGTGGCCAGATCCTGCGGTGGAGTGGTGACCCCCCCTCCCACCAGTGTTACCAATATCGCCTCCCCTCTCTCCGTGTGCCCCCGCCTTCCTTCTCCCTGTGCCTCCATGAATGCTTCGTTCGTATCCATGTCCAACATCACCCTTGCCTTGCTGAAGGTGCGCCCCCACTCTCCAAGGTGCTGCTCCGTCTGTGCTATGGTGGTATGGTGTGGTATGTGCCCCGCCAAGTAACATATCCCTTGGTTTCCCTTTGTGGTGGCGAGTGTGGTCGCCAGGCCCACTGGCAACAGGTTTGTGTTGCTGTGCTTGGTATCGGCTGCTTTGTATGCGACCCCTATGCCACAATCCCCCTCGTTCTTCCCGTAGATAATCGTCCATCCGTACTGCTCCGAAAAGCGGATGCCTGGCTCTGTCACCACTTCTTGCAGCAACAGCGCATCAGCACACGTAGTCTTTCAAGGTCCGGATCCCCCGCAAAATGCTGGATGGTCTCCAGCACATGGCTGCGCGGTTTGCCCCCGCTCGGCTTGGTGAAACTCGTCGGTCAACTGGTCCATATCTCATTGGAGCTCCGCTTTGAAGGGCCCCCATGCTGCCTGCACCGTCTTCTTCATGGCTTTGGCCAGCGCTGGGATATCGACCCAGCCCACCCCCGCCTTCTCTGCCGAACGTGGCTGCTCTGCCGTGGCACTGGAGACCTTTCTCCCCTCCCATCCGTCCCCCATCCAGACGGTGCCGGTCGCGAACTCAACCTCGATGTCGTTCTTGGTCCCCCCTAGTTCGAGCACTGTCCGTTTGACTTTCCCCGCTAGCTTGGTTCGGCGGCGACGCTCGGGGCTTTGTGAGAGTGCGATCCAAAACTTGCGTATCGCCCCCGTATCGTCTTTCCCCGTTATGACGTTGGCATTGCGAACTCGCTGAAGAGCTTGCTGCACCCTGGCTCGTCGGTCGTCGGGACTTGATCGGATGATCGCGTACCCCCTGCGGAGCCCTGGCACAAAGGCGTCCTCCGGATTGAGCTGGACAGCGAGGGCTTTGAGAAGGTCCCTCGCCTTTTTCAGAGTCTCCTCTGCTGGTTGATCTGGCTGTCCCCCCCCATGATGAGGGCCGGTGGCTTGCTGGTTCCCCCGCCCGTATCCGCCGTGCTCCCCGGTGCTGAGGAGGCCGGCTTGTTCTCCAGCGCTTCGAGGCGTTTTTCAAACTGCAGCTGAGCGCCATGGCCTTCGCCTGCGCGTCGTATAGAAACCCCGTCATCCGCTGCATCCATCATCTGGAATTCCTGCTACTTGAGAACGGGCAAGTGGCGGAGAGCAACTTCGGCGAAGATTATGGCCCGAAGAAGAATTCGTTTCGTACGCAGATTTATTGAGCGTAGGCGATATAGATTATTTTCCTCCCAATGATGCTCTGGAGACGGATATTCTGTGTTGACAGTGCGCACTGCAGCAGGTATTTGCTCCGCTTGCTACATCAGCTTTCCGCGGTGCATGCGGAATTTGCCACAGCCGGAACCGTGCTCGATGGGGGCTCGCAGAGCCATACTTCCTTATCACGGCTATCCGGGACCCGCAGTCCAATCGTTGGACCAAAGT
>CAJNDT010001307.1:0-66148 GCA_905221615.1 Symbiodinium sp. CCMP2592
CATTTGGGCGCTGGCTCCCCAATTGAGCGTATCATCGATGCTGACGCATCGCCCGGGGTAGGCCTCAGCCATCGCCTTCATGAACGAGACCCACCCGCGCATCAGCGGGTTATTTTCATCGTCGTCTTCATTGCGAAAGGCGGCCACTTCACCAATCCCGTTCGCATCCACGGCAGGAAGATCGTAGCCGTGTTCCTTGCGATCATTCTCGAGGTGAGTCGCCTGCTCTTTCAGAGAATTCAGCGTGGGAAATCGGTTAAGGGCCTTGATTGCCAGAAACGCTCCAGGGATGAAAGAAAGTGTCGGCCTGAGCTGCAGAAATCCCTTGAAGAACTTCGCGGCTTCAGCCGGGTTGACCACATCCCTTGACAACTCAATGGGCGACAGCTTGGTGAGGTCGTTGTGTTTGATACTCGTATCGGTCCTCAACCATCGCTGTTCCGCAGTCGAACTGCTGTATCCCATGAGATTTCGATTCCAACTCGCAAGAGGCGACGGAATGTAACAGGTTCCCATGAGACGGAGCGTATCGTTGCTCAGTGTCTCTCGAGACCCCTTAAAGGTTTGCGCTTGGAAGTGCATACAGTGGCGAGCCAGTGCCATCGTAAGGTCCATTTTCTCGCGGACCCCTGCGGCATCACCGGACAACGTTGCCACTCGGGAAAATGCAAGAGCGCACATCACCCTGTATCGGTCGATGAAGTCCATAAACTCTCGGGGGTACTGCTTCCTCTGCTTATCCGCAAGCGGATGATTAGAGAGGAGGAAGGAGTCAACTAGTTGATGCAGCTTTTGGTCGAAACCAGAGTTGCATGCCAGCTGTTCGAGGCGCTGCCAAATTGAGGCCTGTGGGATCTCTTGGACCCCGATCTTCAGCATCATTGCTTTCATCCTCAATCCTATCGGAACGTCCTCGGAGCTGTTCCCACCCCCAGTAGACTCATCTCTCGGGGTCTGAATCGGGACTGGGGCTTCATCGGCGCCCATGTTGGCGTCATCCTGCTCCGTAGGGATCGGCGGAGCAGGAGGCCTTTCCGTAGTTGGCGCAATCGGGCCGCTCGGAAGGCCTTCCCCGCAAGGCGAGGGAGATTTCGGCTGAGGTGATCGGGCAGCCGGTGTCTTGGCGGCAGCCTTCTTCGGTGGCTGCTTGTTCTTTCCTCCCATCGTTCAGCAGCGGCGGCAGCGCGGAGAAGTTCGCAGCCCGTGGCAGCTACAACCTGTCCTAGCAGGGAGCGCAAGTGGGCTATGGACTGAGTCGTAGTAGAGGTGGTCTGCGATGGTCGGTTGATGAAGGTGATCCATGATCGTTGCCCTTAGAGCTCCTTACCAAGCTATAGTCAAGTGTGAGTGTGTAAGTATGTGCATGGCCTTGGCGTCTTTGTTTAAGCAATCGGCAACGCGGATTGCTGTGAGCCAAAAACCGCAGAATTCATGAAATGTTCTAGCACAGCCCACAATGCAAATCGAAGCTCTTTCGGGTCGACCCTTTTGGCCTTCTTGTGATTGCATGCAAGGGCAGGCATGAAAATCTCGCACATCCACGCATGCTGAGAACATCGACCAGAGCAGCACGAACATAGCTTAACTGGGCAAAGCTCGTGCGATTCAGACCATCGTCTTATGTACTCCCTACCCCACAATGGGTTTCCCTTCGGTACCACAAGGAATGCAGGGATTCCAGATGACCGGGCAGCGGAAGCACACCCGAGTAATTTCTTGGCTTCCCATCCTTTTTCTTTGAGGTCGCCCCTCATTTCTTTCCAACCCCTGCTCTTGAAACCGGCTTCTCTTTTGTTAGCGGTGCCAGCAATCGGAACAGTAACAATACATACCGCAGGCGTAGGCGGAACCCTGATGTTCGAAATAGCAATCCCCTTTGCATTATCGTCGAGACTGAGATTGATACTTCGAGCATGAGGGAATCGGATTATGCCTTCGCCTCCGATATGAATACATTTTATGGCTGCTCCGAATTGGTGAGCATCATCAATTGAAATACCCCCCTGACGAGACATGTCGAGGATGAAATCGTTGAAGGGACTGTGACCAGTTTCAAGATGTACCCCCCTGGTTGGACAGACAGAGGGGAGAGCAGAGAGAGCGGGAGCGGCAGACAGCATACCAGAGGAAATAAGAGTACCTTTACGAAAATGACCAATAGACATAAGGTTGCGACCCCACACTTTAGCATCAGTGCAGGCCTTGGTCAGGATATCACCAGCCTCAAACTGAGAGGGACACGTCACAAACAGAAAGTCACCAGCGTGGTAGCGTTCATTCAACGCAGAAATATCGATACGCTGGGTACGAGACATATGACGCATATTAGGATTGTGACCAGTGATAATGACTCGGATGGCAGCTTCATTGTCTTCCATGACACGCAAACGGAAGCGACGGCCCAACATATACTCCCACATGGAGAGAGCGGGCAATCCCAGTTTATAGACGGCGTGATCAAGGGAGACAATTTCGGCTTCGGGAGTAGACTTCGACACAGAAGTCTGCTTCTTGGACAGCGCATTAAGAGGCATAAAGCTACGCGGGCCAAGAAGACACATGAATACACCAGACGTGCTCTTGGAATCAGTGCGGTCGCCCGCAAGATCAGCATCGCAATAGAGCACAAGCTCCAACATCTCGGGCGCATCACCAATCCAACCATATAAATTGAGATCGAGGGTGGAATTGATATAACACACCAAACGATGAAGCTTCTTGTCACACAAACCATCCCACTTGGTGATGAGACTAGCAAGTGCCTGCACAGGACGGATGAGATCGTACCGTCCCATACGAGCACCATACAAGATTTTCATCAGGACAGCGGCAGCGCAGTCACCGAGAACGCCCTTACCAGGAGGCACAGGCGTATCGGTGGGATGGCCCAACAAGCGGTTCACCTCGGGACGATCCGGATTAGTATCGAACTCCGGTCGTGACTCATCGAGAAACGGCGTGTCAGCCGACCGCAAATCAAAGCAAAGCAAGCGGTGCAAAGCAGGACAATCAGAGATTAAAACCGTAAGTTTGACGCTCAGCGGAAAGGCAACACTAGAACCCCCAGGCGCTAGCGGACCTTTTGCTGGACCTGACGCAGGGTCGGTCTTGAGCAGTCAAGCTGCGTAGTGAGACAAAGTTGGTCTGATTCCTAACCAGAAGGCAGAAGCACATATTCGCATGTCAGTGACAAATCACACTAAGTATCAGTGTTTTCGACAACATCGAGCTATGCATCAAAATCATCTGATGCTTGCCCCATCCTCGGGCCGCGTGTCTGCATATTGATTTAAACATAGAGGAATATGCAATGTACAGGTTTGTGTGCGTGTGTTCATACATACCTACGTACACATACACATGCACATACACATACTCATACACAGATAGACACAGCCACAGACACAAATACATATACATTTACATTTACATATGCATATACAGTATCTAAATACATATATACATATATATTCTATGTATTGTATATTTACAGAAAACTGCACAAAGACATGCTTCACTATATGCTACGACAGAAAGAACACTCAGACTTTGCCATGCCACCGAAATTTGCAATGTCAGCCGAAAGCAACTGCGTCCATGACGGAAGAAGCTTTAGCCTCTCAAAGGTCAGGAACAGCGTGCCCATGCATATGGGTATATATATATATATATATATACATTTACTTGTTTATTGTTTATATCATAAATATACGTTTATGTATACACACATGCATGTACAGATGATGTGTATCTTCTGTATTACCCGCTGCCCTACGTCGATTTCGTCTGGCCTCTGGAAGAAGCTCCCCCTTTGCTAACGCCTTAGGACTAGGACGAGAAAATGCGCATCATCCGATTAGAAGGCCTAATAGCAAGCCTGAAAGCCTTCGTGATAATTTCACGTCTGTGCCACTGACAGATGCGCCCGCTCGGCGCCAGCCGGCAACCTGCACAGAGCCCAATGCACAAATCCCCCAAAAAGATCACAGCACAAACAGTTCAACCGCTCAGCTTGCGGCGAGTGCAGCGAAACTTCTTGGCATGGCGAAGACTGAGAACCTACGGGGAACGGGGACACGATGGTAATCAGGAAAATGACTCACGTGTCACTTCCACGTCCACAGTAGTCTGCTGAGATGGAAACTGATTGCTGACGAAGGCATCTTCTGTTTCATTTGGCCTTCACCCGCGCAAATCACCCAGTGGTCGCGGATGAAAAACTTAAACATGACCATGGAGATTTGAGCTTTACATAACATGATAATAAAGCGGAGTCCTCCACTCAGTGGTGTCGACGAACTCAGAGTTCCAAGCCGGGAGTGGCTGGACCTCATGGAAGCAGCATCACGGGAACTGTAGCCCAACTGCAGGATGTCTAAGACCGGGGATGTCAGTCAAACTCGATGCTTGGCTGCATAGTCTTCCGATCTGATGCGTAGCGAGCGGCATACTGGTCCCGCAAGGCCTTCCACTGAGCGTCCACCTGGACGAAGTGAAGGAACGCACCGAAACGGAGCAGCTAAGCCAGGCACCTCTGATACATCGGGAGGCTCAATCGGCGGGAGGGGCTCGCCTGCGAACTGCTGTGCATTTGCCTAAATCTTGTCGCATTTCATGAAACTCCCACACCCCCGTCAAATCCTGAGTCCCAAACGTGGTTTGTATGCAGTAACCAATTCCGGCTGAACAGGTTCGTTCTGTTTCTTCTTGTCCTGTCGGGATCCGTATCACCATGCCGCATTATCATCTTCAGGTGAAGACAAGATTGTGCGCGAGTCTGTCGGAATTCCATGCTGTCCTTCTTGGGAGCCATTCGTTGAGAGTTCAAGCCTGGGCAAGAGTGCAAGGCTCTGTCAAAGGCTAGGCCTTGCTTCCATGTCCTTGGGCTTCGGCAGGATTCATGGGGCCAACATATCCGCAACCACACGAATATTATCTCCAGATACGCAGAGCTGCTGTCTGGTGTTTAATGCACAACTTGTGCCTTCGGTTGCAAAGACGTCATGTACACCCGGCTAAGGCGCCTGTCCAACCATGAGATGTGCTGGGCCTGTGCCGAAAGAGGAAGCTACGACGTGATCAGAATATCGAGTGCGCACGGGCACAAGCACCACTGTTGTAGTTTTCACTTTTTGGAGATGCTCCTGATGGAAATGCTGGTGCATGCGAGGCGACAAACGCTCGACCAGCATGGAACATCACAGAAATCAGAACCATCCAGCAAGGCAATCGCGCATGTCGCCCGCACCGTAGAGTGAAACCAAAAGAGTCTGTGGGATGCAACGAGTCCTAGCACCTAAGCGACCAACTTCTGTCAGTTTTAGGGTTGGCATCAGCTTTGCCGACGACCTTTCTGACGATGACTCCAACCGTTACAGACAAACAACTGCGACCGAAAAAACGCTGCAATCATAGGCAGCCTGCACACTGGGCAACTGACGCACAGTGGCGCGAGACCCTTTGTCAACTTATGTCACCGCTACCCAAAATCGCACGTGCGAAGGTCAGAGCTGGACACGGGATCACTCTTCAGGGGGCTTGGCCTGGAATGTCTCTACAGATGCCGAACTTGCGCAGCTGCACTTCTCACCAATTCACCAATGCATCGAAGAACTACAACAGTCTCGCGACAGCCAATCACACGTGGTTTGCGCGGCCTTCTGTCCGCTGGGATTGGACGTCTCCAAGTTTTCCAGCACCACCTGGTCCAACATCCACGACACATGGCAAACAATAAAGACAGGCAGCCACAATCGGAAAGATGCTAATCCTGCACGATTAATGCGAAATCCTCTCGGCATGACAGAATCACTGGCTACTAGCAGAATAGCTAGTGCTGAGCCAATCTTGGGGCAGCATATCATGCACGATGCCGTGTGCATGCGAGCTCGTGTGCGTTTGTTTGTGTGTGTGCTGCTCCTCGGATTCCACACAAAGCAAGCCAAAAGCTTGCACAAACTGTCCCAAACTCGGCCAGATGGTGATGTACTGAAAACATACAGCTGCATGACCTCATCTTGAAATCGACACTGAAGCTCGTGCCTTGTGCGCTGCGGCTATTCGATCTTGCAGGTAGGGTGAGCCTGGACACTCCTTGCACATTGTCGGCAAATGGACTCACGTTCCACACACACAAGCATACGCATCATCACAGAATTCCTCCGAAGGAGCGTTCAAGGAGTGCAATGTCTGGAAGCGCTCCTGGAATCGTGGACTCCGGCATCATGAAGTCTAAGCGAAGAAAGCAACTCAATAGTCCAATAACATTTTATGTGCTCGCTTTGGCTATGTGCTAAAAGCAGGATGATTGTATGCCGATGACAAATCTCTGCGACAACACCTGATATGATGGCAAAGGTGCCATGACATCTCCGAAAGTCTTGCTGGTGCGTGAATCTGTCGGAACATATTCCGGTCACGCCCACTGTTAAATCAGCATTTGAAAAACCTCTACGTTGTGGTTGCCTCGATCTTTGAACGGCTTGTTACACCATCTGCATCCAAGACCTCCGGGCCGGCAAGCGGTTCAGAAAGTTCACCAGAGCAAACCAGCAATTGAACCGGGCCTTTTTTGCCTCATCCAAGGACATTCGCCGCCTGGCAATCTTCTGTGCTGCGGCCGCGGCAGCTCCTCGTCCAGCTGCTGCTTCCTGCAAATCTATAGCTCCGGCTGATAGTGCTTTATGCAGCCAATCATATAGTGCTTGACCCATCCAATTATCAATTCTCACACGAACCCGGCCTTGTATGCTTCCAGTACCTGTTCAGATTGAGCAGCTGCGTATAACTTGCCTGTCCGTGCCAGGGGCATCACTACAGGGGCACTGCCCGTCCGATTGCTCCACCAGCAACCATTCCAATCCGAGCCTGGGCGATAGATCGTGTTCCAGACCTTGCTTGCCTGCCCTCCTTCCAACCAACCGAGCAACGAGAATTCTGACGAATGGGCCAAAAGCCATCGTGATGAATCCGACGAAGAGTTTATTGTCATGCAATGAATGCATCCGAACTCCCAAATCACACACTTAGTGTTTTCAGACAATCGGTTGGTTCTCTATGTGTTTGCCTTCTTGACGATGCCAAGCTTGATCCGGGCCCACGACATGCAGACAAACACACACTAACGAAACACGGCATCACTGCATTTGGCCGGACGGAAACTGCACTCCTGCATGCAGGAACAAAAACAAAACCGGCACAATTTCCCGAATAAAATTCCAACACTGATGCATGCAGCTTAAACGAACTGGCAGCAGCTCAGCGTTTACCTCCGCCACAATTGAATGAACAGTAGCATTCCAATGTGTGCAAGCCCTGACAGAATGAAAACACATAACCGTTCAGCCTCCAGCAGTTGGATCGGAAATGTGTTCAAAACCTATGGGATAGAAGGGTTTAGGGCTCAAAATTCACAAGGTGACCAGGTACAGCTGTCTGCACTGCTGAAGGATGAAACGGGGCCTTTAGGGATGTGAAGCACAAAAAAACATCATTTTTTCGCTTTTTTTGCCGCATATATTCGATGTCTGAAACTCTAAGCCGTCTTTATTTGTAAAAAAATAAAGGCGAATTTCTGAACAACTGAAGTGTGATTTGACAAGAATCTTGACACAAAGCTTCGACTCAGAATCCAACGGTTGGACCAAGCGTGGGCTTTAGGTTTCTTTTCGGGTTGCCCACACTTGGTCCAACGGTTGGACCAAGTGTGGCAGCGGGGATTTCCAGGTTGGACCAAGTGTGGACATCTTTAAGTTTGTTCAGGGTTGTCCACACTCGATCCGATCCAACGGTTGGACCAAGTGTGGGCTTCAGGTTCTGTTTTTTGAGGCTGTCCACACTTGGTCCAACACTCGGACAAGTGTTCGGGAGTTGGAGCATGAACATGCGCTTTGCAAAGAGGTGGTACGAGTGCTTCTAAATCTGCTCCGCTCCGGGATTCCAGCGTCTACCCCAAGAAAACTGAACACGCAATCACGAACAAAAAACCAGAACCACAAACTCAAACAAAACACAATTACGAAGACAAAAGAACAAAAAGCCAAACTTGATCGTTCGCTGGCTTCGCGAACAAAATAAAATGGAAGAAGAAGAATTCACGAAAATCGACAATCACGAACACAAAAGAAGAAGAAGCCCCACGAGATCGGTTTTTGCAAAGAAATTAAATGAGAAGACAAAAATAAATGCAATAAAACGCAGTCGAAACACGAAAAATTTCGCGAAAACAAACCATCAATGAAACAAAAACGCAATCACAAACATTGAACTTTTCAATTCAAAGTCAGAAATTCCAGATTTTGGAGTGGGAGTTAATCTCATCCAAATCGGGAGTTGGAATAAGCAAACGCGGGCGCTGCAGCAATGGTCCACATTGGACTGCCAGTCTGCGAGTTCCAGACAAAGCGCTTCCCGTTTGCAGAGCCAACGTGAGTGCTCGGGGGCTGCATCCAGCGACCCTTCGGCGAAGGGGGCTTGGGGGGGGGGGCGGAAAGGAGGAAGGCTTCGAAGGATTTGAAGGGGAGGACGAGGGTTCGAAGGCTTCGAAGGGTGGGGACGAAGGCTTCGAATGCTTCGAAGGGTGGGGATGAAGGAGTAAAACGCTTTACGGGTACGTTCCAAACCCTTTCACTGAACACTGATATTCGCTCGTCACTTTTCCTTGGGAGCACGGACTGTCTCGGGTGCTTCCCTTGAGCCTAAACACCACAGTGGAACATTTGTTCCAAGCTATACAAAACTCGTGGCAAACAGCTCAACTACAGGATAACAGGGCAACACACTCCTAAGCGAAATGTTTGTTACCCCCTCTTCGTTGCAGCCTCTTTCCTCTTTTCCTTTCCTAGAGGTGCTACGAACCCAAAACAGTCGCTCACTTCTCTTTTAAACACGTCGTGGTGCACTGCTTCGTGTTTTGTGAAACGTCAGAGACAAGAGCTACACTTACGGCCGCTCTCACTAAGCTCTTTACTTCGTTTCACTTCTTTGGCTTTCGCCACAAAAGAACTCACTCCTCGGCAGCTGTGCTGCAAACTTCCTTGGCCGCTGTGCTGCAAAACTCTTTGAGGATGCTTTACCCCCTCTTCTTCAAATCCCTCTTTCTTTATAGACCCGAGGATTGCTCTCTCTCTCTTTTCCCGCCTCCTTGTTTATAGACCTGAGGTACGGTCTTTCTCTTCTCCTGCCTCCTTGTTTATAGACCTGAGGTACGGTCTCTCTCTTTTCTCCCTCCTTGTTTATAGACCTGAGGTACGGTCTCTTTCTTCTCCTTTTTTTCTCTTTTTTCCTTTCAACTCTTTTGCTCTTTCTTTCCCTTTCCACTTCCTTTGGGATTGCCCGTTCTGTACTTCTTCTTCGAAGCTTCTAGTCGATTGGCGTAAGCACGCCTCACGACAGGCTCGTTCTTGCGAAACCAAATCGCAAAATCCTCTTTTGACATACCATCTCTTTGGCATATCGGCTGGTACTGTCCGTTGACGTAGTTAAAGTCGCCGTCCCAGCAAACATCTGCTGAATGCCCGAATCTCGAGCAAAGAGAGCAAACGACCGGTGCGGTCGCTGCCTCTGGATCCTCCTCTACGCGCTCACGTTCTCTCATCTTTTCGATCTCCTCTTCCAGCTTTTGGTTTCCTTTTTCTCAGTGAGGCGCAGCACTTACGCTCTTTCTCTTCGTGAGCTTCCACAACTCTTCGCTCAACTCGTTCACTTCTTTTTCCTTTGCTGCCTTGAGCTCTGCAAGCTCCTTCTCCTTTTGCTCTTTGAGCTCTGTAAGCTCTTTCTCCTTTTTCTCTACTTGAGGAAAAACAGAGTCCCACAACCCTCATTTCTTGAGCCATGATTTCGCACGGGAGTAGAGATCTCAAGTGAAACTGCAGACAAAGAGTATGACTGTAAAACACATGTGAAATACAAGTAAAATGGTGGGCACGCGTGCAGGAAAACTTTCTTCACCCCGCCTCGGTGAGATGCGCTGAGCATCGACACCGATCGAAAGTTTGCCACACCATAAAACAAAGTACACTAGTTCACGATGGTCTGCATTCGTAGTGTTCGGAGATAGTTACGCCACAAGCGGTAGTTACGCTACGTATGTACGATATTGGGCTCATATCTACACGGTTTCAGCTACGACTGTACAGCAGCTCTACGCAATCTCTGTATACCAAGCTTGGGCAGCTCGGCACACAAAGTCGCTTGACTCACCCAAGCGGAGGCGCTTCAAGAATGCGGTGACTCGTCACTGCGTCGAGGCCACCTTCGTAAGCACTCAAGAGGATTCATGTCGAAATTGCAGCATGCGTTTAACGTTGCTGCCACACGTAAAGATTGTGACAACTCTGAGTTGTCAGGATGTTGGCCATCCGCTCGGGGTTACGGCTGCTCCACAGCCGACGCATTCGGAGTTGGTAAATCAAGATTGGCACCAAAATGGTGCATTTCACCTTCAAGGACAATGCGCTGTCTGGCACATCACAAGAGTGAAATGTAGTTCACACGACTGTTGGCATAAGCCACATAATCATGAGCATCTCAAGCTTTGCACACACATCATCCGATGATCAATCGCTCCCGGAGGATCGAAGGACCATCTATGTACATGACAACCAATGTGTCAGCATCATGAGCATTTCGAGGGCACAAGAGTGCGTGTACGCAAGGATGCCATTCGATTTTGCTGTCACGGACGGCACACACCACAAGGCGTGTACCCCTGGTGCTCGGCATCGGCACGGGTCATCGACACCACATTGTTGGCACTATGCAACTTTCCACAGCCTAGCTTATGGAACCTGCGACCTTGGTTGGTTGCGACCCATACTTCCTGGACTGGCACGTGTTGCCTGCGAGGCCTTGGAGGCTTGGGCAATTGCTTTCTCGGTGCGTCAGTGCTGGACCCAGGCATGTCACGTCGTGCATGGCCGTCGCTGTCATCGTGATGACGAGGGCTGCTCTTGGCTTTGCTGGATGCACCACGGGATTGTGCTTGCCTCTGCATTCTGGCCTCACGGGCGGCATCTGTGATCCACTGTTCAGGATCGAAGCTTTCATCACTGCTCGTGCATTGCATGGGCATCTGCGGTGTTCCGGGAACCCCGCCTGCAATGGGTGTCAAAGGCCTTGTAAACTTCTGATCATTCACACTCACATCAAGCTGTCCACCACCAATGTGCACATTCACAGTGGGCTGACGACTGTCGTGACGGAAAACACAAGACGCAATGCACAGAACGATGCAAATTGCAATCACTTGGGCGGTGGCGCTCACAGCAGCTGGATAGGCCTCAACGAACGCAGCAATGTATGCAAAGACCTGCATCATCATGGCAAGGACTCCATCGAGGGATGAGGGCTCATCACTCCCATCATCCTGCCCATCATCTGCGCTCAAAGCACGTGTGGTTTGCAAAGTGATCAAGAAAGCTTGCAGCATCCTAATCATGTCCGGATCAGCCCCTGCAACAACAGCACGAACCTGCTTGTGCACTCTACACACCTGTACTGCGCGGGATTGCGCAGCAGCTTCCTCACGGCCTACAGGCGGCCTACAAGTTCATATCCATTCTCCGAGTCTCGTACATTCTTGATTCAAGAGGTTCTGAAGGAAGCGGGTCCGCGAGGGATTCAACGACTTTGTCATCAAGTCACTGATGTTGGTGGCTGTCGGCACTGGCGAACCAACGATCTCACCAAGCTGCACCCTCTGTTAGATCCAGAGGAGACGGGCATGGATGTGGCGAACTCGTCCCACTCCTTGCCGCAACATCATAGACCGGGCCGCTGAGTTGTCGACCAACACTCGAAGAGGCGCGACAGCACCTTCAAACAAGTACTCCACCACTGCGTGGATCAACAGTCCATCAATGGCACAACTGATGGCAGCATGATATTCTGACTCAGCGCTCGAAAGGGCGATCAGGCGTTGAGACCGGCTGGCAGAGTAGACAAGTTGTCCGTCCACCAGGAATGCCGATCCAGACACACTCTTACGAGAAATCTTGCAACCTGCCCAGTCGGCGTCACTGTAAGCTTCAACAACATGCTTGCCATCCTCTTGCACGATCATACCTTGCCCAGGCTGGGAAGACGAAATGCATTGGCACTGGCCTTTGTGCTGATGCAGATACCCAGTCAAATGTGCCAACTTGCACAGGGCGTGTTGCTTCCAACCCCCCCTCACTACTAGTACTACTAACTTTTTCTACTACAACGATTACTTCTGCTATTTATCATGCTACCAGTCAAAATGACAATGACTCAAAGAAAAATGACAGTAGCAAAACTGCCACTGCAGCTTCCACTAGAACTACGACTCCTAGTGCTTGCACTGACACTTGGAGTTCTACCACTCATAATCCGAGTAACGCGGGTACCAACACTGGTCCAAACTTGTACCACCGCATTTTGGGGGGATGAAGATGATTGCGATTAGGAATCTAAATTGTAATCGTGAAAGTGACGGAAGCCGGGAACCCGGGCACGGGGTGGCGATCACTATAGTACCCAACGGTTTGGTACTGTGTTTTGTTTTGGGTTTTGAACAAACCAGAATAGTATTTCGATTGTTTCCATGGCTCACCACCTCTTTCCTCAAGCTGCACCCCTACCCAATCAGGTGCTCGAGCCCCTGGGGTCCCGATTGGCATCACGACAGACATGTTTGTAACAAACATGTCTCCCGCGAGAAGGTGCAGCATCATTGAAAAGAGGGCCCAGGGTAACCGAGTCAAGCACAGCGGACCGTTGAGCGGTGGCAGTGGTGGCGGCGGTGTTTTGCACGGTGGTGGGCAGTGGCGGGGGTGGGAGTGGTGGGAGTGGGAGTGGCTGCAATTGCGGCGGTCCGTGGTGAGTGTGGAAATTGTGGGTTGTGGGTTGTGTTGGTTGTGGTTGTGGTGATCGCGCTGATTGTGGCGGTTGTTTTGCGGTGGTTGTGTTCGCGCGCAACAGCAGATCCAACCGAAGGTGGGTGATACCAGGCCGCAGTAGTGGTAGCCGCAGTAGTGGCAGCCTGGCAGCAGCAGCAGCAGTCGTAGTAGTGGCAGCAGCAGCAGCAGCACAGCAGCAGCAGCAGCAGCAGTCGTAGTAGTAGCGGCAACCACCGCGAAAACACCCAACCGTTCCCAACAACGACCAATATCGCGATGACACCGATGACCCGATGACGACGGACACTTGGACGACGAAAGTGAAATTCAGCAAGACTGACGACGACGCTGCGAGTGAAGCCTTAGTCGTGATAAGGCTCCATAACGACGAGAAAGATGTTGAGAGATTGGAAGCATGACCCACTGCCGCAGCAACAACAACCGTATCAGCGGCACACGTCGCCAACATGACCAGATGTGATCGTTGCTATGTTGTTGTTGGTGGTGGCCCCATACAACTGGCGAGGAGTTTCATTGAGGCAGCCATACATGCCACAAGATTTCGTGGATGTTCCATACTACTAGCGCGGATTTTTTGTTGATGCCCGATACATCGAGGTTCATGAAGATCCGCAGTAGCAGTATGGCGTTTGACGTATGGCGAACTCATAGTATTTGGCATGCATGAATCCTAACAACCGTTGCAGGTGCGAAAACGAGGCATGCAGCGTGGAGGTTCAGAGGCCGTGGCTCATAAACAAATCCGGACTGCAGGGCTAATCCCAAAAATCCGCAGTAGTAGTATGCAACATCGACGAAATCTTGTAATAGTCACCCGCGAGTCAGTGAACACTCCTCGCTCGTTGTATTGAGCAACTGCCAGCAACAAAAACCCAAACTAGCAGCATGGTACATCGGAAGTCAGTGCGGCTAGCCCACAAGATCCGTGCTAGTAGTATGGAACATCGACGAAATCCGCACTAGTACTATGGAACATCGACGAAATCTTGTAAACCGTATGCATGAGTCACTGAAAAAACTCCTTGCTTGTCGTACTCCGAACATCCGAAAGCACACATTGACTGGGTACTTGCGACGAGTAGTGGACCAGTGGACGACAATGCACCAAAAAACAACAAGATTTAGATAGTTTAGTTGACGATGCATACTACGCATGCTAATGTTTGTTACGATCGTCTGAACATCCGTACTGCGGCTTACTTGCCCCAGCAACAACAACAACACCCACCGCTTCTGCTAAGCCAAGCAGCTTCACTTCACATTCCAAGCGTCTGCCATGATCTGCATGTTGGTGCGGCAGCGAGACAACACGTCATTGCCCGGCCAGCCATCCAACTCGAACGCCGCCTTGATCGTCGCAAGCAGACCCTCAGCGGCTTCGGGAACCCACTTGTAGCTGATCCAGGACGCAGGAGCTTCGCATCGCTCCCAAACCACGACCAGCGGCGGCAGGTACAGCAGCTGACCAGGCTCCAAGGATATCTGGACGCCGCCTTTGATGACAGCCTCCTTCATCTTCTCATCCATGGCAATCGCAGCAGCAACCATTGAGGCAATGTTGTTCTGAATGCCAAGCTCCTGCCACCAAAACAACGGAAAATGATTCCAACCATGCACAAAACCTAGACATGCACAATCTTGCAGACTGCAACACACAGCAGAGCATTCCAAACAGTAGCAGATCATGCATCAATGTCCTTGCACGTGACGAAGAAGCTGTCCAGCGACATCATGACGATGTCCAGCTTGTTGTCGCCGAAGCTGTGCCGGAAAGAGGCAAGATCCAGGATCTGAAAGCTTGTCTTCTTTGCAACCAGACCAACGAAGCCGGGCACCATGAAATCCTTATGCGCATCCGCCAACTTCTCGGGCCGGGAAGTCGACGACAACTTTGCGTAGTAGTTGCCAAGCTTGCTCTCCGCTGCCCCGATCTTCATGAACGCCCTTCCGGTGTTCAAGGCAGCCGAGCTCCCCGGAAACTGGCTCATGAAGATGGCAAGCCGGGCCTCAAAGAAGGGCTGCCCGACGATCTCAACCGGCGTGGGGACATTGACCGTCACACACCTCGACACAGAAGGGCCGAGGTCGTCGAAGAAGGAGTCACCGTTGGCCTCCGTCACCTTCTCAATGCTCGAGAGCTTGCCGAAGAGCTCGACCAGAACATCAGGATTCGCTGTCGGACCCTTCGCCGCCGGTGCCTTGGGCTGGGCTTGCTTTGCAAGGGCCTTCGCCTCCGCTGCGGCCGCCCTCTTCTGCTTGTTCTCCTCCTCCTTTTCCTTGCGCTTCCGCTTCTTCGTCACCTCCCGGATCGCTTTGGAGGCTTCCTGCATTGCCACGGTCACGGACTGTGCCAAGGCACGCCATGTGCTCACCATGCCCTTCACCTGCTCCGCGGCCTTTGGCAGATCCTCGGCGCTTGTGATGCTTTTGAGCTGCTTCTGCAAGTCTCGAACGCTGCCCGCGCTCCGGAGCAAGGTTTTGTTTGGAACAGGCGAGACTTGGCCCGTGAGCGCGTTCTGCAGCAAAAGGTCGCGCTGGCTCCAGCTGTCATCCTTGCTCAGGTCGTCGTGAACTAGTTTTGCCAAAACCAAGCGCTCGCAGACTATGCTTTTGTAGTCTTGCACGATACCCTCGCCGTCGATATCGTTCACCTGCATCAGACGACATGAACGTAAAACATCCCGGCACATGACGGTTTGTGCATGAGGCAGCAGTGACGAGCAACCAAGAGTAGAGATCAATCACATCGCCTACGCCTACCAAGCAGCGACACAGATCCGTTCAGTTGTCCAGTCTTGAGCTTTGAGCCGTTGCTGTTCGGCGTCGTAGCAGTAATGGATTTATCGTTTCGGGCTCCATATTGCAGTTACGAACAACCTAGAGTTAGAGATGAACCATTTTCCCCACTCATTTCGTCTTCATTTCGTCGCAATGATCCTGCCTGGATGTTGCGTTAATTTCGTCTTCATTTCTCGGCATGAGACCGACCCGCATCACGCATGGATGTCATTGCGTTCATTTTGTCTTGATTTCGTTGCAATGATCCTGCCTGGATGTTGTGTTAACTTCGTCTTCATTTCGTTGCAATGATCCTGCCTGGATGTTCTTGCGACACTGGCAGTATTTCTTTGTGCGTGCAACCAAGCTGTCGTCCAGTCTTGAAGCTTCAGTCTTCAGTGCTTCAGCCAATGCTATTCGCATTCATGGATTTATCGTTTCGGGGTTCATATTACAAGCTGATGAGGATCAACCAACCAATCCGAAACCCTTGCAACGGAACCAAGCGCCTCCTTCTCCACCTTGGCGATTGTGGCGCCAAGGGTCTCGAGAGCCTTCTGGAGCTGCTCCCCGGTCTCGTCGAAGGCCTTCAGCCGCGACACTGTCAGGTCACCGCCAACGAGTTTCTCTTTCTCTCCGTTCTCTTCGTCTGCAGCTGCAGCAGGCGCACTGGAGAGGGAACCGGCGGAGGCGTTGGAGCCTGTGGAACCCCGTCGCTTTGGTCTCGCTTCAAAGAACTTGTTCGCCTCAGACGAGAAGAAGTTCGCGGGTCGGTCGTCAGCGGTGTCCTCGAGGAAGGATTCCTTCGCGACCTTCGGGGAGGCTTCGTTGACAAGCTGGTGGGAGACGCGGCGGCGAGCCTTGGAGTCAACGTAGTCCTCCTTCCTCACGAGCAGTCGTTCTGGAAAGGCTCTGTTCTCGCCTTCCAGGTCGTAAGCGCCCTCTGCAGCGAGACGGGTCCGCCATTTTGTCTCGATGTCTTCGGGCGAAAGCTTCTTCTGCGAGTAGAAGGCCTCAAAGTCAAACCAGTCCATCTTCGCCATGCGCGTGCCCTCGTCGGAAATCTGCTCGTTGGCGATGATCTCGAGAGCTCTCGACTTGGAGTACTGCACACGGGCGCGGCCTTTGCCTTTCGACGGGCACTCCAACTGATAATCCCGGACCAATTTCCGGAAGGTGCGCTCGTTGCGCTTCGCATCTTCGTATTTCTCGACCCACCCATCGTCCTTCGCGGTCTTCGCCAAGCTGTCCACGTCAGCTTTGCACTTCTGACAATACGGATTCTTGCCAGTGCAATCTTCGCACTGGCAGATCATGCACTTGAGGCCACGGTACGTCTCACGTCCCGGAGCCTTCTTTGGAGCAGGAACCCCGAGCACACGGGCCTCACCTGAGGCCTTCGCCTTCGCCTTTGCTTTCGACTTGGCCCTCCGACCAGTGGAAGCTGCATTGCCGAAGGCATCAGCAGCTGCAAGAAGCCCCTCAAGCTGCTCGTCACCCTCGAACTGCACTTCCTCTTGGAGAGGCCCTTCGAGATCGGCCATGACTCAGCAGCTACACACTACAAGAAGCTGGTGTCGTGCGTCCTGCCTAGAATGCCGGCCAAGAAAAGTGTCCTGGATCCCTGCCTGGAACATGGGATTGTGCAGCCCTGCCTGGAGCATGAGATTGTTGCAACTCGCAGATATTCACTTGCCCAACTTGCTCCATCATTCAACCTATGAGCCAGCCACCTGAGTCACTCGATCGATCATCCACTGCACTGGCTGCACTGGCACAGCGATTCACTGACTTGAAGTCTGGCCCCGCAAGGACGGAAGGTCTGGTTGACAAAGCTGCCTTTTTTGCACGGAACGCAGAATCCATTGTACCACCGTGTAGTACAACTAGTCTGAGAAAACTCGCGAACAAAACTCTGAACGACGCTGGAGGCGCTGCTTGGAGGAATAGGATCACAAGTAAGGTAACTATAGCTCCAATTCTGTATAAGACCAATTAAAGTATCTATAACCCTAGTCAGCCTAGTTACTGAGTCCCATGATACTCCAGGGCATTGGGGCGGGGCCCAGAAACCAAATCAGATGCTTAGTGTGGCCAGGGCTGGGATCGCGGGGACTGGGGTCTGGCGGTCCATAGTCTAGAGTACAATCTATAGACTCTAGAACCCGAGGTAATTTTATAAGCTTTTCCCCTGACCCCGGACCCCTGACTCGTTATGGACAGCATCCTTCCTCCAACACTTCCGTCCGTGCAAACTGCTCGACCTGCAGACAGGCTTCTGTGCCGCTCATGTTGTACTCGGAGGCAGGCCTCCTGCTGTCTGTTTGCAGATGCTGGCCGAGCAAATTATGAATCATGATGTGTGCTCGTGTTGTGACACTCCTGCCAGGTAAAGCAACCTGTTCCAAACATTTGCAGATAGCAGTGGTGCTACTAAAGATTTGTGGATATCTGTTACAGGCAATCTGACAGTCTCCTGGCGTAGGATGAACGATGCTGTCAAGTTCGTGGCTCTCCAAAGTCTACTGTCTACAGAATAGTCTACAAACCCTGGGGCCCCGGTCACAGTCTGAAAGCATTACCAGGTGTAGTAACTCGTTCGTGACAGCATCGTTCCTACAACACGAGCAGCAGGTAGGCTGGCCTCTGTATGTTACGCATGTCCAGCTGACTCTGAGAAAGACCGCGTGAAATCCTTGCTTCTGCAATCTGCAGGTAAAGCAGACTGTTCTTCTAGTCTGCTGCAGCGTCAGCATCGTCAGCCGTGATTCTCAGCTCTGACGTGGACCGGAATCGAAATGAGGAAGGCGAGGCACAAGGCGACAGGGAGCCGAGTGCATACGCAGCCCATGTTCCAATGACAGCACGATGCATGGCAAGCTCAGAAACATGCTGTCAAAACATGGATCCACGGACTTCTCAAGCACGAACTGCTTGAGAAGACTCTTGTCCTCTAGCAGCGGGACGCCTTGCAGCAGCATGTGCTCTGCTGGCAAGGCCGTGCGCTGCAGCTTGTGGCTCCAGATCCTTGCTGCATATGGAAAGCAAGAAAGCAAAGCCAAAGTGTTTTCAGACCGAACGTACATTATCCCCCCTGGGCATGCAAGCGGCAATGATCCACGAAGAAGGCACGGGGCACTGTTTGCGACTCCGACCGTGGTCCACTCGGCGGTCTGGGACAAGTCGACCAAGAAGTCCTCGCCCAGCTCACCCCCGTCCTTGGCAGCGAGCTCCTCAAATTCCTCAAGCATTTGTCTATGCCGCGGAGTCAGCACTCGTCTGAAATCAGCTGCTTCGAGAGGGCCTTCTGCGTGGTAGAGTTTCTGACGGAGTTTGTTTCGGAAGTATTCCTCGACGATGTTCGGTGGCATAGCCAGTAGATCGCTGCCCGTCATGGCCGCAGAAGCACCGAAATGAAACTCGAATGCGAAGCGGAACAGTGCCATCGACGATGGACCAAAGCAGTGAAGCGCCTTGGCCGTCTCACCGGCCATCCAATGTCCAGCCTAGGTCAGCAGAACTGGTTCACTCCATGGCCCTTCAATGCTAGAGGATAACGCCACACTTGAACATCCATTTTGCGCCCAGTAACGGTGAAAGGGTGAACTGGAAGGCAGAGTACCTCAGCCACCGAGGCAGGGCACACACACACACACACACGCCCCGAGCACACGGGCCTCACCTAGGCCTTCGCCTTCGCCTTTGCTTTCGACTTGGCCCTCCGACCAGTGGAAGCTGCATTGCCGAAGGCATCAGCAGCTGCAAGAAGCCCCTCAAGCTGCTCGTCACCCTCAACTGCACTTCCTCTTGGAGAGGCCCTTCGAGATCCGCCATGACTCAGCAGCTACACACTACAAGAAGCTGGTGTCGTGCGTCCTGCCTAGAATGCCGGCCAAGAAAAGTGTCCTGGAGCCTGGAGCCCTGCCTGGAACATGAGATTGTGCAGCCCTGCCTGGAGCATGAGATTGTTGCAACTCGCAGATATTCACTTGCCCAACTTGCTCCATCATTCAACCTATGAGCCAGCCACCTGAGTCACTCGATCGATCATCCACTGCACTGGCTGCACTGGCACAGCGATTCACTGACTTGAAGTCTGGCCCCGCAAGGACGGAAGGTCTGGTTGACAAAGCTGCCTTTTTTTGCACGGAACGCAGAATCCATTGTACCACCGTGTAGTACAACTAGTCTAAGAAAACTCGCGAACAAAACTCTGAACGACGCTGGAGGCGCTGCTTGGAGGAATAGGATTACAAGTAAGGTAACTATAGCTCCAATTCTATATAAGACCAATTAAAGTATCTATAACCCTAGTCAGCCTAGTTACTGAGTCCCATGATACTCCAGGGCATTGGGGCGGGGCCCAGAAACCAAATCAGATGCTTAGTGTGGCCAGGGCTGGGATCGCGGGGACTGGGGTCTGGCGGTCCATAGTCTAGAGTACAATCTATAGACTCTAGAACCCGAGGTAATTTTATAAGCTTTTCCCCTGACCCCGGACCCCTGACTCGTTATGGACAGCATCCTTCCTCCAACACTTCCGTCCGTGCAAACTGCTCGACCTGCAGACAGGCTTCTGTGCCGCTCATGTTGTACTCGGAGGCAGGCCTCCTGCTGTCTGTTTGCAGATGCTGGCCGAGCAAATTATGAATCATGATGTGTGCTCGTGTTGTGACACTCCTGCCAGGTAAAGCAACCTGTTCCAAACATTTGCAGATAGCAGTGGTGCTACTAAAGATTTGTGGATATCTGTTACAGGCAATCTGACAGTCTCCTGGCGTAGGATGAACGATGCTGTCAAGTTCGTGGCTCTCCAAAGTCTACTGTCTACAGAATAGTCTAGAAACCCTGGGGCCCCGGTCACAGTCTGAAAGCATTACCAGGTGTAGTAACTCGTTCGTGACAGCATCGTTCCTACAACACGAGCAGCAGGTAGGCTGGCCTCTGTATGTTACGCATGTCCAGCTGACTCTGAGAAAGACCGCGTGAAATCCTTGCTTCTGCAATCTGCAGGTAAAGCAGACTGTTCTTCGAATCTAGTCTGCTGCAGCGTCAGCATCGTCAGCCGTGATTGTCAGCTCTGACGTGGACCGGAATCGAAATGAGGAAGGCGAGGCACAAGGGGACAGGGAGCCGACGATATACGCAGCCCATGTTCCAATGACAGCACGATGCATGGCATTCCCGGACAAGTTCAGAAACATGCTGTCAAAACATGGATCCACGGCCTTGTCAAGCACGAACTGCTTCCACGGACTCTTGTCCTCTAGCAGCGGGACGCCTTGCAGCAGCATGTGCTCTGCTGGCAAGGCCGTGCGCTGCAGCTTGTGGCTCCAGATCCTTGCTGCATATGGAAAGCAAGAAAGCAAAGCCAAAGTGTTTTCAGACCGAACGTACATTATCCCCCCTGGGCATGCAAGCGGCAATGATCCACGAAGAAGGCACGGGGCACTGTTTGCGACCGTGGTCCACTCGGCGGTCTGGGACAAGTCGACCAAGAAGTCCTCGCCCAGCTCGCCCCCGTCCTTGGCAGCGAGCTCCTCAAATTCCTCAAGCATTTTTCTCTGCCGCGGAGTCAGCACTCGTCTGAAATCAGCTGCTTCGAGAAGGCCTTCTTTGTGGCAGAGTTTCTGACGGAGTTTGTTTCGGAAGTATTCCTCGACGATGTTCGGTGGCATAGCCAGTAGATCGCTGCCCGTCATGGCCGCAGAAGCACCGAAATGAAACTCGAAGTCGGACTGCGAAGCGGAACAGTGCCATCGACGATGGACCAAAGCAGTGAAGCGCCTTGGCCGTCTCACCGGCCATCCAATGTCCAGCCTAGGTCAGCAGAACTGGTTCACTCCATGGCCCTTCAATGCTAGAGGATAACGCCACACTTGAACATCCATTTTGCGCCCAGTAACGGTGAAAGGGTGAACTGGAAGGCAGAGTACCTCAGCCACCGAGGCAGGGCACACACACACACACACACACGCATGAAGTTCGATCAACTACATAACTGCGACAAGGCACAAGTCTTCGAGCCCATCCATGAGATGCTCCACGTGGAATCGCATAACGTTCTCGTGCAGGAGCAAGTCTGGCTGGTGGGCTTTGAGGCCCTCCTTCCACCACAAGAAAGAGACCTGCGAAGGACCATGCGACCTGAGGGCCTTCTGGTTCATCGACGACCAATCGTAGCAGCATGTGCCACTCACTTGGATTTCCAAGCACCTTCGGTTTGTGGCCCGGGCAAGACAGGCCTCCGGCGCCAGAGCCGGAACATCTTGCTGTTTCCAGCGACAGAAGACTTTGTGGTCCAGTGGAAAGTAGCTGGACAGGTTGTGGTGGACTTCCGTCGCCAAGTTCTCAGTGCGGTTGGCAACAACTCAAGACAGAAAGCCTGGGCACACAAGCCCAAAGGCGAAGCCCTCAAAACCGACCCTGGTGAACAACTACAAATTCAACTGTGAAGCAGCTAAGGAAGCTTTATTTTGAGCAAGCGTCTTTCAAGAAGGCAGATCTCTCCTCGGCAGTCGCCTGAGCAGTTGGAGCAAAAGGCGCAATGTCGGACATCATGTCTTTGGACACAAAGTCCTCCACATAGCCAAAGAGATGCTTTGCACGACTTGTTGCCGACAGCGCCTGTACTGCATGAACATCCGGGTCGCAGACGCTGTGCACGACGGGTTCCAACAGGTCTGCAGAGTCTGTGCCCTCTGCAAAGTGAAAGTGCTCCTTTAGCGCGGTGATGGCATCAAGCAAGCCTTCCTCTCCATTGCCACACCCGCTATGGTCGGAGTAAATCACCATGCAGTTGCCATTGGCCAAGTGGGCTTTCCAGCCATATCGCAAACGTGGTATGCGATGAAGCTTGGCTGCCAACTTCGACGGCCAGTCGTAGAGGTCGCCGATTGTGCTGCCTGCACGATCCCGAATCATAACCCGCTGGCGCTTGCATGACATCCTCATTGGCCGTGGGGCCCAAAACCTTGGTTTCGGCACAGCTCCAACGAAATCAGCAATACACACCGAACAAAACCGAGTACAGTACATCTTGCAGCGAAATTCCGACACCCGCCGACTGGTGAAGCTATGATGGGTAGATGTGGTTAACACTCTCATGATCTCTCATGTGTACACCCCATCCCTCTGACCGCCCCTGTTACAAAGAAAGACGGATGTTGAGGTTGAAGTGTGCAATGAACATTGGATTTACAAGTTGTCTGTGCTCATCTTGACCGTGTGAGAATGGAATCTTGTAGCTGCTATCCGCGTTCATTGTGCCTCTTGGGTTAACGGCCAGTGGAAATTATTACCTTTAACGATCGTTCCCTGAAAAGCAAAAAATAGAGTTGTTGTTTAATTGGAGAAAGATGAATTCAGCCTATAAACACAACTGCGCGGCAGTAGGAGTTCTGTTTACACAAAACTGTGTTTTCTATTGGCCTTTGGGCTGCATCTTGAGTAGCCACATCGCGTCGGTGAGCATGTAGAATCGCAACCGACACCCGCCGACGTCCGAAAGTACGAAGCGCGCGCGTCATGTTTTTTCTGACGTTTTGCGGCCACCCCATCATGCCGTATTGGATGCAAACTTTTCTGATCGAACAACCGGTTTGCAGTCAATTCTTAAGTTTGAAAGCCTGAAACAGAAATCGGTGTTCATGTAGCATCATGTAGCACTTGTATCGACAATCTCCCCGAAGCTCCCCGAAGCTCCCCGAAGCTCCCCGAAGCTCCCCCTCAGCTCCCCGAAACTTTCCCCAGCTGCCCGCCACCTTTTCACAAGCCCAGCCGGACCACCACTTCCCAAAACCAAGTCCTTTATTACAACCTGCTCATGTCTGCATCACCCATTCCCATCGGATGTCTGGGGCACTTGGACACAGTCCCGGCTGCTTGGGCTCCCCGAAGCTCCCCGAAGCTCCCCGAAGCTCCCCGAAGCTCCCCGAAGGTTGTGGCAGCTCCCCGGACCTTTTTGCAGAACACGACACACCAGCACCAAAAGCTTGTCACGAGGTGCCGGGCAACCACACCCCAAAACAGTTCGCGCACAAAAGACCAAAGCAAATGGGGCAGCACTTCAGGACTCCGCAAAACTTGGTTTCAAGCTGGGGAACACACGATGTGGTCCTGGAAGCTCATGTTGCTCTGTTTCAGCGGTTCCAGCATGGCAATGAAGTGTTGTATTCGCAAAAGAAACTGGACTGTGTGGAAACGACAGACGTGCTATCTTACACAACATGACTACAACACTGAAAAGCCTCGGAACATGGCTGGCGGCTGGCAATGCATAGCACACATCAGCATCTATATGACCCAGAAGCGGCGGACTTCGCTCCTCAACGACAGATGCAGAGGTACTTCCAACGCCGCACCAGCTGCGCCCCTGACCCCAAAAAGGCTGCTGCTGCTCGGCTGAGCACCTTTTTTTAGGGTTTGGGTCTAAACCACAGGGTCTTAGGCTTAGGGTTCGGGAGCTCGGCTGAGCGATCCTAGCGTCTTAGAACTGGGCCTAAACCACAGGGTCCTAGGGTTCGGGAGCTCGGCTGAGCGATCCTAGCGTCTTAGAACCGGGCCTAAACCACAGGGTCAGGGTCCTAGGGTTCGGGAGCTCGGCTGAGCGATCCTAGCGTCTTAGAACTGGGCCTAAACCACAGGGTCCTAGGGTTCGGGCGCAGAAGCGGTGGTGACTTCGCTGGCCCGAAGCAAGGCAGCGACGGGATGCAGTGGAGGAGAGCCGCAGCCGAACTAGGTCCAGGATCGTAAGCTTGGTCGGGGAAGCCCCAACTCGATAGGTTCACAAGCGCATTCGGCGATCGTTCGTCGCGGGATTTCTGGGTTGCCGAGTGCTGTAAGTGCTTAAGGTGGGGGAAAGGGCACAAGACAACTCCTCCTATTGGGGTTCGGGTCTAAACCACACGACACAGGGTCCTAGGGTTCGGGTGCTCGGTTCACTCGCTGGAGGAAGAGCTGTCTGAGGACGAGGATGACGACGAGCTGCTGCCTGATGAGGAAGATGGAGCAGCAGCCTTTGGCGCCGCTGCCGCACGTGCGCTTGCACTTGCACTTGCACGCTTCCGCTTTCTACTTGGCACAGCAGATGAGGCAGCAGACGGATTGGGCCGAGGATCAGACGGCTCAGCAGAAATGCTATCAACCCGGCAAGCAATCATGGTAGCCTCGTCTGGGAGCTCCTCCAACACGGGATGATAAGCCTGGTGGCTGACCTTGTCCTCGAAGAGGAAGACACTGTTGCACCAGTGCCGGACACGCCATAGAGTCGTCATCTCCTGTGCTTCGTCATCAGGATTAAAGGACATTGTTTTCGTGCACTTCTTGTTTCCGAGAGTATGGGCCGGATGAGGGCACGTGGCCTGCCACGACTGCACCGGTTTAGCCTTGCCCTGCTTCTGAATCTTGTGCGTTATCAAGAAAGCTCCCCAACGGTGTGTCTTGTCTTGGCGACGCCTAGCCAGCAATTCATCGGCGGGCTGCGGCCGCTCAGGCCGCTCAGGAACAGCAGCTTGTGCAGCCCCAACATCGGAGGGTTCTTCATTCAGAATTGCCAGGGCCTCGTCTATTGCCTGGTGATCTCTCTCTCCAACCAAAGGCGACTCCACTTCCACAGCATGTCCTGGTTCCAAAAACGGCGGATCCTCGGACAAGACGGAATCACGGTCGTCCTGGTCCTGATCCCCTGGAAGCTCTGGAGCACCAACAACAGCAGGAATGGGACGTGGCTGGGCAGGTCCAGGCTCACTAGCTAGAAACAAACGATCACGGGCAACAGCACGAGACGTCTCTTTCGGCTCCAGATCGGTTAGTGCCTGAAGTGATGCCTCACCAGAAGCTACCTGAAGAAGGCACTGAAAGTACTTCACAGACGCAAGATGGAAGATTCTTTGCACACCAAGGGCTATCAGTGCATCACGGTTCTCGTGGATGGCTAACATGGCACGCAGGTAGTGCCTGGACACCACAGGTACTTTCTTTTTGAAGTACCAAGTCTTGCCCGGCCGAGAACCATCCTCCGAAGCTGAAGCTTCCTCTGCAGGGCCATCTGGCAAACGGATCTGCATTTCCAAGCCTTTCCGCTTCTTGTGGGTGGGCAGCTGCAGAGCTACCCAACCTGCATCTCTCAAGCATGCCATGATCTCGTAGCGGGTCCACTGGCCTCGGTCGTCAAGCAGTCGCGGCTGCAAAACCGATACCGGATGGGTTAGTGCCACACGAGTCGAAACCCACTTAAGGGCTTCTGCAGTTAGGCACCAGCCTTCAGCACTGCAATCTTGCGCGGCCCAGCCGCGGTCTTTCATCTGCTGCAGGATTTGCAAAGACGAGTCAGCCGATTTGATGCGAGAACGTCTGAAAGCCGGTTTCAGCAACACTTTTCCCGAACCGGCCACAGCATCAGAAGACATGAAATCCGTGACGACCCGATCCATGCTCGCCTGATCGGCAAGAATCAGAGGTCCCGTCCAAGCGAACCTGACCCGACTCGAAGACTTAAAGCGAAAAACTGAGTGCTGAAAGAGTGCATCATTTATGATGGCACTGGCTGCTGCCAGCGACCCTTCAGAGCCTTGAGGCTTTCCAGTCGTATACAGGACTTTGGCATCAGGCTTTACATCACAGCCGACCACTGGAAACATGGTTACAGCCACATCTGAAGAAGTCAGTGTTGTCATGCAAGACCCTTTGACTTGCTTCAGCAAAGACGGCCTCCAAGACTGGACTTTGAACAAGACACAACGACGAAATCGTTCATCAGCGACTACAGATTGCTCATCACACATGTGGCTGCCCCACGTAGATGCTACGGCAGCGCTATGATCCTGGCCCCGGTCGCAAGGATCAGCTTCGATCAATGCCACCTGACCCGCGTCATCGAGACATGCATCCGCAAACCTGGCATTGCCAGCCAAAGTGCATTGCAACTGACGAAAAGGAAACTCGTTTGCCGGCATGCCTGCAGCAGCATCTTGCAGTGTGGCCGCAAAGAAATCACATGATGAAGTGGCTGTAACACGGAAGTGCTCCAAGGCTAGGTGGCGCTGCAAAGAGTTTGTGTCTGCAATCGTCAGCGGCAACTTGGACGCCGACTTGGCCTGGCCATGCGTCTGCTTGGCATCAAGGACATCTTCCCAGTCGGCGAACTGCGTAGCTGCATCGAGCCGGAACATAACCCTATCTACAAACCCGAAAGACTGCAGCTGCTTGTCGGCTTGCTTTTTAGAAAGACTGTCCAAGGCAGTAACAGAAGCATTGCTCTTGAGCCCCAAGTGCTCAAGAACAAAAACTGGCAACCGCAATCGGTCAAAATGCTCTGCCAATTCGACCAACGTCTTAGGATCCTGAGCCGCGTTGTCCATGATTGCGGCTGACCTCAGCACGTTCGCAACGTAAGCCCCGCGATGATTCGGAGCTGTTTCTGTAGCACGTTTGACAACAGCATGGCGTCCCTCTATTGACCTTTCCAGCAGGGGAAGGAAGGCAATGGGTCCCAGCACAGCACGCAGCTGGAAACAATCGTCGGAATCGCGAGGCGACCCCTGCCCAAAACGAACGAGCGAGTCTCGAACATTGGAGTCTGACATGAATGCATGGCACAGGGGGTGGGCACTCGCCTTGTCCGGTTTTGACATAAATTCCCACTCGCCCAGCAAGCGACGGCAGGCAGCACGAGCCGTCGTTTCGGACGGATGCGCAAGGGCCAGAAAGGAGTGTGGCATGGCTGTCCAGTTCGCAAACTTCAACTGCAACATGAAGCTGAAATGCTGCAAACCTGCAACATATTCCGTGAACAGATCGGAGTTTGAAGGAAACACATCGGCAGCTCCTTGCAACTGATCACGCATGAAAGAAACCACGAAACCAGCGGCCAGCTCAGGAGCCCTCCTGCCTTTCATCGGGCAGGCAGCGTAGTGTTTGCACCTATCCTCATCGTCCTGGGCCGCTGCTTCACGTGGGTGGCAGGGACATGATTGAAACCATACCAGGAGCTCATCTGAGATGGCGAAGAGTTTGCGAAGCATGCTCATGTACTGCCAAACCTCAGCATTCTGTACCGCCGAATCAAAATTCTGAGATCGAACTTTGCCTCGAACTGCATCAGCAAGCACTTTGCTGCTCTCCGAGCTCTCCTGAGGACCTACAGGAACCAGTACATCAGCGGCCTGAGCAGCGTCGTCAGGACCGGCAGCCTCCTGAGCAGGCTCACCTGAAAGAGAATCATTCCGAAACTTCCCACTAAACGCCCGCAGACTCCAGAATTGCCGCAGGGGCAACTCTAGGGGTTCCATTGCGCTCAAGAAGGATGAAACACTCTGCCACCTCCAGTCTAGAAGCCGCTCTCCAAAGGAAGCAAACTTTGCTCGATGCGCAGCCGCATCTCCTTGACCAAAACACCTTTCTTGCAACCCCTGCCGGACATGATGATCACAAAGGAAGACTGACATGGCTTGAAAGTGAGGCTTGTGCTTCCGAAACGAAGGCAATGCCTCACACATGTCCTCACACATGTTGTGCATAACATGATGGATGCCGGGTACTGCCAACGATCGTGCAAAACTCAGCAGAGGCCACGGATCACTGAGTTGACCCGGCCCATCAGTCTCACAGAACTGGCTGCACCCGAGCTGCGGGCAAACTAGCTCCGAAGAAACTTCCATGCCTGGCAATCCTGCTTCTGTTCCAAAATCTGAAGTGAAGGAAGACACCGCTTGAACAACTTGAGGTAAGCATGCCCCTGCCGCAAGCCAGAAACTATGAAGCAGCCCATGAAGCTTGTGGTGTAAATTGGATCGCTGATGACCCAGTCCTGCTGGCGGCAGTACAAGAACCTCAACAGCATCGGCCAGCTCCTGTTCTGCTGCGACCAATTCCTGACAGAGATCTTCGTCCAGGTCGTCGCCGCCACTTGGATGCAGCTCGCAGATCTTCCAAAACAGCAGAAGCATTCTTTGCAAAGGCACTCGATGACCCAGCATGTGCACTTCAGACAGCAACCAATCGCGGCCCCCCTGAGGGCTGCTGTCTACGAGAACATGCATTGCGATAGGAACTGAAGCAGGCTGTGGAAGCTCCCTGCACTGAAAACATTTGGCTAGACGGGAACGCAGCTGCAAGCAGGCTGCTGCTTCGAAGAGCACACGCCAACGAGACAAAGTTGCCGCATGGGGCATGGGGGATTGTTCTAACATCTGCAGCAAGTCGTTTGCAATGCATTGAGGAAAAGCCATCATGATGCCCTGCTTCAGGGCACTTTGAAGTTTCGCCGCATCCCGCAAAAATGAGGAAAACAGCACTGCCTGTATCGCAAACCACCCCGTGTACCGTCCGGTCAACTGCTGCTGCTGCTGCTGCTTTGGTTTAGAACGGATTGCAGTAAGCATCTTTGCAGATCGGTGACGGAGCACCTGGCGAGGTGCCCATGCACGAAGGCGCAAGCGAGCACCCTGACCCAAAACACCCTTCTGAAGTCTGGAAGTCTGGACTCTGGTGGAAGCGAGGTACACCGGGTCCAGCTGATATGCCAGGCGACTGGCCCAACCTCTCATCATCGACAGTTCCTGCGACACCTCGGCGCGGCGTTCGGGGCTCCCGGCCGTGGCAGCTGCCAGCAACGTAGCCCAACCATCCATGGCATGAACGAGATTTCTGAAGGCTCCAGACGTCAACTCGGAAGATGCACTGTCGGGCCTTGGTTGGGGAGGCGCTCCCGCTCCATCTGCCACACGCTCAGCGTGAGATTTGACCCTTGCACACAAAGCAGAATCCGGAATGTGCTTTGGCAGCTTTCGGCGCATGGAGACTGCCACGAAACTCAGATTGCTATGCATAAGCAATAGGCACAAAGGCTTTGGCACAGCCAGGGCATGCTTCAACTCTGCATTTGGCCCTAGCACACCCGAAACTTTCCAAGCCTGAAGCAATGGCTGGGCCTTGGAAGCCACTTCCTCTGCACTGGAGCGTCCGAGCAGGAACAATGCCGGAGCACTGTCCCTGCGCCCAAGAGCTGTCATGCTGGAAACACAAAGGATGCCTTCCAGCGGCTCCACAGCAACAACCTGCCAGTGAAGGCGCTGCCAATGAGGGCCTTCCAAATCCCGCCACCACAAATCCTGTTGCACATCCAAGGGATGCTGCAACGTGAGCTCTGGGGCAACACGCACGAGTGCCAAGCAAACGGACATTCGGCAACCGTCGTCTTTACACAGCCCAGCGACATCCTGACCCTCAAAGTTGGGCAAGCTGCTGAGACAACGAACACACGAATCCAGAGTTTGCTGCGAAAGGCTGCCTCGCCAACGAACCTGCCGACCCTCCGCGACCCCCACATCCGATCGCCTCCCTGACTTCTTCTGTCGATTTCTCCAACTGCGTTGTGCATCACTGCTTCTATCATGGGTGCAAAGCAAGAGTGGCCATGTGACATAATCGCATACTTCCAAAATATCCATCGGCCAAGAAGCTGAAGAAAAACTCCGGACTCCAGCCCAGGCGCACTATGCCACACAGCGCTACAACATCAAAGAAGGCACTGCGCTCCTACTTCTGCACTTCCGATAACATGAACTTCTTCCGAGAATGACACTACTGCATGAGTTGTCCCATTAGTCCCATGTTCACAATCCTGAGTCAGCCTGAGTCCTGACCTGAAAGAAAGGCCGGGCACAGCAGAATCAAACTCAAACATGCATCGCTCTCACGGGTCACCAAATGCACATGCGTACTCTGAACTCTGAAGCACGTCCGGCTTTTTTGAAGCAGGCGGTACGTCAGCCGGCTGTGCAACTTCAAAAACCTGACCTGCTGCGTGAAGGCGGCTGCTCGTTTTAGGCTTCGGTTAGGGTTTTAGTTTTAAGGTTTAGGGCTGAGGGTTTAGAGTTTAGGGTTCACGATACTAAGTTACCAATGCTTCTAAGAAAAAGTTTGAATTAAAATAATATACCAAAACCCAGTACCCAACGCGATCGCCGCAGAAACATCCAGAAACATAACATAAAAACCAAGATACAACATCAATCGTAGGGATCCTCATTGGGTTGCGAACCAAACCAAGACAACACAAACAGAACTTGTGATAGAAAACTCCTTCTTGTCCAGTAAACTAGACACTTTTCTTGGCTTCCAACTTGAATCGTTAGCCCCATTTTGTTAATTATGGTTTTAGGCTTTAGGGTTTGAGGTTTAGTGCTCAGTGTGCAGTGTGCAATTACAGATACAGCGAGCCATCGCAGCAGATCTTTGTCATGTGCCAAAAGCACGGACACAGAAAGTCCCGCGGCAGACTGACTCGTCCTTACGCCGATGCTCTGCGTTGGTCACAGTTTAGCAAGTTTTGAATCGTACTGACGCGGCACTCCAAAAGGTTCAGCCCTGCATGACCCCAAAGGCCCCTGGAATGGCTTACTTCTGCCTCAGTGAAGAATCGCCTTGCGAATGCCGAGGTCGTGTCGTGCAGGTAAGAAATCTTTTCGATATTGTTCAGATAGAAAAGAGCAGTGTGCTGCTCGGGGGCATTCACAAAACGGTAGGGCTGCTTGGCCTGCAAAGTGACACGGACCCTGCACGAAAGATCATTGGAGGTTTCGACCACAAGCCGGAACGTCACGACCCGGATTGGCTTGCACATGTACGAATCTCGGACGAGAATGTGGTTGTACACGAGATAGCCATGCTCGCGCCTCATGCTGATTACAATTACAAGATTACAAGTTACAAGTTGTAAACTTTCAAGCTGGAACGGCTGAAACTGAAACTTCACAAGCGGACTCAGACAAATCAGGGCCCTGCAAGAGCCTACAAGTACACAACAACATAAAACATATCCAGGTACTCACGTCGCTCCAACACGTACTTGTGAGTCGAAAGCAGCCCAGAGCGTTTGAAGTGCATGTGCCAGGGACCTCCTTCTGTGCGATCAAGAACCAAAGCCAATGCATTCGACTGGATCTCTGACATCTCCATCCACGACAAACATGGCAACATGTCGCGAAAGAGGTCCTGTGGATCAACAATGTCAGCACTTGGGATCGGGGCATACTCCCACTTCAGCTTCGGTCTTGGGGAGCCCAAGTCCCCAGCGCAAACCTCAGCCTCAGCTACCTCTGGGAGGCCCTGAGCCTCAGCCATCCTACCTAAGGCTACGACACTTGAACTCGGACCAGGATACTGCAAAACTGCAAGGAGCTGCAAGATCTCAAGTGCTATCGCAACACGTTTGCAGATGCAGACTCAGAGGCGCAACCTTTTGCACTGCCTCACAGCCTAAAATTCCTAAAATCACTCGAGCGGTCTGCAAACATGAAAAGCGGCGGCTCGGAGTCTCGGAGTCTCCAGTCTCCGCCATCTCAACAGTCAAGAGTTTCATCGGCTGCATCATCGGAAAATCGGACACAGCACCTGGGCGATGTGAAGCGAAGTGAAGGCTTGGTGGTCTCTAAAGACTGCGAGGTTACGACGTTGTGAAAGTGTTGATTCTTGCAAACTCAAGCACAGCATCACCGGAGAATCGCTGCCGGGCCATGCGTCATGCGAAGTGCAAACGAAGCCTTAGCAAGGCTGTTGGGACCCACGTAGTTGAAAATTGAAAACAGTACTAACTCTATGCTTCTGCTGTCGGTCCCAGGAACACGAGCCAGCACCAGAATTGCCAGGCATTGCCAAGTCATCACGATTACCAGTGAATCATCCAATGAATCACCAGCATAGTGAATCGGAAAATAACCTTGGATGCTCTTAAACTCAACACAATCAACACGACGCCAACAAACATCCCAGCAGTCCTTTCCTCATTTTCCGACCTCGGGAGCAGCAATAGAAAAACATCAAACACGTTTGCCAAGTTTGGTACAACCTACAAACCAACAGCCTACAGGATGCTTGGTCAGGGTGGTGGCTGGACAGATGTTCCACACCGCCCTGAGGCCTCTGTCCAGGCGCGTTGACGCTTTTTTTTAAGGTGGCGCGTCTTCCCCAGGAGGCCTACTCTTCCACCGCTTCAAAGAGCATTTCTGAACAGCAGCAAGTGACGGCTTCAGTCGCCAATCCGCGAAGAGGACAGACCTTCAAGCGACAGTGGGGCCGGGGTTCCCGGGAATCGGGCTGGGGTGCAGGGCACTCTAGATTTACACGACACTCCTGCACTCGCACACGGACCAAGAAACACCAAGCCCCCAAACCCGAAACAAACCCCTTCAAAGCAAAGCCGAGGCCCAGGCACAGGAGGTCGAAGAAAAAGTCGAGACCTGGGCGAAGGGGGAGGTTCGGAAATGCAGGGCACTCTAGTTACGCGGGCGGGGCGCTACCGGACAGAGTGCAATCCTAAGGACACTCCTGCAGTCGCACACGGACCAAGAAACACCAAACCCCCAAACCCGAAACAAACCCCTTCAAAGCAAAGCCGAGGCCCAGGCACAGGAGGTCAAAGAAAAAGTCGAGACCTGGGCGAGGCGGCGTGGGCTACGAGGCTACCGGGCGCAGAAGCACACAGAGCAATGCAGGGCAGCGAGAGGCAGCCTAGGGTAACCAAAAGGGTTAGGGAAGGGAAACCCGGAACACAGACCAACCCAAGCAAACTGAGGCCCCGACACAAGCTCACCTACCCGCCCAACCGCCCGCCGCTACCCCCGACCCCTACCCTTGAACCTGCGAGCGCGGAAAGAAAGTCAAGCGCAGGGCTGAAAGGAAGGGAGCCAGTGGGTTGGGAAGCAAACCAGAGAAAGGGCAGCACACGGCACATCCGCTCAGATTCGCTTTTTAGCTGGCGAGGGCTAGGCTGCCAGGCGAAGTTTGCAGCATCTTATGCGCTGCGAGACCGATCCTACGAGCACACAGGACATTCAAAACTGATGCCAGTCGCCGTAACCCATGCAACCTTCGAGGACGCAGCAGGTTAAGGGAATGAGCAGCTATTGAATAAAAGCCGTACAGGTAGGAGTGCCAGGACTCAAGGCAGCGTCAGCATAGGTCAGGCCTTCAGCGGCGCCTGCGTGCGGCTTCTCGCACGGCGAATCCCTTCCGGGCTTTCAGAAGCCTCAAAACAAGGCTCATATTGGCATCGGCCTGTTCCTCAAGCGTGGTGCGGTAGTCAGCCCGGTATCCAACCGAGCGGAGGTGCACGTCGACCCCCGTGACGACATATGAGTCGAAGCGGTCCTGAAGGCCGGCGCAAGTTGCCCCGGACTCGTTGCAAACGAAGCTGATGGTTTCATCCCCCCGCACATCGCCGCAGCACTCGAAGACATTATCCCGGAAAACGCGAAGGGGTGCCAGGATGGACCTTGTCGACCATCGACGAGCAGCAGGCGACCCGTCGCTGGCAGCACCGGACATGGTGGGCGCCTATGCTGCACGCACGACTGTCGCCTAGGCCTATGCTACTGTGCCACTTATGCTGCTGTGCAGCCTGCTGTGCTGCTAATGTGTTATGTGTGCCGCCTCCACGCTGCTTGCATGTGCATGTTCCCTAGAGAATTCTGCGCCTGTCGATGCTAGCTACCTTCGAGGAGCGAGCGCGGCACCCGAAGCTCAATGCAGAGACGCTTGGGCGGGGAGCCTACGGGTTAGGGACGCAGGGCACTTGCAAGGCAGACGGGGAGCAAAGCCTACTGCAGGGCCGAAGGGGTTCGGGTGCCCTGAACCAAACCAAAAACCCCGGCAAAAGCACTCTAGCAAATTGTTACTGCAAAAGTCGGCGGGCCTAGCTAGAATACCATTACAAAATGAAAACAAAAATGGCATCATGGAGCAAAGCGCGAGCACCACCGAGCATTTAACTGCAACACCCACCCCGGCCCCGCCCACTCGCCCCACCAACCGACAACCCGCCCCCTCCCGAGCTCAAGGCCCCAGGCCTTGTCCCTTTAACCTTCCTCTGCCGCCCCTGTCACCAAGTCAGCGAATTTGTTTAAAATGTTTTCTGGCAGGTCTTCCACACCACCCAAGAGGTGCCTGCCCAGGCGCCTTCGACGATTTTTTTAAGGTGGTACGTCTTCCCCAGTAGGGATACTCTTCCACCGCTTCAATAAATTCTTCCACCGCTTCAAAGAGCATTTTTGGCTCATACAAAAAGACGACATACCTGCCAAACATATTGAAAATGCGTTTTTGGCTCACACAAGAGAGCAACATACTTACAAAATGTGAACAGCAGCGGTTTAACGTTTAGGGTCAGACAAGAAGACAACACACTTGTCAAACGTATTCAGTAGCGTTTTTGGATAACACAAGAAGACAACATGCATCGGGAATCTGAACAGCAGCGAGCAGCCCTCCCCAGAACCCTTCTGCGCAAGTCAGCACCTGGGATTGGACCAGTTCCTTGAAAAGTACGACCATCTGGTCGAACACACGAAGTTAACGGACTTCGAAGACTTCGAGAACTGGCACCTCAAACTGGCAGGGGAAGCACAGCACGTTCGCTTGCTTTGCTGCCCCGAAGATCACAGATGCACAAGGAATCCAGAGCATCCACGCGCCAGAGTTCTGTGCGAGCATTGCGAGGTGCCGGTTTGTCGCAGTTGCCTGGACTGCTTGGGCAGGAAGAAGCTGCCTCCGGCGAGCCTCGCAAATGACATGTGGACAGGCTACGGCCCCGAAAGGCTTTACCAGGACAACGTGACGGTCATGGAAATGTTGTGCGCCAGTCCCTACATCACGACCCTCGTTTGCTTGACGATGGAGGCTCGCTACCGGGCGGAGGGAGCGCCCTTGGACCAGACGGCTCACATGCCGCGCCATCGTTTGGGCGCCCGTGGCAATGCGATTACCTTTCCTTTGCCTTGGGAGGACCTGCTTCGTAAGCTGGAGGGCCAGGACACCAGCCCTTCCGACTTACCCCGGAACCCCAACGAGCTCTCAGACGTCGTCCGGGTGATCCTCAAGACCAACAAGACGGGCCAGACTTCCGAGGCGGACTTGAAGAACTTGATTCACCAGGCAAGAGTCCGGCGGCACGTGGTGGTGCAGCTCATCTTGGACATGCGCCGTTGCGGACACCCTTCCTTCCAAGAAATCCAAGAAGAGAAAATCAGGGAGAAGGCAAGCTCGCTGCCGGAGGACGGTGTGCCGCCCGAAGTCGTGAAGATCTTCGGCGAGCTGGACGACTCGCAGGAGAAGCTGCAGCCGCAGAAAGCCGCCACGCCGGTTGACGGCCTCAGGAGCATCGATCAGGCAGGGAAACTTTAACGAGAATTTGTCAGCGGCAGAGTCTTGGAGCAAGCAAACCGGTTTGTCAATTGAGCAGCGTGCATCCTGCAGTCAGGCCGGCGCCACCTTCTCGGCGCAGCGGCCGCGAGCCATCGTGGCGGAGGGCAGCAGCCTCGACCGACAGGACCAAAATGCCGTGGGCATGGCAGCTCTCACAAGTTTGGAGGCAGTGGACAAGATTGCAGAGAGGAAAGCAGAGACCTTGGTGGCGACCACGGGGAACGTTCTCGTCGACCAGTTCCAGCCCCGCTACTTCGCCATGGCCTTCGCCTTCTGCTTCAAGCACGGCACCGCGTGTCCAGACGTCCTCAACAAGAAGAACCCATCGGTCAGTCGGAGGCGTCAGAAGGATTCCGCTGCCCCGACCGTCGACATCCACGACTGGGCTGCCATCATGGGCCGCCGAGTGGAAGCCCAGTTCCGTCGAGACTGGAACTTCGGCTTCGTTCTGTGGAACTATCTCTTTCGCACGATGGTGAACTTGGATGGCAGCACCTCCTTGTACTCCCAAGGCGGCAAGAAGATGACGGGCGAGGAGTTCCTTCAGGGGTCGACGGAGCTTCGAGAGCAGCTGCAGCGCGGGAAGTACGTGGACATCACCGGCGCCCAGAAGAGCGTGCAAGGCGACTTCTCCAAAGTCCAGCACGTGCCGGGACTATCGGCTACTGCGAAAAAGATAGCGCAGGACGTCAACGCCAAGTGCCGCAACATCCCAGGGACCCACGAGACCAGGAACCTCATGCGGCAGCAGACCCACGCATACAGAGTGTGTTACGGCACTTCCGTCTTCCTGACCTTTTCGCCCTCGGAGAGGGATTCCACGCTGATGCTGAGGCTAGCGAGAACTCGAGACACGGACCCCGCCCTGCAGCAGAGCGGCAAGCCGACTTGTCAAGAAAGGAGCCAACCGCCGCTGGACCAGGATTTCATGGAGCTGGACCCTCAGGTGCTGGCCACAATCCTGCCAGACTACGACGAGCGGAGGGCGATCCTGGCCAGAGACCCTCTTGCCTGTGCTGATGGCTTCTGGACGTTGGTGCAGTTGGTGTTGCGGCATCTCTTCGGGATTCGCTGGTGCCCAAACTGTCCGAACTGCGCCAAGTCGGACAAGCCCTGCACGGACGCATTCGGGAGCAATGCCACGGCCACGGGCGGAGTACTGGGCAGAGTGGATGCAGCCTTCGGTTCCATCGAATGCCAGAAGAGCGGCGCTCTACACGCTCACTTCCAAGTGTTCTTGCAGTGCCTCCACCAGTACACGCCCCTCTCGGAGATCGTGGCCATGGGCAGAGAAGCTTACATGGATTTGGTGGAGAAGTACAAGGCCTACAACGCCCACGTGAGGCGCACCGTGTACTGCAATCCGGCGGTCTGGCAGAAGGAGCGCGACGCCGTGGAAAAGGAATGGCCGGAGTACCGGAGCTCAGTCCTCATGCTCAGTCGGCCCGGTTATCAAAGCGATGCCCTGCTCTCCGCGAAAGCCTGGAAACAGAAACACTTGGAGGAGGACGTGGAGGAGCTCCAGAAGCACAAGCAGCACCACGTCCATTTGCCGAAGGACACGGATCCGCAAGGGCCCAGACTTCCTCTCTCGCATTGCCGCGATAAGCGGGACCCGACGAAGTGCAAGTCCGGCTTCCCGCGCTACAACCAGCTGACCGAGGAGACCTTGATCGTTTGCGAAGGGCTGGCCAAGCAGATGGACATGCCCATCAAAGGCAAGAAAAGCATGCTCGGCTCCCTCTGGGGTCCGGTGAACGACCCGGAGCTCAACGGCACCCACCCTGCCTTGCTGGCGGCGCTTCGCTGCAATTCCGATCTGCAGCTGCCCTACCGCTTCCCGATCAACGAAGACATTCACAGCCACAAATGCCAGGACGAGAGCTGCCGCGGAAAAAGCCAAGCCGTGCGAACCTTGGTTCGTGAAGCCCAGCGGAACCAGGCCGCCCAGGCGGGCTATGGCTGCGACTACCAGAACAAGCGCCTCCCCATCGCCATCCACGAGATCAAGGAGTGGAACAAGGGGAACAAGGAGCTCGCAGAAGAGCTAAAAGGCAAGCCAGCCGGGTACGTGGCCTCACGGGTGGAGAACCGCTTCATCACAGACAGCTTCGGTCGAGGTGTTTGTCGCGGTGCCGTGGAATGCAGCAACCTCATCACGCGGAGCAAGCACGGCGACCCCGTGGAAGCGGAGTCCATACGCACCGCGCCAGTCGTGGGCCTTCCGCTGTGGTACGGCTTGAACCTGCTGCAGGCAGCCGCCGACGCGGAAGCCTGGCCCGCAGAGCCGCAGCGCTGGACCACGGAACCCAAGTGGAGAAAGCAGCAGCAGCCGCGAGCGGTGAGGCACTGTCCGTTCTGGACGCTCTACGGCTCCCGCGGCCGAGATCCGCGCGTCCATGAGCTGTCGGCGTACGAGTTTGCCATGCACTTCGAGTTCAAGAGAGCGACCCATCCCTGGAGCATCAAGTCGGACGATGACGGGGAGAAGCACCACCCGCTCCGCCACGAGGCTCAATTGACGGAGGCGGGCAAGGAGAAAGTGCGCTGGCATCGCTTCCAAGCCAAGCTCTCGCCGGGGGTCGATTATCGCATTCGGGAGCCTGGCCCCGACGAGGAGTGGATCCCCTTCGGCGAACCCGAGCTCGCCCAGCCTTTCAAGCACGACTGGGTCATGGTGCCGCGCAAGCGGCCGTACGTGCCGGTGCTCTTCGGCGCGCAGGGCGGCAACCAAACCGCGGACGACCAGGCCATGAAGCTCCTTCTGCTCTTTCGTCCTTGGGTGAATGATCGCCGAGACGCCTCGGAGGACGACCTCGTGGCCTTCGGAGACCTGTCTGCTCGCGACCAAGGGGCCACGGACTGGCTCCAGGCCGCGCGGCTCTGGCTGGGCCGACGCGGCTTCCCCACAGAGTCCGTGAAGCGCTATGCCGCCCAGCTCTGCTTCGTCCATTGCCTGCCGCGGGAGCTCCAACCCGGCACGGAGCTGGAAGCCAACAGCGACAACGAAGACTTGGAGGACGTGCCCTGCTTCTTCGACCAGGACCTTGCAAGCCCAGGTAGTGAAGCATTTTTGCAACGACCATTGCCCTTGAGCTTGGTTTTAAATTCTAGGCTTGAGTCGGTGCCCGCAGGACGACCTCACACTCGCCATGGAAACGCACGTTCGAGGGGGGTCTGGCGACGCGGGCAAGGAGGTGCAGACGCACGCCGACCGCACCAAGCAGATGTTCGCGCTGTCGCAAGCCATTTGGCTGGAAGGAAACGATGAAGGTGGACCCGACTCGGAGGCCAGGAACAGGTTCCGCGAGCTATCCGCCAAGGATCCCGTGACGGACCATAAGCGGGCGAGGCAAGCCGCCATCGACTCGCGGGTCCGAGGCGACAAAGGACAGGATAGACGAACCACGCACAGGGACGAGCGAAGCCCCGAGGTGCAGGCTCAGGAGCCCGTGACCGCCGCCAAGCTCCTCGACTGGCTCCACAGCGACCGAGTGCGCGGGGCCGTGAATGCCAAGCAGCACGAGTTCCTCGAGCTCGTCGTGGACAGAGTCATGGTGGAGCTCAACCTCATCAGACCGGGGGATTCCATCCGGAAGACTTCAGAGCCGTTGATCTGGTTGCTCCACGGGCCGCCCGGCGTCGGCAAGTCCCACATCCTGCAGTTCCTCCGCGAGCTCTTCGAAGACTTGCTCAAGTACACCCAGGGCCACGAGTACGAGGTCGTGGCGCTCCAAGCAGTGAACGCGGTGGACATCCGAGGCAAGAACATACACAGGGCCTACGGCTTCAGCAAGAGTGGGCAGCCGACCGAGGGAGACAATCCTCTCGTTCAGGCCATCCGCTTCAGGCGGTGGGTGATCGTGGACGAGATCAGCATGGTCAGCGCGAAGCTCTTGGCCCGCATGGAGCAACGACAGCGGGAGAACAAGAGCAGCAAAGACGAGTTCAAGCTGGACGGTCACGGGCGTGAAAGAGATTTCGGCGGCATCAACATGATCTTCATGGGCGACTTCTTCCAGTTCCCGCCGCCGGAGGGCGGCTTCATTGCGGACGTTCCCCACAGCTTGAAGTCTGCCACCGGGGTCGACAAGAGCACGGACCCTCTCGTCGAGCGCGGTCGGGACCTTTTCTGGCGCGGGGCGGTCCAAGGCGTCACCGAGCTGACGGAAACTCTGCGGTGCTCCGACGAGTGGTGGAACGAGGTGGTGGAGCAACTTCGGCATGGCTGCCTGTCGGAAGAGAACTGGAAGTACTTGCACGGCATCCCTGTGGAAGGCTGCACCCTGTCGGAGGCGGAGAGGCAGTCGCGCCGCAGAGTCATCATCTCCGACGCAGATCAGCGGCTGCAGGAGGCCAAGTTCCGGAAGGCGGTGGTCATCGTGGCCAATAACGACGCTCGCTACCAGATCAACAAAGACAAGGCGAGAGCCTACAGCAAAGAGTCCGGAGCTCCTCTCAGGTGGTCGGTGGCCAAGGACGTGGCGGAGGCCAAAGCTCTTCAAGCCGAGGACTGCAGCAAGGAGGCCAAAAGAAAATGGCTGCAGTACCACGACCGACATACGGGAGATCTTTGCGGCCTGCTCCCCCTCGCTATCGGCATGCCCGTCGCCCTCACCGACCACGTGGACCGGTCCGACAAGTTCCTGCTGCGCGGGCGCTGCGGTCACGTGCATTCCTGGGTGTGGCCCGAAAACGACCAGCAGCCCGAAGTGGTGTACGTCAAATTCCCGGACGTCAAGTTTCAGCTTCCCGGCACGCCCGAGCCCGGCATCTATCCCCTGCGGCCTGTAACAGAAACATGGTATCTGGACCACGGGCGCGAACACCCTGTCCTGAAGGTGAAACGACGCTTAGCTGCATTGGCCTGAAGAACCGTCCGTTTCAAATATTTGTCAGGACTTGCAGGTAGTCCACTGTGCCTTGCAGCTCTTCTTGAAAGCAGCTTGAAAACAGCTGGCCAGGAATATGAGAATTTAGATTGATTGTAGACCAATCTCGCACCAAAAGTCCTGAAGGAAAGCAGCTGCAGCTGACCCCGGCCTTCGCGATGACGGCTCACAGCAGCCAGGGCAAGACGCTGGATGCCACGCTGCTCGACCTGAACGTGGACAAGAACGTCCACCAGACCCTGGGCACCGTGGCGGCGAGCCGTGTCCGCAGCCGCGAGGACGTGCTCATTCTGCGCCCCTTCCCACTCTGGCTGTTCCAGCGCGGAGCGCCCGAAGGGCCCGATCTGCTGCTGAAGACTCTCCGCAAAGAGCGCGTCGATTGGAAGGCCTGGCGCGAGAGCAGGAACCCCTTCGCTGCCTGCGGCAGTTGTGGCCACGTGAAAGACTTCGCGAACTTCTCCTTCGTCGAGTGGGGCAAAGTGCGAGCCAACAGGGCGGCCAAGTGCTTGCACTGCGAGAAGGGCGGCAAAGGCTCCATCAAGCGCAAGATCAGCGGGGACTCCGAGATCTTCACCAAGCACTTGTGCGACGTTTGTGGTTGCCACAAGATGGCGGCGGCATTCCCGGTGGCGCAGCTGCGCCAGCAAGGAGGACCGGATGTCAAGAAGGTGTGTACACAATGTGCTCGCAATCAATGCACCCTGACATGCTCTATCTGCGGAAAGACCAAGCCTGCCAACGCTTTCGAGTCCACCATGTGCACCCTGCCACCTGGCTGCGCGGCATGCAAAGACTGCCAAGAGGAGGTGCATCCGAAAGCGAAGCGCCTCCGAGGAGGCTGGTTCCTATGTCAAGGTTGCAAGCAGTCCTTTCCCCTGGTTGCAGCAGGCAATGCCAGCAATAATCATTGCTTGAACTGCGCAATTCACGGCACCAGGGCTCCTAAAGGATGGCACAAGTGCCAGAACCAGCAATGCCAGAAGGTATTCCAAGAAATTCGTGCACCAGGAGACTCGCGGCCAAAGCTTTGTCCGGAATGCAGAGTCTCGAAACAGAAGCGACTCCGCAAGTGAAATTTATGTAGGTTACACTTGCTTGGCCCGAAATCCTACCTCAGAGGTCAGATTTGACAAGGAGCCGCTAGTGGATAAGACAAAGAATCGCGGAGTTGCAAAGTCAAGATATCGGCGGAGACCGGACGTGTGGAACGTGCATGTAGGCATAGTGGTGCTGGCAGACCTCGCAATGGACAGGGGGCAGCCACGCGAGGAAAAGTCCCGCAGCAAGGAACATGGATGGTACACGACGGCATAGCATAGACGCACTCATCAGAGCAGCTGCGCAGCCACTGGTTCGTGAAGGAAGCATATCTCACAAAACTCATGAAACCTCGACCGTTCAAAATGCTTAGACCGATAACACGAAGTAACCCAGAGGCAAAGACTGACACACAGCAATTCTGCAACTTCCAGGGCGTGCCATGACGAGGCTCGATACCGGCGCCCTAGGCCGCTTTTGGGCTTTGACGAGGCTCGATAGCGGCGCCCGAAGCCGCTTTTGGGCTTTGCACCGCTTTTTGGGCTTTGCACCGCTTTTGTGCTTTTGGGCAAGGTGCCCGGCCCCGGGCCCTGGCTGTGGGAAGGTGCCCCGGCCCCGGGTGCTCTGGCCCCGGGCCCTGGCTGTGGGAAGGTGCCCCGGCCTCTTAGCTGTGGGAAGGTGGTCCGGCCTTGGGGCCTTGGGGTTGATGGGAAGGTGCCCCGCCCCCGGGCCCTGGCGGCCCCGGGCCCTGGCTGTGGGGAGGTGCCCCGGCCCCGGGCCCTGGCTGTGGGAAGGTGCCCCGCCCCCAGCAAACCCTCAACAATAAGAAAGCCTCAATTTAGTCTAGCCCGAACCAACAGAGAGCAATCGCGGAGCAGACAACAGGGCAGACGACGAGATTGAAGGCTTATGCAACGGCCCACTAAAAGCAGTGAAACCACAAGCACCCCCAAACCCCGGCAATCCCTCAACACTAACAAAGCTTCAATTTAACCTAGCCCGAACCAAAAGAGAACAATCGCGGAGCAGACGACAACTTTTAAGACTTAAGCAACGGCCCCCTTAAAGCAGTGAAACCACAAGAACCACCAAGACCCGGCAATCTCTTAACACTCACAGGGCTCTAAACCTAACTTAACCCGAACAAACAGAAAACAATCGAGAGGCAGACGCAAAACTTTAGGACCTAAGGACCAGCCCCCCTAAAGCAGAGCAAGCCTTCGTGGGAGATGCTCGGGGCGCCTGTGAGCGCAGTCCACATGGACCCCCTTAAGGCAGAGAAAGCCTTCGGGTGAGATGCTCGCACTCGGACCCCTCCGCCTCCGAGCCCCAACCCACCTCGCACCCCTGAAACTTCGCGAGGGGGGACCCGGCCGCGCCAGAAAAGTTTGAAAGGTTTCCCGACCCAACCCGAAAAAAGTGCCGGAAAACATGATTGTCAAAAACCGCCGTTTTTACCAAACCCCAGCAAACCCATAACAATAAGAAAGCCTCAATTTAGTCTAGCCCGAACCAACAGAGAACAATCGCGGTGCAGACAACGAGTTTTAAGGCTTAAGCGCCAGCCCCTCAAAAGAAAGGGATGCAGCTGCTGGCGCAGACACCAAAACGAGAAGACGTAATGAACACTTTTGCACTTTGCGCCGAACTTTTGCACTTTGCGCGGACCCCATAGGAAAGAGAAATTGCTTCAAAGGTTTGCACTTTGCGCCGATGAACACTTTTGCACTTTGCGCCGACCCCTAGGGAAGAGAAATTGCTTCAAAGTACTAAAAAGCGGAATTGGTCAGGGCGCCAGCACTGCGCTGGCGAACCCTAAACCCTAAACCCTAAACCCTAAACCCTAAACCCTAAACCCTAAACCCTAAACCCTAAACCCTAAACCCTAAACCCTCAAGAGCAGGATAAATAGAAATTGTATGTGCAGCTTCGTTAGAAAGCGAGCCTTTGCAGCTTTTCATAGAGCGAGCCTTGTAAATCACCAATAGCAGCAATAAGCATTATACGAAGAAGGGCACAAGGCAGCAATAAACATTGTACGAAGAAGGGCACAGGGCAGAGGGCAGGGCAGGGAGCAGAGCCCGAAACAGTCCCCACGAAAGCCCGAAATAGTCCCCAGAAAAGCTTGGAACACTGCCCAGAAACCCCAAATCCACCCAGTCCCAAATCCAGGCCCCAGGCCCCAAACCCAAGCTCCAGACCCCAAATCCAAGCCCACCCAAAATGCAGGTGAGGCCCCAACTCCAGACCCCAAATCCAAGCCCCAGTCCAAATCCAGGCTCCAGACCCCAAATCCAGGTCCAGTCCCAAATCCAAGCCCCAGGCCCCAAATCCAGGCTCCCAGGCCCCAAACCCAGGCTCCAGGCACCAGCCCCAAAGCTCCAGACCCCAAATCCAGGCTCCAGACGGCCTGGTCCCAAATCCAGGTCCGAGTCCCAAATCCAGGCCCAGGCCCGGCACCAGGGCAGCAGGGCAGGGCAGGGCAGGGGGTACAGGGCAGCACAGAGGGCGGGCAGGGGGGCAGGGGGCAAGACAGGGGGCAGGGGGCAGGCGCAGGGGGCAGGGGGCAGGGGGCAGGCTGCCAAATGTTGGAAAAAGCCTCTATTTCGAAGCAAAACCAAAAAAAGAAACCCGCACAAAACCCGCCAAAACCCGGCCAAAACCTCGGACCTAAACCCTATACAATTTCTATAAACCCTAAACCCTAAACCCTAAACCCTCAAGAAAAGGATAAATAGAAATTGTATGTGCAGCTTCGTTAGAAAGCGAGCATTTGCAGCTTTTCATAGAGCGAGCCTTGTAAATCACCAATGGCAGCAATAAGCATTATACGAAGAAGGGCACAAGGCAGCAATAAACATTGTACGAAGAAGGGCACGGGGCAGAGGGCAGGGCAGGGACGGGGCGACAGCAGGTGGAAAAAGCCTCTATTTCGAAGCAAAACCAAAAAAAGAAACCCGCACAAAACCCGCCAAAACCCGGCCAAAACCACGAAGAAGGGCACGGGGCAGAGGGCAGGGCAGGGACGGGGCGACAGCAGGTGGAAAAAGCCTCTATTTCGAAGCAAAACCAAAAAAAGAAACCCGCACAAAACCCGCCAAAACCCGGCCAAAACCTCGGACCTAAACCCTATACAATTTCTATAAACTGCCGAGAGCGCCGCTGACCATTTGCATGGGCGCTCGAGGCTCCGACCGAGGCCCCCGGCCGAGCGTCCCGACAAGACGGTGAGGGAGGGTAAAGCCTCCCGGTATACGGGGACGGAAATGACTCGGCTACGCCTCACACAATACGGTCAGTCCGTACCCACGACCATTAATGTCTTTTTGGGTCTGGCTGGGGGGTCTGGGGGGCACCCCCGGGGGGGTCTGGGCCCCCAGGCTGGCCGACTCCAAGGACCCGGGGGCCTCCAGGTGGGTCCTAGGGGGCGACCTCCAAATTTCCTGCATTTCGCCCCTCCGCTACCCCTTTTTCGGGCCCCCCCCGCCCTGCCCTGCCCTGCCCTGCCCTGGGGGGGTGCCCCCCCCCCCGCCGCTGCCTGCCCTCCTCCCCTCCCCTCACCTGCCCTGCCCTTCCTGCCTGCCTGCTGCCCCTGCCTGCCCTGCCCTCCCGCCCTGCCCCTCTGCCTGCCCTGCCCGCCCTCTTGCCCCGCCTTGTTCACACTTCGAGCACCCCTTACAGGGCGCGAGATGCAAGCTGTTTGTTGGAAACCCTTGCTTTACATCGAGCGGCCGGCACAGGCCGCGAGGACCCACAACCCGACAGCAATCCATTTCGGTTGTGATTTCTGGAGAAATATTATTGTTTACATGTCAAGCTGCGAAAGGAAGCAGAGAGCAAGAAAGCCCCCCTTGAGGGGGGTTTGGGGGGTGAACCCTAAACCCTAATTGAGAATAGTTGGGGTGGTTGGGGCGGGACTACATGCTGATGCAAGCGCGCGATTAGTGGGTGCGCCCCCTATTCCTAAAGTAAAAGGCGCACCCACCGCGCGCATACTGTTACACACCCTAAACCCTAAACCCTAAACCCTAAACCCTAAACCCTTAAACCCTAAACCCTAAACCCTAAACCCTAAACCCTAAACCCTGAACCCTAAACCCTAAACCCTAAACCCTGAACCCTAAACCCTAAACCCTCAAGAGCAGGATAAATAGAAATTGTATGTGCAGCTTCGTTAGAAAGCGAGCCTTTGCAGCTTTTCATAGAGCGAGCCTTGTAAATCACCAATGGCAGCAATAAGCATTATACGAAGAAGGGCACAAGGCAGCAATAAACATTGTACGAAGAAGGGCACAGGGCAGAGGGCAGGGCAGGGAGCAGAGCCCGAAACAGTCCCCACGAAAGCCCGAAATAGTCCCCAGAAAAGCTTGGAACACTGCCCAGAAACCCCAAATCCACCCAGTCCCAAATCCAGGCCCCAGGCCCCAAACCCAAGCTCCAGACCCCAAATCCAAGCCCACCCAAAATGCAGGTGCGGCCCCAACTCCAGACCCCAAATCCAAGCCCCAGTCCAAATCCAGGCTCCAGACCCCAAATCCAGGTCCAGTCCCAAATCCAAGCCCCAGGCCCCAAATCCAGGCTCCCAGGCCCCAAACCCAGGCTCCAGGCACCAGCCCCAAAGCTCCAGACCCCAAATCCAGGCTCCAGACGGCCTGGTCCCAAATCCAGGTCCGAGTCCCAAATCCAGGCCCAGGCCCGGCACCAGGGCAGCAGGGCAGGGCAGGGCAGGGGGTACAGGGCAGCACAGAGGGCGGGCAGGGGGGCAGGGGGCAAGACAGGGGGCAGGGGGCAGGCGCAGGGGGCAGGGGGCAGGGGGCAGGCTGCCAAATGTTGGAAAAAGCCTCTATTTCGAAGCAAAACCAAAAAAAGAAACCCGCACAAAACCCGCCAAAACCTCGGACCTAAACCCTATACAATTTCTATAAACCCTAAACCCTAAACCCTAAACTGCCGAGAGCGCCGCTGACCATTTGCATGGGCGCTCGAGGCTCCGACCGAGGCCCCCGGCCGAGCGTCCCGACAAGACGGTGAGGGAGGGTAAAGCCTCCCGGTATACGGGGACGGAAATGACTCGGCTACGCCTCACACAACACGGACGTCAGTCTGTTATAAAGAGGACCCCAAACCCACGACCTTGGTGTCTTTTTGGGTCTGGCTGGGGGGTCTGGGGGGCACACCCGGGGGGGTCTGGGCCCCCAGGCTGGCCGACTCCAAGGACCCGAGGGCCTCCAGGTGGGTCCTAGGGGGCGACCTCCAAATTTCCTGCATTTCGCCCCTCCGCTACCCGTTTTTCGGGGGGTGCCCCCACCCCCCCCCGCCCTGCCCTGCCCTGCCCTGGGGGGGTGCCCCCCCCCCCCGCCGCTGCCTGCCCTCCTCCCCTCCCCTCACCTGCCCCTTCCTGCCTGCCTGCTGCGTGCCCTGCCTGCCCTGCCCTCCCGCCCTGCCCCTCTGCCTGCCCTGCCCGCCCTCTTGCCCCGCCTTGTTCACACTTCGAGCACCCCTTACAGGGCGCGAGATGCAAGCTGTTTGTTGGAAACCCTTGCTTTACATCGAGCGGCCGGCACAGGCCGCGAGGACCCACACCCCGACAGAAACCATTTCGGTTGTGATTTCTGGAGAAATATTATTGTTTACATGTCAAGCTGCGAAAGGAAGCAGAGAGCAAGAAAGCCCCCCTTGAGGGGGGTTTGGGGGGTGAACCCTAAACCCTAATTGAGAATAGTTGGGGTGGTTGGGGCGGGACTACATGCTGATGCAAGCGCGCGATTAGTGGGTGCGCCCCCTATTCCTAAAGTAAAAGGCGCACCCACCGCGCGCATACTGTTACACACCCTAAACCCTAAACCCTAAACCCTAAACCCTAAACCCTAAACCCTAAACCCTAAACCCCAAAACCCTAAATTTTAGACGGCCAGAGGCCGAAGATGCGCCAGCGCAGGTTCTGGTTTGATGCCCAGCAGGTACGCAGGATTTAAGGCAAGCAACCGTAATCCTTTAAGTAAATTGACCGAGAGCCCAGCAAGCCCTCCGTACTAGTACTACTACAACTACTACTACCAAGCTGTGGGAAGGTGTTCTGGCCCCGGCCCTGGCTGCGGGAAGGTGCCCCTCCCCGTGCCCTGGCTGTGGGAAGGTGCCCCGGCCCCGGGAAGGTGCCCCGGCCTTGTGGCTGCGGAAAGCGGTGGGGGAAGGTGCCCCGGCCCCGGGCCCTCCGGCCCGGGCCCTGGCTGTGGGAAGCTGTGGGAAGGTGCCCCGACCCCGGGCAACAAACCCCAGCAATCCCTCAACAATAAGAAAGCCACAATTTAGTCTAGCCCGAACCAACAGAGAGCAATCGCGGAGCAGACAACGGGGCAGACGACGAGCTTGAAGGCTTATGCAACGGCCCACTAAAAGCAGTGAAACCACAAGCCCCCCCAAACCCCGGCAATCCCTCAACACTAACAAAGCCTCAATTTAGTCTAGCCCGAACCAACAGAGAGCAATCGCGGAGCAGACGACAACTTTTAAGGCTTAAGCAACGGCCCCCTCAAAGCAGTGAAACCACAAGAACCACCAAGACCCGGCAAACTCTTAACACTCACAGTGCTCTAAACCTAACTTAACCCGAACAAACAGAAAACATTCGAGAGGCAGACGCAACACTTTAGGACCTAAGGACCAGCCCCCATAAAGCAGAGCAAGCGTTCGTGGGAGATGCTCGGGGCGCCTGTGAGCGCAGTCAACATGGACCCCCTTAAGGCAGAGAAAGCCTTCGGGTGAGATGCTCGCACTCGGACCCCTCCTCCTCCGAGCCCCAACCCACCTCGCACCCCTGAAACTTCGCGAGGGGGGACCCGGCCGCGCCAGAAAAAGTTCAAAGGTTTCGATCCCCAACCCGGAAAAAGTGCCGGAAAACATGATTGTCAAAAACCGCCGTTTTTACCAAACCCCAGCAAACCCTTAACAATAAAAAAGACTAAATTTAGTCTAGCCCGAACCAACAGAGAGCAATCGCGGAGCAAACAACGAGTTTTACGGTTTAAGCGTCAGCCCCCTTAAAAGAAAGGGATGCAGCTGCTGGCGCAGACACCAAAACGAGAAGACGTAATGAACACTTTTGCACTTTGCGCCGAACTTTTGCACTTTGCGCGGACCCCATAGGAAAGAGAAATTGCTTCAAAGGTTTGCACTTTGCGCCGATGAACACTTTTGCACTTTGCGCCGACCCCTAGGGAAGAGAAATTGCTTCAAAGTGCTAAAAAGCGGAATTGGTCAGGGCGCCAGCACTGCGCTGGCGAACCCTAAACCCTAAACCCTAAACCCTAAACCCTAAACCCTAAACCCTAAACCCTAAACCCTAAACCCTAAACCCTAAACCCTAAACCTTAAACCCTAAACCCTAAACCCTAAATTTTAGAGGCTGCGCCTTGTGTTGAACGGCCTTTAGCGGCGCAGCCGAGGTGCGCCAGCGCAGCAACTAGCTATGAAAGTTGGGAAGCGCTCGGACCAATGTGTGTGAAGATACATAACCTCTCGTTCGGTCTTGTGCATGTTAATTAATTAAGCCCTGTTTGGAGTTATACATGTGGATTTATTCAACCCAGGTTTTTGGGGCTATGTATGTCAATTTACTTAAACCCTGCCTAGACCTATATATGTCAATTTACTTAAACCCCCGCTTACGGCTGTGTATGTTAATTCACTTACACCCCAACTAAAGCCATATATGTCTATTTACATAAGCCCCGCTGGGACTATCTATGTGCACTTACTCAGTCTCGTCTGGCACACATATATATATGTATATATGCAAACCCCATATATATATATATGTGTGTGTATATGTCAATTCACTTTAAGCACACCTAGGGCTATATATGTCAATTTACTTAATCGCCGACTGGGCTTACATATGTCAATTACTGAAACCCTGCCTACGGCTATACATGTCACTTGACTTAAACCCCATCTGGGCCTGTGTATGTCAACTTATTAAAACCCCACTTGGAAGGATTTATGTGAGCTTACTTTTTTTGCATCTGGGCCTATGTGTGTCAATTTAAATAAAACCGCTTAGGACTATGCATATCAATTGACTTCAATGCCGTCTATATATCTAAACCCCGCTTGGGTCTATGTATGTCAATTTACTTAAATCTCGTCTGGGTTTGCAGGCATGTCATTTGACTTCAGCCACGCCTGGGACTATGCATATAAATTCACTTAAACCCTGCCTGGACCTATGTATGTCTGTTTACTTGAAACCCCTCCTGTGACTATGTATGTTAATCTACTTGAACACCATCTGGCATGTATGTGAATCTATTTTTGCACGTTTGTGCCTATGTATGATGTCAACTTGTTACACCCCGCCGAGGGCTTGTATGTCGATTTACTTAAAACCACGATTATACAGATATACAAACAGGTATAAATATAGACATAGATAGAGGTACTAATATATAGGTATAAATGCAGCTACATATACAGATAAAAATGAAGATATAAAGCCTCAGATAGAACACATAAACATATATACAGATATGAATATACAGATATAAAGGCAAATCGATACATAGATATATCGGCTTATAGGCGTATATATATATATATATGTATATACATATAACTGTTTATATACATTCATACATACATATGTACAAACGAATAAATAGACAGCTTTATAGAGATGTAGATGTAGAGGCATGTACATGTGTATATGATAACGATATACAGATATATGGATATCGAAATATATAAGAATACATGTATATATTGAAGTATATAAAAATACAAGTATACACATATATAGAAATACAGATATACCGGTAAACAGAGATATGAGACATAGATACATAGATATATAGTTATATGGATATGTATATATATATATATATATATATATAAGTATATAGATATAAAAGTATATTGATCTGTAGGTATTATCTAGAGATATACAGGTATGAGGATATATTGGTGTATAGATATATCGAAATATAGAAACTTGCGTTTGTAGATAGACACGTATAAAGATATAGTGATACAGATACATGTGCTTATATAAATATACATACTATGCTATTTAACTATTTAATCATTCAGGTGTAGATATAGATATAGATGTAGGCGTAATGTAGTATATATAAATAAATAAATATATATATATATATATATATACATATAGATTTGAATCCACATTCCGGTGTACATACACACATAGAAGTAGACATGGATATGGACATAGGTTTAGAGAAAGATAAACGTATAAATACATAAGACATTGCTATAAATATCAAAATCGTTCGTCATATCTCCTGATTCAGATACATGCAGAGATATAAGTATAGAAATGCAACAGATGTGGATAAAGAAGTGGATGTAAATAGATACAGATGTACACCATAATATATACATGTATATGTTGAGAACTGCGGTTTCTAGATAATTGGATTTAGACATAAGGGAAAACTATAGACACAAATTAAAATCAGCAATTACCCAAATATATACACACAAGCGCAAGTAAAGCTTGAGACTGACATATGGGAAACATGCGTTCAGAACAAAAGTACACAGAAACACGCACATCCATATCTAGATACATATGAAGATGTGAGTATCGATAAACATGTAAACATGGATATACGTTGGACTCAGGTTTACATACGTGCACACAAGCACAAAAAAGGTATATATCTGGATATGGATATTGAGACATAGATACAGGAAGATGCAAGCCTTATTTTTTGAAGAATCTTCGTTTATGCAACAGCAAACAGGGTGCATGTATGAAAGCTATTTCACCTGAAGACAATTCGGCCTCGGCCGGTGGCTTCCGAGTGAACAGCCCTCGGAAGGGTTTGCTTAAATTGAAGTGAGGCTTCGAGTCGCTCAAATCTGTATCCGATCCTATAGAAAGACGAAGTATGTGAGTAGACACCGGTGTAGATATAAACACGCACAAAAACACAAATATCGTTTTTGGTATGGATGCGCACGTATAAAAGTTCTCACACGTTGAAAAACTTCCGCCTCGGCCGGTGGCTTCCGCCCCCGGCCTCGGCAGAAAAGGCTGGAGCTGCTGGTGCGGGCTCGGTCTGGGGTTGGCTGGGACTGGGGGTTTGTTCGATTCTGTGTGTCCGTCCGTCACTCCGTCCCTCCATCCGCCTATCCGTCCGCTAGTCAGATAACGACGGAAGAGGAATGGGCCGGAGCCTGTCTGGGGCTGAGGCTGCGGCTGGGGCTTTGGGGCTAGGGGTAGGAGGGGCCCTTGCCTTGCGGGCTGGGTTGGCTGCGACTGGGGGTTGTCCGTTCGTCCGACCGTACCTGCATCTGCGCGTCGCAGCTCCCTCTCCGAAACCTATCTGTCCGTCTCTGTCCGCTAGTCGGGCCGGGGCTGGGCGGGCTGAGGCTTGGGGGCTGGCTGGAGCTGGGGCTGGGGCTTTGGACCCGAGCAGACAGAGTGATGGACGAACGGACGGGACCAAAAGGGTCCGGGACCCTGGAAGTTGGGGCTGGCTCCGTCTGTGTCCGTATATCCGTCCGTCTATACGTCGGTCTGTCTCTCCGTCCATCCGTCCATACGTCCATCCGCCCATCCGTCCGTCCGTCCGTCCGTCGCTCCGCTGGACCTTGGGTTTTTAGGGTTTGGAGGAGCGGTCGAAACAATTCTGTTTCGTCAATTTTCGTTTTTGTTTTCTGTGTCGTCGTTTCGCTCTCGTGCTCTCGCTTCCATCCTGATCGTTCGTCCGTCTGTCCGTCACGCCCCGCGGTCTCGGCTTTCAGATTTTGGGAATTTGGATATCGGGTCTGGATCGTCGAATTCAACGAAAAAACAAAACCAAATTTGATTCCGGAATTGTCGTTTTTGTTTTTCGCGTCGCTTCGTTTGCCTGCTCGTGCGTTCGTCCGTCCCTCCCGTCCCGATGGTCCGTTCGTCGCGCATTCGTTCGTCTGTACCTATCGCGTCCCTACGTTTGCGTGCTCGTGCGTCCGTCCGTCCCTCGCGTCCAGATGGTCCGTCCGTCCCTCGCGTCCAGATGGTCCGTCCGTCCGTCCGGCACCCAGTCGTTCGTCCGCCCCGAACGAACGCAAGCGAGGTTCGCGTGGCACCGAACGCTTTAAAGCCATGGGCCGGAGCCCCTTGTTTTTCCATGAACTGGCCAGGGCGCCAGCTGCGCTGGCGGACCCTAAACCCTAAACCCTAAACCCTAAACCCTAAACCCTAAACCCTAAACTCTAAACCCTACTCAAACGCCTGGCTTCACATGTCAATTTACTTAAACATGGTCTCTTGCTTCGCCGCTTCATATGTCAGTCTACTTAAAGCCCGTTATGGCTACCTATAATAATGTACTTGAACCCCGTCTTTGACTTCATATGTAAATATACTTGAACCCCGTCTCTGGCTCCTTATATCAATTTACTAATTCCCGTCTTTTACTACATATGTCAATTGACGTAACCACCATCTTTACCTCCGGAGAGGTGTGAATACATCGAAGTGAAAAGCACCCGGAAAGATTTAAGTAAAGTGAAGAGCCCGCGGGAAGGTTTCAAGTGAAAGGAAATACAAGCCCCGCAGAGGTTTAAGTTAATTGAATTGAAGAGCTTTCCGATATTTCAACTGTCTTAAACCTCTGCGTGCAATGACTGCCCGATTTCGTGCGACTGGCTCCAGACCCACTCGCCCCGTGTCTTCAATGGCCACATATTATAGGTATAGGAGAAAGTTTACACTTTATTCTAGGTTTCATGTACGTACATATATCGATAAATTTATAGATGCACAATATGTGAAAAGATTTCGATTTAGCTACAATGAACTAGCTGGAAAATGCAGAGATATACTGATACAGACAGGAATCTAAATCATACATGTGTATAGCTGTATATATGTATTGAAACGAAAAATATATTCAGATATGTTCATATACATATATACATATATGTATATGCAGAAAAATAGAAAATATCTTTAAATATAGAGATCTACACAGCATAGATCTAGGTATAAAAAAAAGAAATGTGCGTATATGTAGTATGTATGTATATATGGCAGAGATATTTGCTGTATATATATATATACAATTACAAACAAAGACTTAAATATAAATCAAGATATAGATACAGATGAAGATATATATATATATATACATATACAGATTCAGATATAGATATGGACATAGATATAAACATAGCATACGGGCATGAATTGCTAGAAATATCTGCAAATAAATTCGAATAGCATATATAGTACATGGCTATCTGTGTATATATACTGAACCAGATTCACATGTATAGTATAGAAATCATTATTATCAACATGTGTTTGTCGGTATGTACATATATACATATATGTAGCAGTATAGATATAGCTATGGATATGGGGATAGATATAGGTTTAAATATACGTATAGATATACATATAGATGTAGGTTCAAATATAGGTATAGATATAGGTATAGGTATAGATATACGTATAGATATAGGTATAGGTATACATATATATATATATATATATCGGAATAGATATAGATATTGACATTAGTATTGACACACACAGAGATATAGATGCAGATACTAGTATAGATATCGATGCAAATAGAATATAGATATAGTTCAGATATAGATGCGGATAAAGATATAAGTATAGACAAAGGTATAGATATAGGTAAGACAGGCACAGATATAGATATAGACTTAGACATAGACCTGCGTGCAGATATAGATCTAAGTGAAGATGAAGACATACAGGCATGAACTAATTCAAATCGATTAAACCATGAAGATATAGATATGGGAGCAGATATTGAAACAGACATAGATGTAGATATAGTCATGCAATTATGTAAAGTTAACTCCGAAGTTCACCGCATTTGAGGAAAGCATGCACGCATAAGCAGACAGAACGAGGTACAGATGCTCAGACATGCGAATATAAATGCAAACAGATGATAAATGCCTAGAGATGGCCGCAATTGACTTCAACGTGGCCCCCCAAAGCTGATTACTTTAATTTACTAAAACCCGGTTCCTGTTATGATCTCGAGAAAAACTGGTGCGGATTTAAGCTTGCTTTAGCTTTCGATCCGCGTTGTCCCAACACTACATCTTCAATATGACTCGTCATTTGCAAAGTAAAAGAGAAGTGAAGAAAATATATCACATTTATATATACATATACATATATATATAGAGAGACATGTAAAAGGAACGATAGGCAGATACCTAGGGTTTTATACAGACATACGGGCTTATCTATATACATACATATATATATATGTATATATATATATATATGTATATTCGCATACATATATATACATATATATACATATATATATATACATATATATACATATATATACATATATATATATCCATGAAAAGTTCACATATGAATCTATAGCCAGAGGGAACATACACAGATACAAAAAACAAAGACATGTAGATGTATACATAGATATACAGATATACAGATATTCATATTTATATATATACATATATGTGTAGGCAGCTGTTTGTATACAGAGACAAATAGAAACATATTTATGGGTCTAGATACATCCACAACTTTGAGCATTGGTACAACTACATATACATACAGTTACGTGTACTCTAAAAATAAACTACGATATACATGCAGCCATAAACATATACTAATCTAGATAATTTATCTATGATTTTGGCTTATATTCATACATATGTATATACAGCTATGCACATATACATATAGACAGAAGTAGAGATACAAATATTAATGTTATCAATATATGCTACATAAAATTATAAACTTCATCGCATAGGGTGCATGTTTGAAAGTTATTACATGTGTACTTAAACTTTCAAACCTGTGTAGTCTTGCACCATTCCGCCTCGGCCGGTGGCTTCCGCCCCCGGCCTCGGCAGAAACTAAACTCTCTGTCGTAGCATCCTTATCATTTTATTGAACAGATCATTGGAATGATATCAATTATTCTATGTTTGGAATATACTCGAACTTTTAAACCTATGTAGTCTTGCAAGTAGCCCCGTGTGGACGACAGCTACTCTAAAATTCATACTTCTACTACCGAAACACAAACAAAAAGAAAAACTATTAACCAACTATTTGATAAGAAAATTTGTCTTGTAAACAAAGAAAAGTCCCTACGATTTTTTTTACCATTCCTCAACTTGGGTTTTAGGTTTTGTAAGCGTTTGTCTCACTCACTCACTTTCATTCAACCATTCTTCTTCACTCCTTCTCACTCGCTGATTCTCATTCTCTCATGTTCACTCGCTCTTTCTCATCACGCGCTCGCGAACACTCACGCCCCCGCCAAAACAAAATCGATTTTAAATCTTCATTTCTGTGTTTGCACGCGTCGCCGAAACAAATTTGGTTCGGCAACTGTCGTTTTGGGATTCTAAACCCCGTCCGTCCGTCCGTCTGTCCTTCCGTCCTTCCGTCCGTCCCGTCCGTCCGTACGTCCGTCCCCGTCCATCCGTCCGTCCGTGCGTCCGTCCCCGTCCATCCGCCCCCGCCCGTGAATCCTTCCCCGTCCGTCTGTCCGTCCGTCCCCGTCCCTTTTGTCCGTCCGTCCCCTTCCGTCCGTCCGTCCGTCCCCTTCCGTCCCCCTCCGTCCCTTCCGTTCGCTCCCTTCCCTCCGTTCCGTCCTTGTCCGTCCGCTTGTCCTCGTCCGTCCTCGTCCGTCCTCGTCCGTCCGTCGGCGTCCTCCGTCTGTCCCTGTCCATTCGTCCGTCCGTCCGTGGTCCATCCGTCCGTCCGCCCATGTCCGTCCGTCCCTGTCCGTCCGCCCGTGTCCGTCCGTCCGCGTCCGTCTGTCCGTGTGTGTCCGTCCGTCCGTACGTCCGTCCCTTCCGGCCGTTCCTGTGATTGTCCGTTCATCCATCCGTCTGTCCACGCGTTCAATCAAGCGTTTGGCGGCTTTCAATTTTGTGTTTGCGGTCTCGACTTTGGGCTTTTGGTGATTTGGGCATCGCGTTTGCCTTGTAATCGAACGAAATCACAAAAACAAATCTGTTTCTGGAATTGTCGTTTTTGTTTTCTTATCGCGGGCCGTCCGTCCGTCCGTCCGTCTCCGTCCGCGCGTCCACATCCATCCGTCCGGCCACGCCCGGTCCGTGCCGTTCGGGTCCGTCGAGTCCGTCCCGTCCCGCGCTGTCCCGACATCCGTCCGTCGGTGCGTCCGCATGTGCGTCCATCCGTCCGTCTGTCCGTCTGTCCGTCCGTCCATCCGAACGAACGCAAGCGAGGTTCGCGTGGCACCGAACGCTTTAGGGCTAACGGCCGGAGCCCCTTGTTTTTCTGAATGACTAGGGCGACAGCTGCGTCCGTCTGTCCTTCCGTCCTCCGTCGTCCGTCCGTCCGGCCGTACGTCCCCGTCATCCGTCCGTCGTGCGTCGTCACCGTCCATCAGACCCCGCCAGTGAATCCGTCCCGTCGTCGGTCCGTCCGTCCCCGTCCTTTTGTCCGTCCGTCCCTTCCGTCCCGTCAGTCAGTCCCTTCGTCCCCATCCGGTCCCTTCGTTCGCTACCCTTACCTAAGTTCCGTCCTTTCAGTCCGATTGTCTCGTCAGTCCTCGCCGTCTCTACGTCAGTCGGGCGTCCTCCGTCGGTCCCTGTCATTGTCGTCCGTCCGTGGCCCGTCCGTCCGTCCGTCCGCCCATGTCCGTCCGTCCCTGTCCGTCCGCCCGTGTCCGTCCGTCCGCGTCCGTCTGTCCGTGTGTGTCCGTCCGTCCGTACGTCCGTCCCTTCCGGCCGTTCCTGTGATTGTCCGTTCATCCATCCGTCTGTCCACGCGTTCAATTAAGCGTTTGGCGGCTTTCAATTTGGCGTTTGCGGTCTCGACTTTGGGCTTTTGGTGATTTGGGTATCGCGTTTGCCTTGTAGTTGAACGAAATCACAAAAACAAATCTGTTTCTGGAATTGTCGTTTTTGTTTTTTTATCGCGGTCCGTCCGTCCGTCCGTCCGTCCGTCTCCGTCCGCGCGTCCACATCCATCCGTCCGGCCACGCCCGGTCCGTGCCGTTCGGGTCCGTCGAGTCCGCCCCGTCCCGCGCTGTCCCGACACCCGTCCGTCGGTGCGTCCGCATGTGCGTCCATCCGTTCGTCTGTCCGTCCATCCGAGCGGAAGCCGGCAAGATTTGCGTCAACGAACGCATTAGAGGAATGGGCCGGAGCCCCTTGTTTTTCCCATGAGGGTTGGCCAGGGCGCCAGCTGCGCTGGCGAACCCTAAACCCTAAACCCTAAACCCTAAACCCTAAACCCTAAACCCTAAACCCTAAACCCTAAACCCTAAACCCTAAACCCAAAACCCTAAACCCTAAACCCTAAACCCTAAACCCTAAACCCTAAACCCTAAACCCTAAACCCTAAACCCTAAATTTTAGAGGCTGCGCCTTGTATGAACGGCCTTTAGCGGCGCAGCCGAGGTGCGCCAGCGCAGCAATTGGTTATGAAACTTAGGACTTGGGCTTATGCAAATGAGCTTACTTAAATTCCTTGGGCTTTGTATGTCAATGTACTTAAACACCACTTGGGGCTATACTTGTGAATTCATTTAAACCCCGCTTGCGGTTATATAGGTCCATTCAATAACACTTTGCCTGAGGCTATATATGTCAATCTATATAAACTTCGCTCGGAGCCATGTATGTCTGGGCCTATATATGCCAGTCTATTTCAATCCTCGTCTGGGCCTGTGTGTAAGAATTCACTATAACGGTGATTGCGCCTATGTATGTGACTTTACTTAAACCCGTCTGGCCCTATGCATGTCAATTTACTTAAACTCCGTTTGGGGCGAAATATATCGATTTAGTTAAACCCCGCTTGGGGCTATGTATGTCAATTTACTCAAACGCCTGGCTTCACATGTCAATTTAATTAAACACGGTCTCTTGCTTCGCCGCTTCATATGTCAGTCTACTTAAAGCCCGTTATGGCTACCTATAATAATGTACTTAAACCCCGTCTTTGACTTCATATGTAAATATACTTGAACCCCGTCTCTGGCTCCTTATATCAATTTACTAATTCCCGTCTTTTACTACATATGTCACTTCACGCAACCACCATCTTTACCTCCGGAAAGGTGTGAATACATTGAAGTGAAAAGCACCCGGAAAGATTTAAGTAAAGTGAAGGTTGAAGAGCACGCGGGAAGGTTTCATTTCAAAGGAAACACAAGCCCCGCAGAGGTTTAAGTTAATTGAATTGAAGAGCTTTCCGATATTTCAACTGTCTTAAACCTCTGCGTGCAATGACTGCCCGGTTTCGCGCGACTTTTACACTTTATTCTAGGTTTCATGTACGTACATATATCGATAAATTTATAGATGCACAATATGTGAAAAGATTTCGATTTAGCTACAATGAACAAGCTGGAAAATGCAGAGATATACTGATACAGACATGAATCTAAATCATACATGTGTATAGCTGTATATATGTATTGAAACGCAAAATATATTCAGATATGTTCATATATATATATTCATATGTGACATATATACATATATGTATATGCCGAAAATAGAAAATGTCTTTAAATATAGAGATCCACACAGCATAGATTTAGGTATAAAAGACAGAAATGTGTGTATATGTAGTATGTATGTATATATGGCAGAGATATTTGCTATATATATATATAATTACAAACAAAGATTTAAATATAAATCAAGATATAGATACAGATGAAGATTTTTATACATATATACAGATTCAGATATAGATATGGACATAGATATAAACATAGCATACGTGCATGAATTGTTAGAAATATCTGAAAATAAAGTCGAATAGCATATATAGTACATGGCTATCTGTGTATATATACTGAACCAGATTCACATGTATAGTATAGAAATCATTATTATCAACATGTGTTTGTCGGTATGTACATATATACATATATGTAGCAATACAATATAGATATAGCTATGGATATGGGGATAGATATGGGTATAAATATAGGTTAAAAAATACGTCCAGATATACGTATAGATGTAGGTTCAAACATAGGTATAGATATAGGTATAGATATAGGTATAGATATAGGTACAGATATAGGTATAGGTATAAGTATAGATATAGGTATAGATGTAGGTATAGATATACGTATAGATATAGGTATAGGTATATATATATATATATATATCGGAATAGATATAGATATTGACATTAGTATTGACACACACAGAGATATAGATGCAGATGCTAGTATAGATATCGATGCAAATAGAATATAGATATAGTTAAGATATAGATGCGGATAAAGATATAAGTATAGACAAAGGTATAGATATAGGTAAGACAGGCACAGATATAGATACAGACTTAGACATAGACATGCATGCAGATATAGATCTAAGTGAAGATGAAGACATACAGGCATGAACTAATTCAAGTCGATAAAACCATGAAGATATAGATATGGGAGCAGATATTGAAACAGACATAGATGTAGATAGCGTCATGCAATTATGTAAAGTTAACTACGAAGTTCACCGCATTTGAGGAACTGCATGCACGCATAAGCAGAGAGAACGAGGTACCGATGCTCAGACATGCGAATATAGGTGCAAACAGATGATAAATGCCTAGAGATGGCCGCAATTGACTTCAACGTGGCACCCCAAAGCTGATTACTTTAATTTACTAAAACCCGGTTCCTGTTATGATCTCGAGAAGAACTGGTGCGGATTTAAGCTTGCTTTAGCTTTCGATCCGCGTTGTCCCAAAACTACATCTTCAATATGGCTCGTCATTTGCAAAGAATATGAGAGGGGAAGAAAATATATCACATTTACATATACATATATATATATAGAGACATGTCAAAGGAACGATAGGCAGATACCTAGGATTTTATACAGACATACGGGCTTATCTACATACATACATATATATATATATTCGCATATATATATAGACATGAAAAGTTCACATATGAATCTATAGCCAGAGAGAACATACACAGATACAAAAATATAGACATGTAGATAAATACATAGATATACAGATATACAAATATTCACATACATATATATATATATATATATGTAGGCAGCTGTTTGTATACAGAGACAAACAGACACATATTTATGGGTCTAGATACATCCACAAATTTGAGCATTGGTACAACTACATATACATACAGTTACGTGTACTCTTAAAACAAACTACGATATACATGCAGCCTTAAACATATACTAATCTAGATAATTTATCTATGATTTTGGCTTATATTCATACATATGTAAATACAGCTATGCACATATACATATAGACAGAAGTAAAGATACAAATATTAATGTTATCAATATATGCTACGTAAAATTATAAACTTCATCGCATAGGGTGCATGTTTGAAAGTTATTACATGTATACTTAAATTTTCAATCCTGTGTAGTGTTGCACCATTCCGCCTCGGCCGGTGCCTTCCGCCCCCGGCCTCGGCGGCAACCAAACGCCCTGTCGTAACATTTTTATCATTTTATTGAACAGATCATTGGAATGATATCAATTGTTCTATATTTGGAATATACTCGAACTTTTAAACTTATGTAGTCTTGCAAGTAGCCCCGTGTGGACGACAGCGACTCTAAAATTCATACTTCTACTACCGAAACACAAACAGAAAGAAAAACTATTAACCAACTATTTGATAAGAAAATGTGTCTTGTAAACAAAGAAAAGTCCCTACGATTTTTTTACCATTCCTCAACTTGGGTTTTAGGTTTTGTAAGCGTTCTTCTCACTCACTCACTTTCATTTAACCATTCTTCTTCACTCCTTCTCACTCGCTGGTTCTCATTCTCTCATGTTCACTCGCTCTTTCTCATCACGCGCTCGCGAACACTCACGCCCCCGCCAAAACAAAATCGGTGTTTAAATCTTCATTTCTGTGTTTTCACGCGTCGCCGAAACAAATTTGGTTCGGCAACTGTCGTTTTTGGGATTCTAAACCCCGTCCGTCCGTCTGTCCTTCCGTCCTTCCGTCCGTCCTGTTCGTCCGTCCGTCTGTCCGTCCCCGTCCATCCGTCCGTCCGTGCGTCCTTCCCCGTCCATCCGTCCCCGCCCATGAATCCTTCCCCGTCCGTCTGTCCGTCCGTCCCCGTCCCTTCTGTCCGTCCGTCCCCTTCCGTCCGTCCGTCCGTCCCCTTGCGTCCCCCTCCCCGTCCCTTCCGTTCGCTCCCTTCCCTCCGTTCCGTCCTTGTCCGTCCGCCCGTCCTCGTCCGTCCGTCCGCGTCCTCCGTCTGTCCCTGTCCGTCCGTCCGTCCGTCCGTCCGTCCCGTCCGTCCGTCCGTCCGTCCGCCCATGTCCGTCCGTCCCTGTCCGTCCGCCCGTGTCCGTCCGTCCGCGTCCGTCTGTCCGTGTGTGTCCGTCCGTCCGTGCGTCCGTCCCTTCCGGTCGTTCCTGTGATTGTCCGTTCATCCATCCGTCTGTCCACGCGTTCAATCAAACGTTTGGCGGCTTTCAATTTGGCGTTTGCGGTCTCGGCTTTGGGCTTTTGGTGATTAGGGGTATCGCGTTTGCCTTGTAATTGAACGAAATCACAAAAACAAATCTGTTACTGGAATTGTCGTTTTTGTTTTCTTATCGCGGTCCGTCCGTCCGTCCGTCTCCGTCCGTGCGTCCACATCCATCCGTCCGGCCACGCCCGGTCCGTGCCGTTCGGGTCCGTCGAGTCCGTCCCGTCCCGCGCTGTCCCGACATGTCCGTCGGTGCGTGTGCATGTGCGTCCATCCGTCGCCTGTTCGTTCGTCTGCCCGAACGAACGCAGGCGAGGTTTGCGCGTCAACGAACGCTTTAGGGCTAAGGGCCGGAGCCCCTTGTTTAACCCATGAGTTGACCAGGGCGCCAGCTGCGCTGGCGGACCCTAAACCCTAAACCCTAAACCCTAAACCCTAAACCCTAAATTTTAGAGGCTGCGCCTTGTATGAACGGCCTTTAGCGGCGCAGCCGAGGTGCGCCAGCGCAGCTATTGGTTATGAAACTTAGGAATTGGGCTTATGCAAATGAGCTTACTTAAATTCCTTGGGCTTTGTATGTCAATGTACTTAAACCCCACTTGGGGCTATACTTGTGAATTCATTTAAACCCCGCTTGCGGTTATAGAGGTCCATTCAATTACACCTTACCTGAGGCTATATATGTCAATCTATATAAACTTCGCTCGGAGCCATGTATGTCTGGGCCTATATATGCCAGTCTATTTCAATCCGGTTTGGGGCTGTGCATGTCTTAAACCTCGTCTGGGCCTGTGTGTAAGAATTCACTATGACGGTGATTGCGCCTATATATGTGACTTTACTTAAACCCGTTTGGCCCTATGCATGTCAATTTACTTAAACTCCGTTTGGGGCGAAATATATCGACTTAGTTAAACCCAGCATGGGTCTATGTATGTCAATTTACTCAAACGCCTGACTTCACATGTCAATTTACTTAAACACAGTCTCTTGCTTCGCCGCTTCATATGTCAGTCTACTTAAAGCCCGTTATGGCTACCTATAATAATAATGTACTTAAACCCCGTCTTTGACTTCATATGTAAATATACTTGAACCCCGTCTCTGGCTCCTTATGTCAATTTACTAATTCCCGTCTTTTACTACATATGTCAATTCACGCAACCACCATCTTTACTTCCGGAGAGGTGTGAATACATTGAAGTGAAAAGCACCCGGAAAGATTTAAGTAAATTGAAGGTTGAAGAGCCCGCGGGAAGGTTTCAAGTGAAAGGAAATACAAGCCCCGCAGAGGTTTAAGTTAATTGAATTGAAGAGCTTTCCGATATTTCAACTGTCTTAAACCTCTGCGTGCAATGACTGCCCGGTTTCGCGCGACTTTTACACTTTATTCTAGGTTTCATGTACGTACATATATCGATAAATTTATAGATGCACAATATGTGAAAAGATTTCGATTTAGATACAATGAACAAGCTGGAAAATGCAGAGATATACTGATACAGACGTGAATCTAAATCATACATGTGTATAGCTGTATATATGTATTGAAACGCAAAATATATTCAGATATGTTCATATATATATATATATATATTCATATGTGACATATATACATATATGTATATGCCGAAAATAGAAAATGTCTTTAAATATAGAGATCCACACAGCGTAGATCTAGGTATAAAAGACAGAAATGTGTGTATATGCAGTATGTATGTATATATGGCAGAGATATTTGCTATATATATATATAATTACAAACAAAGATTTAAATATAAATCAAGATATAGATACAGATGAAGATTTTTATACATATATACAGATTCAGATATAGATATGGACATAGATATAAACATAGCATACGTGCATGAATTGTTAGAAATATCTGCAAATAAATTCGAATAGCATATATAGTACATGGCTACCTGTGTATATATACTGAACAAGATTCACATGTATAGTATAGAAATCATTATTATCAACATGTGTTTGTCGGTATGTACATATATACATATATGTAGCAATACAATATAGATATAGCTATGGATATGGGGATAGATATGGGTATAAATATAGGTTAAAAAATACGTCCAGATATACATATAGATGTAGGTTCAAACATAGGTATAGATATAGGTATAGATATAGGTATAGATATAGGTACAGATATAGGTATAGGTATAAGTATAGATATAGGTATAGATGTAGGTATAGATATACGTATAGATATAGGTATAGGTATATATATATATATATATATATATATCGGAATAGATATAGATATTGACATTAGTATTGACACACACAGAGATATAGATGCAGATGCTAGTATAGATATCGATGCGAATAGAATATAGATATAGTTAAGATATAGATGCGGATAAAGATATAAGTATAGACAAAGGTATAGATATAGGTAAGACAGGCACAGATATAGATACAGACTTAGACATAGACATGCATGCAGATATAGATCTAAGTGAAGATGAAGACATACAGGCATGAACTAATTCAAGTAGATAAAACCATGAAGATATAGATATGGGAGCAGATATTGAAACAGACATAGATGTAGATAGCGTCATGCAATTATGTAAAGTTAACTACGAAGTTCACCGCATTTGAGGAACTGCATGCACGCATAAGCAGAGAGAACGAGGTACCGATGCTCAGACATGCGAATATAGGTGCAAACAGATGATAAATGCCTAGAGATGGCCGCAATTGACTTCAACGTGGCACCCCAAAGCTGATTACTTTAATTTACTAAAACCCGGTTCCTGTTATGATCTCGAGAAGAACTGGTGCGGATTTAAGCTTGCTTTAGCTTTCGATCCGCGTTGTCCCGAAACTACATCTTCAATATGACTCGTCATTTGCAAAGTATATGAGAGGTGAAGAAAATATATCACATTTACATATACGTATATATATATATATACAGAGACATGTACAAGGAACGATAGGCAAATACCTAGGATTTTATACAGACACACGGGCTTATCTACATACATATATATATATATACATGAAAAGTTCACATATGAATCTATAGCCAGAGAGAACATACACAGATACAAAAAATAAAAACATGTAGATACATACATAGATATACAGATATACAGATATTCATATATATATATATATATATATATATATATGTAGGCAGCTGTTTGTATGCAGAGACAGATAGAAACATATTTATGGGTCTAGATACATCCACAACTTTGAGCATTGGTACAACTACATATACATACAGTTACGTGTACTCTAAACATAAACTACGATATACATGCAGCCATAAACATATACTAATCTAGATAATTTATCTATGATTTTGGCTTATATTCATACATATGTATATACAGCTATGCACATATACATATAGACAGAAGTAGAGATACAAATATTAATGTTATCAATATATGCTACATAAAATTATAAACTTCATCGCATAGGGTGCATGTTTGAAAGTTATTACATGTATACTTAAACTTTCAAACCTGTGTAGTGTTGCACCATTCCGCCTCGGGCGGTGGCTTCCGCCCCCGGCCTCGGCGGAAACTAAACTCTCTGTCGTAGCATCCTTATCATTTTATTGAACAGATCATTGGAATGATATCAATTGTTCTATGTTTGGAATATACTCGAACTTTTAAACCTATGTAGTCTTGCAAGTAGCCCCGTGTGGACGATAGCTACTCTAAAATTCATACTTCTACTACGGAAACACAAACAAAAAGAAAAACTTTTAACCAATTATTTGATAAGAAAACTTGTCTTGTAAACAAAGAAAAGTCCCTACTATTTTTTTACCATTCCTCAACTTGGGTTTTAGGTTTTGTAAGCGTTTATCTCACTCACTCACTTTCATTCAACCATTCT